>JARHVA010003677.1:112500-192500 GCA_037957365.1 Torreya grandis | reverse complement strand
TATCCAAGTGCTCTTTGGACTAGCTTCTATTACTAATTTATAAACTTTGTATTCCACTAATATACCCTCTATCCATATTTAAATATTAATATTTGATTAACATCATTTTATATTCATTTATCCCATTGAGGGTGTCTTATTCTTCTTCTTCTTACGAATCTCTTTCACTTTCACTTGTGAGAGTCTTCTCTCCTAGCTCTAGCTACTGAAAATGAAGTCCCTCTATTATGTCATCTTAAAAAGATTTCCATACCATCATTTTCATACTCTCTCATCTCCATGATAACCTAAATACATTCCTCTATTTGTTCCATGTCCATACTAATCATCTTTACAACTTCTGCAAGAATAGTATCTCCTTATTCCATCTCTTCACTTTGCTTCTCATCCATATAGTCATCATGGATTGAACCACACTTATCTTATTTTTACTGTCTTGTCTATTATTTTTCCTAAAAAAAAGAAAAAATACATTAATGGAATTAATAACTCCAAAAAAACTCCTTAAATCACTTCACCATGTCTCAAGAACATGTTTGACTCTTTCATTTATTACAATATATTCATGGCTTCCACTCACATGATGGACTCCCTAAGGCCCATTCTCAAATAATATTCATTATTTTACTCTCATTTTTATTTATATATTATTATTCCATACATGGATGGTATATAACCATGCTATATTCATGTGAATTAACCTAAACATAAACCACTTTCATTATCTCCTTCATGGAAACATGTGTATTTCTTTGGTTATACTCAACACTTATACCTTTAAAAAGAGAAAAGATAAATGAATTTATTTCATTAAACAAGGATGAGTCTACCTCTTTCCACTTATGGGATACCTAAATATTTTTCCCATCATCAAATAATAATTCCCCTCCTTCCTATTCAACAACTATCACACTAACCTCCTCCTTCATAAGGACTCATTCTTCAATGGGTTGCTCACAACTTTATTACTAATTCTTAAAATCATATTTAGGCTCTTCACATGAGAACTTCAATCTCTTGTTTTCCTTCAAGGTAATATCTTCCTCCTCACTCATATGCTTCTTAATACTTCTCAAAATAGATTTGATCTTCTCACATGGTAACTTCCCTCTCATATTTCCTTTCATGTAAGCATTGTTCTTGTCTTCTCTCTCAAGCCTCATTACATGAAGCTTCTTCATCCACTACTTTCAATCTTGGGTGCAAAACATGACATGTCAACTTGGAGACCATATGTTACCAACTTATCACATTCTTATTTCCTTTTTATTATCTCTTATCTTGTATAACTCTTCAATACTTAGCTACAACTCCACATATCATCTTAATTTCAACCTTTAACCTCATGGGGTTTTCCACATTCTCTTACTCAAATGAATTATCTAACTCAACTATCCATTACATGACATCATTTGGGATCTCTTAAATAAATAAAAAATTATATTGCTAGTGGGATGACCTCTTTCCTTCTTGACCTTTACTAGTCTCTTATCCTCTGTATCTTTTCCTCTCTCTAAGAAATCAAAATTTTCTTGTAGGGAAATCAACATCTCCAACATCTCTTTTTCATCTATAGTTGTAACATATTCATTTTGTACATCCTCCATAATTTCTAATTATTCATGGACTTCATTAAATATCTTTTTTAAATGTTCTATTTGTGGTGCTCCTCCATTCATTTGTGCCATATCTTCGCATCCCATGATAAACTCAAAATAGAGGCTTTTATAATATCTACAATTGCAAGGCTTATCCCACATCTAAAACAAAACTCACTTTGACTACAATGTATCCCTTGACATATTATACATAACACCTCTCCTATGTTGGAAGATGATTTATATTGTTTTCCACTTAAAAAAATGTGTAAAATAACTCTCAATAGGATTTAAACCTACTCTAATACTAAAATTGGTACAACCGATACCCATTTGGAACTTTTTTAATGCTAGGCAAAAAATCATACATAAAAAAAATTATTAGTAGAATTGTAGAACACCAAAGTAATTGATGCAGTGGGGATCAAATAAGACAACATTTTTTTATTAATTATGGATCTTATAGTATTTATTAGCATTTAAAAATAAAGTAGTTGTTGTTGGTTTCATCACCACATTATTATTTTAATAAACTGATGAGTAAAAGTAAACTTGTAATTTTTCAGGTAGAACCTATTTTTTTCTCAGTAATGAGGTTTATCTCACATTTATTAACTAAAATCAATAATTATAATAAGGTCTTGAGATTCTAGGAAAAACCAAAACATAAAAACTAACAAACCAACCAAAGCTACCAACAACAAACAACATCCCAAAATATAAGGCCCAATAATAAGCCTACTAAAATGCCATGATCCAGTAACTAGATCCATCCTAGCAAAGCCAACCCATAACATAAGGAACAACTTCTCCCCATCATGGTGAATGAGCCTAAATTCCATGTCTATCACCCACATCTACCAATGCCACATAACAATAACCATCTATACCACTCAATCTTAATTAATGCCCAAATTAATGCCTATAATTATGAATTTTAATTGAGTACATGTTTGAGAACTCTTAATGTCTTATCATGATAGTATCCACACTGATATCACTAAATTTTCCATTAGACAACATTACATGGCATTCAAACCCCTAGCTGATAGGTAAAATATCCTTGAGTGGTGGATAATCTGTGGCACTTATGTAGGATGGTGACAATAATTAGTTGGGATAAAAATTGGAGTGGATAAGTATGATGCCCTAAGATTAGTTGAAAATGGGAAAATGTCTCATGGGTTAAACCATTAGAATTTGGAATGTACATGAATATGAGTCATTACATTACCAAAAGTGTTAATGACAAACATGATTGTTTTTGGAAATGATTATTTTTAGAAAAACACTTACCTCATTCACCATAAAATTATTTTTATAAATGTTTATTTTTAAAAATATGTCTCATAAGCTTACATCATTCACCATCTAAAACATTTGTTTTTTTAATTCATAAAAATGCCATACCTTCTACATTTATCAAAAACCTCACAAAGATGCTAAAAACATTGGTTTTTATCCTTATAAAAAATATTAATGTCATCCATGTAAATTTTTTTTCACTTACCCACTATCCCTTAAAATGCAAAATCCATTATTCATTAAAAATTCACATCTACATTCATAAAACCAAAATGAATAACTCCATCAAGGTATGACCAAGACACTAGATCCAAATAACTCAAATCAAAGCCTTAACTTTATATATTATATTAGTCAAGATCTAAATTTTTACATTGGCATACAAAAAATGGAATTATAAATCATACATAATGATAACACCATCCACAATACAAAAAACCATATAGATGACTAACCCATTGCTACTTAGTCCAAAAACACTAGGGTCTTAACACCCCAACTTACACTTAATACCTCACTATCTAGTAATACACTCCCATCATTTACTAACATCATATTATTACCTTTAGCCTCTTGGGATAGATACTAGTAGACAACCCCACAACATCCTATTCCACATCATCATCATCAAATGATACTACCCAACCACCTAATTCCATCTGACCCACCTTGATCATCAAATCCTCCTTCGTCTTCTACTTTTCCACCCACCTTAGGAATGGGAATAGTCCTTTACATATCCCCTTGAACATAAATTTCACTATATCAATCCTTTTAGGGGACCTATGCATTTCTTGCCATGCTTTCAAATCTAGAAAATGAGCTTTGGTTCAGCCAAATCTAAGAGAACCACATGGTGCTCACTCTTTAACACTGACTAACAAGAACACAACCATTATAATTCTTTCACCATATTAAACAAAGTAGCATATATAACCTCCAAAACACTCAAAAAAGATATGGGAATGAAACCAAGGCCATCTTTTTGGGAGAAAGGTATATATTTAAATGGCCCAAACTCAACCTTTTCCACTTTTGATAACAAATTCACCCTGTACTCCATAACAATGAAAAATTCTACCATTTATGCCACCAATGATTTGTCTAAAACTAACACTAGAAAATTAATTGTAAAAAATACTGCCAATTCATAAATCACTTTCATGCATGGAATTTGGGAAAGTCTATCATGTCCCAATTTTTTTTGATCACATGTGATATATATATATATATATATATATATATATCACAAAAATTATGCTTTATATTTCACATTTACACCTTTCCCATAAACCTTATCTCACTCTTCACACTATTTCCAAAAACCAAAAAGAAAGCTAACATTTTAGCCAATGCCTAATCTATGACCAGACACCTTTAGAATTCAACCTAGGTAGTAAAACTATAAGGACTTAACAAAGCTCACTCACCCCAAATAATACCACCAAATCTATGCATTGATATCACCTAAGTATGTTGAATTTACATTTCTTGCACCAATAAATAATGACATTCATTATTCGGCCCCCTAATTCCTCACACGTGCATAAAATAGTGAAACTCATATCACATCAATATATGCAATCTCATTAAAATAATTACACCCTTTTTGGTATATGGGAATTTTAATCTATAAATAAAAAATATTCTTGAACTCTAGGATCAGTTAAAACTACTCCAATACCTAAATCTTGTTTTGGGTTACACTCCATCAATGTATAGAGTTTTCAATTTATTGCCTGGGTTGAGGTCAAAGTTTTTTATATTTATTTTTTATTTTTTAATGTGAATGCACCAATTTATATAGATAATACCTCAAAATACTCATTATTTTGGTGATACTTAGAGATTACATACTCTATATTCAGATATCTTTTGATTAAAATTTGGTTGACTACATATTTTCATGGTAGCCATATGTGAGATAAATTTGTGGCTAAATATCCATTTCAATCTCGATAAAAAAATATACTTAACAAAATTTTCAAATATTTAGGAATATCCACTACTTGAAAATATATATGTATTGTTATCTCTAAGATCTATAGCCAATTGTATGGGGGCACTAGTCAATTTTCCTATCATAGTCACAATCAATTTACCTAATTGGAAAAACTTTGTAGTGTATTTCATAGAGTTAAGCACTAAATTTTTACAAATAGTATGTTTCATGACATTAATAGATGCACATGTTTATACATTGTTTCTAGGTTCATTGTCATCCTTGGAATGAAATTCATAAGTTTCAAACATAAGAGTGGGGGAAGCATTTGATGATCTGGTAACCTGGGGTTTATCTTTATCTATTAATAAATATTAATAATTTTATATATACTTCATGCTAATTTTAAAATTAATAAAAAAATTATGGAAATTCTATTTCTCCATGGGAAATTAGTGTCAAGTACTCAACAACAATGGGGTACCATTATTTCTAAAAAAATATGGCAAAGAGTGGACTTGAAGAGCTAGCTTTAATATTATTTCCTAATCATTTTTGGTTATTATTCTAGTTATTATTCTACCTTCTATGGTTGTTTATTTGGAAAAAGTATTTTGTCCTTATTATCTTTCTTTTTCTAGAATTATCCATTTTCTAAAGTCTATTGAAATCATTACCCAATTTCTACATCATTTTGGCTAGAGTTTCCAATTTAGTTGAATGGGTATTATATGATGGGGTTCTGACCTATGCAAATTATGTTTTTAGAACTAATGATAATGCATGTGTTGTTATTTGTTTAGGAATAGTCACAAAAAATTATGATGTTATTAGAATTTATATTGTCCCTATGATTTGGAATTTTTTTGAATCAATCCTTGAGGCATTAGTTATATTTATATTAAAATATTTAGTGTAGGCCTCCACCAAGCTAATTGTGAAATATAATCTTGAAAATATATAAGTGATTAGTTATAATTCATCCAAATATATATGAATTCCATGGGAGAAAGTATTATATGATTTTGATGGATATGATTATGCTTACATTGGAATATTGCATTGAAATCCCTCATGGTCTTATTGATCTGCCCCTAAATCATGAAGAACTAGTTGAATTTAACACTAGGATATAATGCTTCTCTAAATTGTTTATGTTGTGTATAATGGAATCAATTGATAATATTCATATTAATTTATTATGTAAAATTAGGCACAATCCCATTATAAATAAGATATAAAATATCAACTCTATCTATTACTATTAATTATTAAGACCAAATACAATAATATAGAATATTAAAAGACACATGTCATCCTTATGCATACACATTTTAGGTCTAATTCTCTATGGGATGATACTATGTACAATCTTTTATACCACTAATTACATATTTAACTATTTGATGTCATATTACCATCGTAAAGTTCTGTTGTATACTATTATATCTGGTACTCCACTAAAAAATCTCCCAAAGCTTGTGTTACATAATATTAGTTAGAAAGTGGATGTTTGTATTAAACTTATCTTGTTCAAAATGGGCATGTGCCCATTCTACACAAGATTATATTACTATCAACTATCAAACATTTTTTATGAATCATAACATGGGGCCTAAGACCAAACATGTAGGGCACAATCGAGTTTGGTTGTGCAGAGTGAATACATGAATATGTATTCAGATAAAACAATCAAACAAAAATTCAATGGAGTGGAATTCCTCATTTCAAGAAATAAAACTTCTATTCATTAGTGAATAATAGGGGAAATTAGTATAATGTGTTACATTTCATGTATTACATAGTAGATATGCATAGCATGCTATCTGTGTTATTACTATGTATAACATGGACCCTTTAGTTAAATGTGTATAGTACATATTTATATAGAAAGAATAAAAAAAGTTAAAACTATTATCAGTTACCAACAATATCATTCAATCATTTAATCTTCTAGGCAAGATGGTGATTTTTGAACCTCTTGGAGCACTTGGTTGAGGAAAATTAATATGTGGGTGTGTTGTTGGGCCCAAGGAGTCAGAGAGTCTATGATGAAATTATAGTGAGGTACACATGGTACTAAAATGCATGTAGGTAGGTAAATCATGTAGAATGGCAAGGTATGTATAATGGTGAGGTGTGTGGGAGTGTAGGGTGTGAAATAATATGAGTTACAAGGTACATAGAATTTAGTGAGTCTATGAGTGGGTTAGTAAAGCATGCTTAATTGTGAGTCATGCATAACTATGAAAGGGACACAAAATATCAAGGTGCATGGGGCTAAAAGGCACATGGGATTTCAAGGTCGAAGATAAAACATATGAATTGTGCTCAAAGTTAACGAAACTATGTGCAAAGTAGTGTATAATATTGGGAGAGAGGTGAATGCTCTATGAAGTAAAGAAAATGAGGAGTGAGATCAACTATGTATATATCATTTTGTGTTTTGTAGAATGGGATAAATTGGTAAAATTATTATTATTATTCATGTAAAATTAGGCACAATCTTGTTGTCTACCCTAAGATCCTTTCTACCTCCAAAGGTACTCATGGGATTGAGTGCTCCAAAGAGGAAAGCAAGAAATAATAAATGTGATAAAATATCCACTTAGGATTGATGTTGGTTCAGTCCAATGATATATTATGTTAACCTTTTATACTCAAAGATCCATGAATGTTACCATTAGGGGTTCAATATATGTGAAATTTCACTGAGAATACATTTTTAATTTGAGATTCTTCTACTTGTCATTTATTACTCAGTCACACCTCACATATTTCTAAAATAGGTGAAAATGTCTAGGTTCTAGAATAAACATAAAAATGAGGGAAAGGGAGAGAAATAAAGAGTGTTTCTAGGCCTGAATGGTGTAAATGATTCAATAACCAAGATAAATACCCCACTAAAGTTATACTAGTGTGTTGAGTTTCACTGAAGGTTCTAAATCAATTTTTACATGAAGTAGAGAAGTATGAGGGAATGGGGGGATTATTATTCTATAAATATTTCATTATAAATAAATATTTTAAAATCCTATAGTTAATACCACTTTGTTTAAACACACACCACGAATATCACAAGGGAAACAAAAAGGGTTCATAAATGTGTTAGAATAATGAAGTGATTTATAACCACTATAGTCATTAAGTGATAGAGCACTAATTAAATTTTTTTATCATTAACCTTCATTAAATAACTATAAATAATTGACACATTAACAAATAAACCATAAATTCAACATAAATCTAAAAGTTACATTCATTGAAACAAGTTTATTTATAAAGTGTATATCATGGAAAACATTCACAATCCAAGAGGATGAAGGAAGACGTAGGTGAAATTGTAGCTTAATTCTAACAGTATTCTAGGACTAAGAATTTTCAACACTAAAAAATTAATATAGTTATACATATATAGATAAGGATTGGATCTCACGTCTAGGTATCACAAGATTCATATCTTAGGCCATTATGGCCACTCTAGTTTGGTACAACTATGTTGATTTCAAAAATAAAATATCCTCCCCTCTCCAAATATATGCTAAAAGGCCAACTAAATTGGCACATGGAGGGGTTATGGATAAACCACCTCTAAACTATTTGGACTTGACTACATTGGCTACTAGCACATTACCACTAAGTCAAACTCCTAGTCTATCTTGGACAAATCATCAGTGGCTCTCAAAGCATCACTTTTAATTGGGACACCAATATTTGAAAAACTTGGAGTGGGGCCTCTATAAACGCCTTGAATTTCTAAAATTTACTAATGGTTGATAGTGGATTGGGTTTAAATTTTGATCACCACCTAGGCTTTAACCTTGTTGGCCTTTTCCACCTTCTTTCTTATGACTTGGTTGAAGTGACTTAGGTTGACTCTAAACTCATTCCTATCTAGTAGAGTGTCACCTAGGTGGAACATCATAGTGATTTTGAACTATTTAAAATAGTCCAATATCATTTTCTTGCCTTCTTACAAGGGCTACACTACCACCTATGCTAGGCTCAACCACTTTTCAAATTTAATCCACATGTTCCTAGTGTATGTTTGGTATAGGCTTAGGTTTAAATTGGACATGAGATTCAACACTAGAAACATTTACATGTGCACCACTACTACCATGTACCTTCACTTAATCTATATTAGTGAAATTATCTCAAGTAGGCTTGGATCCATGGAAGTTTCACCTTTCTATTTGTTAGATTCTCAAACACCTTAGTGGAAATTGATAAAATTTACGTCAGGGCATTTCCAACTTGTCTAATTAGATCCATAATGAAGGATATCTTCACTTTCACTTTTAGGGTTTTAACTTGCTCCCATCTATCCTCCATTAATTTAATTGACATGTTATGGGTAACCTAAAGGATAAATACTGTGTATTCAACTACCTTTTCTTCTCCTATGGAAGTACTCACCTTGGTGAAGGATAAAAATATCCAATTGAGTCTTTTAGACCACATAATTCCCCTCTTAGATGAAATTTTGAGTGAGGATCATCTACATGTTTATTATGGTGTGGTTTAAGTCCCAATGCACATCGAGGTCACCTTGCATTATCATCTCATGTGTAGGAAATAATGTATCTATTATCACAATAGAAGGAGGTGTTGATGGGGTGATAGAGATGGTGGTGATAGGTTGAGGATAAGGTAGAGGGGGATGGATGAGGTGGAAGGGATGAATGAGGAAATTAATAAAGGGGGAGGCATGGGGGAAAAGGAGGCAAGATGAGTGGGGAGGTATAAGGGACTGTTTGTGATTTCCATTAGCTATAGGTCAAGATTACTTATGGGGCCATGACTCCAAAGAGAGGGGAATTGAGTAAAAGTGAGGAAATTGGCTAGTTAAATCCAAATCCCTAGGTGCTTAGGACAAGGGAAAATGGAGGGTTAGGAATGATGTGGGTAGACATAAGAGGTGGCATAGAAGGGATAGTGTAAACCTACATATTAGGCCAAGAGGGTATAATTGGGACTTGAATAGAAGGTTAGGTTATGTTTATTCATAGACCTATTACTCAGATTAACCTCAACTATTGTTTTAGATGGAGTAGAGGTAGTATAAGAAATAAGGACTAATTAAGGAACCTGTTGGGAAATGGAGGGAACCATTAGTATGGATTGATATATTTGAGTTATGCATGTGGGTACACTTATTATTAGAACATCTACTACACTTATCAGGGATATGGAACTAGTAGGTATTTGGACTTGAAAAATGACCAGTGAGGGCACCAAGAAGATCTATGGTTATGGAATGGAGTATGTATATAGGAATGAGAATGTGAGGATGATATGCATGGTGAGGCTAGAGTCACATAGGTTAATTATGGGGGAGGTGAAATGGGGAAAAGGGGAGGTACCATTTGGGTGGACTACTGGGTACTTTTGAATCCAAGTGGGGTGATAGGTTTTGAAGAATGGAGGGAGTAAAGGAAGGGATATGTGCATATACCAACTATTGGTCCCACTTTTGACTATTCATTATTCTACTAGTTACATTTAAATTTAGTGCTTGTGTAGCCTAAGGTTGAGTTGATTAGAGTGGAGGCACATGTGGCCATACCATCTGGGGGTGAAATAATCGAGACTAGTTTTGTTTTACTATAAGAGGTGGTGTAGGAGGGGTAGTAGGATTAGGGGTAATATCTCAAGAGGGAGAAGCTATTGAGACTTATTGTATAATTGCTATCTAAATCTAGAGGGTTGTTTAAACATCCTCACTAACCAAGGTTGATGTGGAAGAGGAAATCTTATCTTGAGTGAATGTCCTAGATTCAGCCTACTTTATTTTCATCTTATTTCATGATTTAATCTTGGTGAACACCTCCTTATTGCTAATTGGTTTTAAATAGAGCTCATCATCATATTCAAGTTGGTGTCCATAATTGAGGTTGAGATGAGCTTGATATTTGTCTATATAGGCATTGATAACTTCTTTTGGGTCCCAATACAAGTGTTTGTCCATATTGAGGGAAAATTAATCCCTTCTAGTTGACATATTATACTAAAGGAGTAAGGATTGATATATGTGGTTCTTAATTCTAATCAATAAAAGTGGGAGAACCTTCTACTGGAAATTGATATAGTGCTTAAATATGCCTTCCACTAATTGGTACATGATTTAATTCTCTACTAGGTAGTCTAGAACTTGATAGGGTAAGTGGAGGGGATATTTGAGAGTGCCTACCACTTAAATGATGGTGTCTTCCCTATAGTACCAATAATCCCAAATGGGAGTAAGGGAGTCCCTAATATACTTCAAAAATAAAAGCATGGGTTGTTCATTTATGGCTAGGTAGACAACTAAGTATAAGGACTTAGATATCTCATGGATGTGGTTTTGATAATGGTGGCCATATAGTTTGTATAAAACTACATGAACCACTACAGCCCCAGGAACTCATGCTATAATAGTAGAAGATTTGAATGTGAGTGTCCCATAGATTGCATCCACAAAGTATCTCATCATGAATAATTTACCTCTTTCCTAAGAATCTCATATGTCCTAGATCATATTGAAATTGATTACCCCTCCAAGATTAGGTTCTTGATTTACCATTAGAATTATGTGGAAATAGGGTAGCCATAGGAGGTTAACTTACAAGCAAACACTTTCCTAAAACAATTGGTCATGAAAGATCATCCCTTTGAAGAATCCCTCATTAAAGATGTAGACAATATATTCATTTAAATACATCTTATTGACACATTTATCTTTAGAATTCTCCACTTAGTCTGTTAAGATGTCATAAGTCTAGTGAGTGCTAGTCTAGACACTCGTTATAGCTAAATCATAGGTGAGTTTGAACTTTAAGAGGTTATAATAATCTTTAAAGGTATCTCTTGAGATGTCTATGATTTGCTGTTAGGAATTTATAGAGTAAATCATGTCATGAATACCATCTGACACATACTTCACCATGAGTAGCAACTTATCAAACAAGTTGGCATAGGGAAAGACCTCTGGCTTGGTCATAGCTTTATGCAACCCACAATTCTCATATTCCCTAAAGGTATATTATAACTTGGCCTCATTATAATTATAAATTTTAAAGTATTTGGGTACCAAATAAGTGGATTTGAACATCTCATTGTAGTACTTGAAACATGTCAAACTATATAGGAATGTGGTGTCTCAAAATTTTGGCCCATCTTTGGGGTTCGAGGATGAGGTGGCCATTCAGCTAGGAGGGATTTACATAAGAAGGAACACTAAACAAAATGGGATAACATAGAGGAAACTAATAAGATCTAAAAAAGAGTATTAGATTTTAGGATATAGAGAGCAATAATGCCTAATGAGTTCAACTCAAAACACTTATATGGATCTTCATAAATCTCTTAGATTGATGGTGTTTGGAAGCTCCTTTAGCATGCATTAAAATTAAATTTTGTGGATTGAACCTCACATTTATTTCAAAATTTAGATTTAAACTTAGAGATATCCAAATACATCACCTACTAGATTTGGTGGGTGTGACACGATGTTTTAAATTTTCCAATTAGGGCCCAAATTTCCATATAATTGATTGGATCATGATAGGGACATGACCATATCATCATTGATATTAATAATTTTATATAATGGGCACATGGCATTACTTCATTTGATTTAGTTATCCAAGCTTTTGACAAGTATATAAGATTTTAGAGACTAACACATCAAACAATAGGGTGAGTTCATTAACCTACACATGGTAATTCTGACCTATAGATAGGATGACATCTTTTAGTTTAGTTAGGTTCTCCTAGGCTTTGACATATATATCAAATATAGGTGACTAGCCATTCTAAATTTTGGGAACCTTGATTGGCTAGACTCATACAAGTTATGACATCTATGCTAGTGATCTATGTGGTGCCCTTAAATTTAACTATTCTTCCTATGGAAAACCACAAAAAAGACTGATTAAAAGAAAATAAACATGATGAATTTAAATGTTCATCTAGCCACCAAGTAAGCTCTGTAGGATGCCATTAGGACTCTAGGAGATAGAATCCAAGAACCTTAAAATGAAAAAAAACCTATAGATAAGTTAGTAAATTTATATATTCAAAGTAAGAAAGCAACTAGATTATTTTAGGATATGGACATGACTCAACTGTGTTATCTATGAAGGTCACAAGGGATTTCAATAGGGATCAACCAACCATCACAAACACATATTATGCTACAAAATATAGGTGAAAAAGGGACCTTGAGGATTATCTTATAAAGGAAATGATAGGAATGAGACTAAGAGTTTGAGAACTGTGAATCTAATTATTTTTATAGGGGTCCCCTACTTATCTAAAGAATAGGGTTTTTTGGCCAAAACAAATCCCAAATATAATCATATAAACTTAATATCAATAGACACATGTCATCCTCATGTATATACTTTCTATGTCTAATTCTCTATGCGATGTTTTTAGGTATAATTGATTATACCATAAATGACATATGTAGTTGTCTAATGATATGGTCATCATAAGGTTTCATGGTATACTATTATATCCATTACTCCACTAAAGAATTGGCCTAAGCTTGTGTCATAAAATATTGGTTAGAAATTGTATGTTCATATTATTCTTATCTTGCTCAGAATGGCCATATGCCTATTCTACAGAAGGAGTCTCAAAGAGACCTTCAAATTCTCTATATGTTCTTCTAAAATCCTTTTCCCATCATTATATAATTTAGAAAGGTCATTCTCAACATTTCAAGGTAGGTCATGTGTGAATCTAGTAACATTAGGGCATGCGTTATAGATATTGGTTAGAAAGTGGATGTTCATATTATCCTTATATTGATCATAATGGACATGTGCCCATTCTACACAAGATTGGAATACTATAAACTACCAACATTTTTTTATCTTCTATAGAATGGGTTTAATTGATAAATTTATTATTGATTTCTTGTGTAAAATAAGACACAAGCCCATTCAGAACAAGATATAAAATACCATCTCTATTTAATTACAATGAATTGTAAAGATTAAATACAATAATATAAACTTAATATCAAAAGACACATTTCATCATTGTGAATATACATTTAATTCTTCATGGGAAGCCACTAGATATAATCGATAATACCATGAATGTCATATTTATCTATATGATGCCATTATACCATTGCAAGGTTCTAAGGTATATTATTATGTCCATTATTACACTAAAGAAATACCCAAAGCTTGTGTTACAAAATATTAGTTAGAAAGTGGATGTTCATATTATCTTATCATTTTTAGAATGGGCATGTGTCCATTCTACATAATGACTCTCAAAGAAACCTTCAAATTTTCTATATATTCTTGTAAAATGATTTTCCCATCATTAGAGAATTTATGAAGGTCATTATCAAGGTTTTGAGGTAGGTCATGTGTAACTCAAGGAACATTTAAGGAATGTGTTATAGAATATTGGTTAGGATGTAGATGTCTATATTATTCTTATCTTGTTGAAAATGGTCATGTGCCCCTTCTACACAATATTAAAATTTTATCAAATATCAACATTATTTATCTTGTGTAGAATGGGATCAATTGTCAAAATTGTTATGAATATCTTATGTAAAAATAGGAATAAGTCCATTTTTAAAAAGATGTAAAATATCATCTCCATTTAATTATAATTAATTATAAATAAAAAATACAAATACAAACTTAATATCGATAGACACATGTCATCCTTGTGTGCATACATTTCAAGTCTTATTATCCATGGGATGCAACTAAGCACAATTGATTATATCATGAATGACATATGTAGTTATATGATGTCATGGTACCATCATAAGGTTTCACATTATACAATTATGTTTATTACTCCTGTGAAAAATCCCCCTAAGCTTGTGGTACATAATATTAGTTAGAAATTGGATGTTCATATTATTATTATCTTATTTAGAATGGGAATGTGCCCATTATTCACAAGGAGTCTCAAAAAGACCTTTAAATTCAATATATATTTTTCTTAAATCATTCTCCCATCAATAAATAATTTATATAGGTTATTCTCAAGGTTTTGAGTTAGGTCATGTGTGACTAAGAAAATTTAAGGCATGTGTTATAGAATATTGGTTAGAAAGTGGATGTTTATATGATTTTTATCTTATTTAGAATAGGTATGTGCCCATTATACACAAGATTGGAATAATATCAACTGTCAACATTTTTTATCTTGTGTAGAATGGGAACAATTGATAAAATTATTATTATTATCTTATATAAACGTAGGCACAAGCCCATTCTGAACAATATATAAAATATCATCTATTTTGAATTACAATTCATTATAAAGACCAAATAAAATAATATAAAATTAATATTAATAGACACATGTCATCCTCATGTATATACATTTCAGATCTAGTTCTTTGTGGGATGTCTCTAGGTACAATCAACTATACCATGAAATGCATATGTATCTTTATCATACTATGGTACCATCACAAGGTTCCACGATATACTATTGTGTCAAGTTCTATATTGAAGTATCCCCCAAGGTTGTGTTATATAATATTGGTTAGAAAGTGGATGTTTATATTATAATTATCTTGTTTAGAATGGACATGTTTCCATTCTACACAAGGAGTCTCAAAGATATATTGAAACTTGTTATATGTTCTTCTAAAATCCTTCTTCCATTATTAGAGAATTTATAAAGCTCATTCTCAATATTTTAAGGTAGGTCATGTGTGAATCTATAAATATTTATGGCATGTGTTATAGGACATTGGTTAGAAAGTGGATGTTCATATTATTCTTATCTTGTTTAGAATGCACATATTCACATTCTACAAAAGATTGGAATACTATTCACTTCATCCTTTTATTATGTTATTTAGAATGGGATAAATTGATAAAATTCTTATTAATGTCTTGTGTAAAAGTGGAAAAAGGCCCATTATAAACAAGATATAAAATATCATCTCTAGTAAATTACAATTAATTGTTAATACCAAATATAATATTACAAAATCAATATCAAAAAGCATATGTAATCCTTGTGAATATATATTTTAGGTCTAATTCTCCATGGGATGTTGTTAGGTAAAATTTACTATAAAATGAATGGTATATGTAGCTATCTAATGTCGTAGTATCATCATAAGGTTCCATAGTTTACTATTATGTCTATTATTCCATTAAAAAATTCTCCCAATCTTGGGTTACAATATATTTATTATAATTGGATGTTCATATTATTATTATTGTTATCTTGTTTAGAATAAGCTTATGCCCATTTTACATAAGGAGTCTCAAAGATATCTTGACATTCACTATATGTTTTTCTACAATCATTCTCGCATAATTAAAGAATTTATAAAGGTCATTATCAAGGTTTAAAGGTAGGTCATGTATGACTCTAGGAACATTTAGGGAATGTGTTATAGAATATTATTTAGAAAATGGATGTTCATATGATTATTATCTTGTTCAGAATGGACATGTGCCTATTATACACAAGATTGGAATACTAGACACTTCATCCTCTTAGTATGTTGTTTAGAATTGGATCAATTGATAAAATTGTTATTAATGTCTTGTGTAAAAGAAAGAAAAGGCCCATTCTAAAAAGGATATAAAATATTATATCCATTTAATTACAATTCATTATTAAGATTGGATATAATAATACAAACTTATTATCAAAAAACACATGTTATCATCGTGCATATATATTTCAAGTCAAATATTATATGGGATAAATTAAGAATCCAATACTCTAAGCTTGTGAGGAAAGGGCACATGCCCATTTCACTCAAGATATAAATATTGAATTATTAATTAATAATGTTTTTATAATACTATTAATACATTATTATAATTGGGCATAATATGATCACTTATTCCATTGTAATAAGTTATAACTCTATCTCCTCATAGATCTATGAAGCCTACCTATACATGGGCTTAGGGCTCAGTCCTCTAGTGTCTCTTGTTGTGCTTCTTTCTTGGGTGAGCCAAGTCTTTTCCTTGGTTTCTTCCTCCTACACTAGGTGGATTGTTGAACTAGTTTTGAACATGACTGTCACATGAACTATTACAAAGAGGATGCTAGTTAAGCGAGATGTAAGGTTTAAAAATTGGCCTCAAGTAGAAAAATAGAAGATAATAGAGTTGTCAGTAGAGGGCATGGGCTTTAGGCTAATTTTTTAGCCACTGAATTATTCTTAGGTTGAAAATTAAAAACCCTCAGAGTTAATGGTAGAAATTAGAGCTTGTAAAGATATTTTGGGAGGCCAATAGTCGACCACAACTAGGTTAGATTTAGAGGTTACGGCTTCATTGGATTTTGTCTATATTGATCAATCAAGGGTTTTGAATTCCTCAGTGGTCAACTTTAAAGGTAAATATTTAGAGGATATTTTTGATAGTGAATAATGGTTTTTAGAAAGGTGTTTGACTTCCACTTTGATAGGTTTTGGCCATCCCTATCAGAACTGCATAAGTGGAATTCTCTTACCTAAAAGCTATTATTGGAAGGTGATATGGAAATTTATCCTTATGATAAAGGATTTTTTATTATGGAATTTGATTTTTTGATTGATCAGAATAAGATTCTTCAAGCTAAATCTTGGAATTTTGACAAGCATCTTCTATTGTTGAAGCCATAGTTTCCTACTTTTAACCCTTTAACTAAAAATCTTTCCATTTGCCTAATTTGGGTAAGGTTGTTATATCTTCCTCTATAGTTTGGTAATGAATTTGGGCCTTCAATGATTGGTAAACATTTTGGGATAATAACTATAAATTGATTCCTCTTTATTTAATTTCTCTTAGACAAATTTTTATAGAATGTTGGTTTAGTTAGACATCTCTCAGGATTTACCAGAGAAGATCAACTTAAAATTTAAAGAGAGGTGTTGGTCTCAATATACTAATTTTGAAGGAACACCTTTTAGATGTAAACATTTCTTTCATTTGGGTCATGTGTTAGCTTTATGCCTCAAATCCAAGAGAAAATTAGTATCTCCCTGGGGGAAAGAAAATAAAGAGGAGCTTATTTCAATGATTTTGGATAGCAATCTAGGTTTGATTTTTATAAATAAAGCCGAGTCCTCTTCAAAAATGATTTTATATTTTAGTAAAAAACTAGTTGTGTTTTTTTCTCAGAAGTCTAGGATCACCAGATCTAGTGAGGAGAGAAAGGGACCTGAATAGTCAGAATAAAGTACACAAAGGTAAAATTAAAAAAGTGGGTAGTGAGGAAAGCTTGGTCTCAAATAAATTAAGTAATTAAGAATAATGAAAAATTTTTAGAAATAGAAAGAAAGGCTACAACATTCCTAATTTTCCTAAAAGGACTTTGAGCTCTCATGATTGATGAATGATGTTGGAGTAGTAATTTTGAGTATGTTTGTTTTTGTCTTAATTTGGCCTAAAAGTAAAACAAAATCCACTATTTTCCACTTTTGTTTCTAGTTATACATATGCCTTGATGGTTATTTCGCTAAACCAAGCTTCTTTTAATATTTATAATGCTATGTTTATGGGACAAGGTCCCATTTTTTACCTGAGTATCAAATTGAAAAGATGATCACTTTTTGATCTATGCTCATAATATAGCTAGCATATAATTTGTGTACAAAGGGAATATCCGAATCTTATTAATATTAGTCTTAATTTAATAATTTAGAGTCATGGTCACTTGCCCATTGAACATATGCAAATCACATTAGATTATTAATCAACAATATTCCCAGGTTGAATACATGACCTTTATAATTTAGGAAATTGTGCTCATTATAAACATGTTAAAAATAATTTAATCAATTAAGAATAAAAACTCTTTATCTTGTGTAAAATATAAGCCTTTACTTATTGATAAATTTTGTTATTGGAAGCAAAAAATATCAATCACTCATCATAAGGTATTAACACACATTTAGAGAGGACTAAATGCTATTTTTTAAAATAAATATCTTACTTATATCTATTTATTATTTAAAAATAATTTTGGATATAAACATGAATTGAAAGTTGATATTATCATGAGTGAAATATTGCATAATATTTCATATCAATGATTTTAAAATTTTATATTTGCTTTTTTAAAGGATAAAAAATTCATTACAAAGTAGAAAAGGAGTTAATTTATGATAAATGTGTTTCTATGTTATGAAAATTGAATATAGATAAAGTGAAGGCAGTGGAGAAGACAATGAATTGTTAGCATCTGATATTAATTATTTTTGCATGAAAACTACATCTATAGATGTATAAGAGTTAAGTAAGACTTATAAAGTAAAGATAGAAATGAGGAAGGTATTGACAAGGTGATTACTCAATGACTCAATTTTTTATTCTTGTTTTTGCATGAAACTACATTTGTAGATATCTTAGTAATATTACACAAGGAAATTACAATAGGTTTACACATGTATTTATCATTTTTGTTATTTATGTCAATGTTGTTCTCAGTTTAAATTCTAAAAATTAAACTAGTGTTTAAGTGAGTTTGATTACAATTGATATTTTATTTTAAAAATTAAATGTCATTTACATATTTGAGATATAATGAATAAGATATAAGTAGTTTACAAAGAATAAGGAATTAAAACTTGGTAGTAGATGTTGTAGTTTTTTCTCTCTATACAAACATAACCTGGTGTATTTCTTATTCTTTTTACCAATTGAATATTTTTTTTGATGTTATATTTATTCTTATCTGTGTTGTTTCACTATTATTTTGTTCCTATGTCATTTAGTGTCATTTCCCATGACTCCTAGATGGATGTTGGTATCCTTAAAACCTAACTATTGGGCTCTCTATATAGAGATATAATCCATGATCGTTGTTGTTATAATACCTAAAACCTGACTATCTCTATCTATTTGTATTATTGGTAGGCTCCTTGATGGATGATAGTATCCTTAAAACCTGACTATCTGTATTTTTCTATAATATCAATAGGCTTTAGGATGGTTATTGGTATCCGTAAAACCTAACTATCTCTATCTATCTATAGTTTTGATAAGCTCCTAGATGGATGTTTATATCCCTAAAACTTGAATCTATATCTATTTGTAGAGTTGATGGTATTAAACTCTTATTCACCTCTCTTTCTATATGTCACATGGTTTCTTTCCTTGCTTGATAACAAACTAAGGAAGGAAGCCTGATTATTTCAATACTCAAAAATATATAATGCATCTTACTATGAAAAAATTCCACCCAACATCCAAGGGTGGTAATTTAAAATTTTGAAAAATATATTTGCAATAAGTGTCGCACCTATTTTCAAATTTGAAAACACCCCACAATAAATTTCTGAGATACATCTCGATTTGACAATTGTTAGTCTTAGGAAATATAACATGGCATGTGTTTAATTTTCACTCTATTTGTTAATGCAAGAGGGCTTGTTAATACAGCATGGATTAAAAATTACACTTATTTAAGATGTTCTATAAACTAATTGAATATCTTGTGTAGTGCCTACATAAAATCTTTTCTAAATGTCCATAAATCTATTCAGGATCATAGTTAGTCCTAATAATATATATATATATATATATATATATATATATATATATATATGTATATATATATATGTATATATATATATGTATATATATATATGTATATATATATATGTATATATATATATATGTATATATATATATATACATATATGTATATATATATGTATACATATATATATATGTATATATATATATATATATATATGTATGTATATATATATATATGTATGTATATATATATATATATGTATGTATATATATATATGTATGTATATATATATATGTATGTATATATATATATATATGTATGTATATATATATATATGTATGTTTATATATATATATATACATACATATATATATATACATACATATATATATATACATACATATATATATATATATATATATATATATATATATATATATATATATATATATATGAATATAAATGAAATTAATCACTGAAATTATTTTAACACATACCTTTAATTTATTAATCAAAAACTAAAAAATTAATGAGATTATTAATATTTAAGCATTGTATTCTATTATAAGTGCCACATTTATTAGTGTTTTAATTTAAATAGACATAATCTTCATATGTGTATAATATTACTTGTATTAATATAAAATTAAATACTTTTAGAAAAATATGCCAATGTGAAATACTTCAAATCTCATCCTTCATTGAACCATTAATGATAACATGCTTAAAATCCTATCTTGATTTGAAAGTTTGAAGAAAGTGCACTTGATTTTCTTTGAATACTACCATAATTTAAAAACAATTATGATCCCAATGATTTTATTTTAATTCAAATTCAAGTTAGTGTCTTGATCCTCCAATTTATTCCACAATCAAAAATTAAATTCAAAAATCTCCAATATGCATTACCTTCTAGATTTGGTTATTGTGAAATAACATCTTAAATTGTCTAATCAGGGCCTAGTTTTCCATTTAACTAATGCCTAGATCATGTTATGTACATGGACATATCATCCTTGAGACTAAAAATTATAAATGTAGGGCATGTAGTGCTCCTTGATTTGATCAAGATCTTCTAAGTTATGATAAGTATGTTAGATCTGTGAGAGTGACACAGATGACATTAGGGCAATCTCATTGGTCCCATCTTGGTAAGTTTGGCCTTTAGACCACTTAACATCCTTTAATTTTGTTAGGCTCTCCTAGGCTTTGATATATCTACTAGGTCTAGGAGACTAACCATTATGACTTTAGGGCACCTTGATTGGTTGGACTCTAACAAGATTTGACATATCTGTTAATGATCCATGTGGTGTATTTCGATTCAATTGCTCCTCTTATGAAAAACCACAAAAAATGCCCAATTAAAATAAAATAAGTGTAATGAATTTAAATTATCACTATAGGATGCCATGTAGGAATGTGGAAGACTAAGACTTTAATATTCTGAGACTCTAGTAACATTAAAATGAAACAAAACCTATATAAAAACTATCATATATAAATATTCTAAGTAAGAAAGCACTTGGTTTATTTTAGGATACATATAAGACCCAACTCAGCTATCTTTAGAGCTTATGGGTGCTTTCAACATGGATCATCAAACCATCAAAAACACTTGCTATGTTTAAAAAGCAATGGTGAAAAAGGGAACTTAAGGTTTTTATTATAAAGGAGATGATAGGAATGAGATTAAAAGTTTGGGAACTATGAATTTGATAATTTTTTAGAGAGGTCCCCCACATCTCTAAATAAGGTGTTGTGTTGGCCACAATAAATGCCATTATGAACAAGATATAAAATATCATCTCAATTTAATTATAATTCATTTTAAAGAACAAATACACTAATAAAAACTTAATATCAATAGACACATGCCATCCTTATGCATATAGATTTCAGGTTTAATTATTTGTGTGATGTTTCTAGGTATAATCAATTATATTGTAAATGTGATATGTAGCTATCTGATGTTTTAGTACCATCTTAATGTTTCATGGTATACTATTATGTCTATTAATCCACTGAAATATCCACACAAGCTTGTGTTTCATAATATTGGTTATAAATTGGATGTTTATATTAATTTTAACTTTTTTAGAATAGGTGCCTACCCATTCTACATAAGGAGTCTCAAAGAGACCTTGAAATTTTATATATGTTCTTATATAATTGTTCTCCCATCATTAGTGAATTTATGAAGGTCATTATCAAAGTTTTGAGGTAGGTCATGTGTGACTGTAGGAGCATTTATGGCATGTTTTATATAATATTGGTTAGAAATTAGATATTCATATTATTATAATCTTGTTCAAAATATGCATGTGTCTATTCTATATAAGATTAGAATACTATCAACTATCATCATTTTTTATGTTGTGTATAATGGGATCAATTGATAAAATTCTTATTAATGTCTTGTGTAAAAGCAAGAATAATCCCATTCTAAAAAGGATATAAAATATCATCTTTGTTTAATTACAATTAATTATAAATAAAAAATACAATAATACATACATAATATCAACAAACACATGTCATCCTTGTATATATAAATTTTAGGTTTAATTCTCTATGGGATGTTGCTAGGTACAATAGATTATACAATTAACAACATATGTATATATCTAATACCTTAGTACCATTTCAAGGTTATATGTTAAAGTATTATGTCTAGTATTCCACTAAAGAATACCCCCCAATTTGTGTTATATAATATTGGTTATAATGTGGGTGTTCATAATATTCTTATCTTATTTAGAATGGTCATCCACCTATTCCACATAAGATTAGAATACTATAAACTATATGATATGAATACTTCAATGAATAATCCCCCTAAACTTGTGTTATATAATATTGGTTAGAATTTTGGATGTTCATATTATTCTTATCTTGTTCATAATGGGCATATGCCCATTCTACACAAGAATGGAATACTATCAACTACATACTGACAGTAATACATTGAAGAATCCCCCCACACTTATGTTATATAATAGTATTTAAAATGTGGATGTTCATATTATTCTTATCTTGTTCACAATTGGTATGTGCCCATTCTACACAATATTAGAATACTATCAATTGTCAACATTTGTTATCTTGTGTATAATGGGATCAATTGATAAAATTCTTATTGATGTCTTTTTACAAGCAATAATAATACCATTTCTAAAAAGATACAAAATATGATCTCCATTTAATTAAAATTAATTTTTAAGTCCAAATACAATATTACAAAATATCAATAGACACATGTCATCCTTGTACATATACATTTCAGGTCTAATTCTCTATGAGATGTCACTAAGTACAATAAATTATATGATGAATGACATATGTAGCTATCTAATGTTATGGTACCATCACAAGGTTACACATTATAATACTATGTCTAGTACTCCACTGAAGAATTATTGAAGATCATGTTATAAACTATTGATGATAATGTGTATGTTTATATTATTCTTATCTTTTTCAAAATGGGCATGTGCCCATTCTACACAAGATTGGAATATTATGAACTACATAATATAGTGATACTAAGATACTATTTTGGAATAAAATCAAATAAATAAGATACGAGAATGGTAACATGTCCCACACATTCCATAAAATTCTAGAAAAATCAATATTTGCACATAAAAATCAAGTCAAGTAGAACTTCTCAAAATTTCTTATTAATTTTAATAGCCAAAAATTTCCTCATTTTGGGACCAGGAGATTAAAAGTATATATATGCTTGGTATGGGGAGGGCCTTATATCTTCAAGATTCATCTATATTTATAAGTTAGAAATATAACAATGTATTAAACATCTTACAAGTCATGTATGTACCATATTTATTGCCTAAAAAATTCTTCATTTAAAAATACAATATGTACATGTAATCCCCCATTAAGTTAAGAACTAGCATTCCAACTCAATTAGGAAAAACAAACATAAATTTATAATTAGTCAATGCTAATGTGGCATTACTAGAATAAATTCTAATTATAACAAAACTGATGTAGAGGAAAATAAATTTGTAGTAGAAGTTAGAGGTAAAACAGACATTGTCATTAGAAGTGAACTATGTGTTGTAATTAAAATCAGGACATAGGAAGGCCTAGTCTACATATGCACCAATGTGTATAGTGGAAGCTGAGATCTTAGTGTGGGAGTTGAAGACACTTATGGTATAGTGTTTTCATTTTTTATTGCCTGCCTCTAGAGATGGAGATCATGACTTGCTTGAATGTCAAATTATATAGTCTCAAAAAATGAGCAAATGTTTATTGAATAACTAAGGAAGCTTATCCATCAATTTTTTGTGAATGCTCGTTTTAGTCTTAACCTCAATATATAATGACTTAGTTCTAATGGTCTTGTCCCTTGAAAAAATTACCAATTGCATTATTTCATATGTGGTCGTATAGACTATGCCTTCAATATCTACTCTAGAACTATCCAACACTGTCTACAAGAGATTCTTAAAAATGGGGTTTAGAACCAATTTCCCATGTGGATTTATTACCTCATACCTTAAATTCAATCAACATGGATATCATGACACCTTATTGGTTTGTAAAATACTACACCATGGTCTGCATCTCGTGATGACATTCTAATAATATGTCTCTTTTTATAGTAATGTAATGTTGTTCCCATACTAATTTTGTAGTAGTTATTAAATTCAAGTAGACATAAGCCCTATTTCTATTGCTTGGATAATAAAACTCAAATTGCCATCAATGTCTTTCATTTTTTAAACAATTTAAGAGTTTCTCCCCACTTAGGTTGTGAAATGGATTTTACATCTCTACCATTTACATTTAATAATTTTTTGGACATGCCTTTTAAATGATCCACAATCTCCCTAGGACCTAAATTGTGCATATCTCTAGCTACCTTTGGATAGAGTGGTAAAAAATTGTGAAATTTTCTTTAATATATCATCTTATGGAATCAATAAAACCATAAGGATATTATATGATCCTATCAGGGTCTAAAGGATTTATCTTCATTATTTTGGTTAAAGAGAATATGTCTTCTCTCTATTTCATCTCCACCTGTTGACCCTCAATAATCACATTATTCATTTTAAACTTTATCAAGGTTTTTGTTCCCATAACGAAGTATAAATTTATTGTATGTTACTCATTAATGACTATATCTTGCCTACCCATCTTTTCCTCTTGATGTAGTTACATGATCCGTAAGGGGACATTCAAGGCAACTTGTTATTTTATTTTTGTTACAGGCTAAGATAGTTTGGATGATTATGTTAACCTATCTATTTGAGTAATTAGAGTGGGTGGGGGAGGAGGCAACATAGCTCCAAGAGATGATGTCCTTATTGCAAGAAAATGAGGAATGACTTTCTTCCATATATTAACCTAATTTTAAGATGGTGTATCAATGATGAATGTAGCTTTTTTAAATTCCTTAGTGATATAATCCACTAGAGATTATGATTGAGGATCTTGACTAGTCAACATCTATATATAGGAGGTCATCCTAGGGGGAGTGGCCACTATGGAAAAAATAGAAGTGGACACTAAGTTTTCAAAATGTGCTCTGGTGATAGGCCCATGGGTTTGGGGACTAGTTTCACCAAAGAATGAATAGGTCATATGGGAACTCAACAAACTTCTTAAATAGTTTGTAATAGAAGTATAGGTTACCCTGGCATTCATAATTGCATTAGGCATTACCCTATAGTAGTTGGATAAGCTATAGTTTACAAAATGGGTAACATTGGTGATGTAATAGTAGCCTCAGGATGGGTTATTGAGCCCAATGAATTCAATTAATAAAAAGAATTGGTTATACTAAAAATAGTTGTATAAATTGACACAATAGTTAAAGAATGTGTAATGATAGAAATTACAATAGTAGGAGGAATAGTAAGACAAGTAGATATAGTTGTTTGAAGTGGGGAGCTTTGGGGTATACATGGGTGTGACCCCTAAACTCTAGTATGAAATTGTGATTGTGCCTCTCCAATTTGGTATGGTAATGACTTGGTATTAATTGAACTACCATCTCCCATAATTAATTATATAGGTTAATCCATTAGTTTGATTTCCATTGATTGATTTCTTCTCTTAGAGAGGCAATCATCCTCTAGGTCAGTTTTAGTTATTTCAATTATGGAACAAGAGTCCTTAGTTTATATCATAGAGATCCATTCTTCTTCATCAGCCATCTTTATTTATTCTTCTTCACTATCATAGACATCAATAGTGTTTATTCTCCTTGATCTTTTAATTTTGTCTCCATCTCTCTATAGGATTCTATAAGTTCTTCCTTTACTTCCACTTTTTGGGGATAAATAGGTGGGGTATTAGTATTTCTTGTATAGGTCAAAATTGTTTTAGGAGCGGTAGAGGATGACCCAAGTGGAAGTGAAATGGAAGATGGAGATGCAAAAGTGGTATCAAGTGATACTAAAATGTTAATGGTAGACATTAATAATGGAATGACATGTGATGATGGAGTTACCAAAGTTGTCACTACTAGGGAAATTATGGGTGGTGAAGTAAGCTTCTTATTAGAATGTGGTATTATCCTTGAGGTAATCAAAGGAGAGGAAACATCAAGAACCCAAGACAAGGAAGAGGGAATATTTCCCTGATGTGCAATAGTTAATGGAAGTATGGGAACATAGAGAATACATTAGTTCTCCACTAGGGCTTGTAGGCCCTTCTTCCTCAACTCTATGTTGTGGATAAATTATAATAGCTATATATGATAAAGAGGTATACGGACTCCCAATTATTTTTTCACTATGAGTTACTTGAGATGGGCCAAATTCTCTTTGTGTTTCCCCTTCTTTTTGAGGAGGAGGTTCATGGCTGGGTTTGTAAATCCATTGTTTATTTTCCATCCTCTTTTCATCCTCTTAGGTAATTGTGGGATCATTTTGGATCTTTTGTTTTGTTATCATAGGCATAAAAACTTTGTGTCTCTCGATGGCTAGCTCAGATTCTTTTTCAACATTGATGAATATGATATTGTGTTCATATGATTAATGCCCATAATTAATTCTCACCTTTTTATCATATTTCCTGAGGTGTCCTCTAAAATTCTCTCTTGGATCCCAATGCCTAAAGAGTACCTATTTAAACCCATAATGAGTCCTAATTTTTTTTTGAGAATTGATAGGTGCTCCCTCATTCATACTACATTTGGCCAATATTAATGGGGTGGGATGGAGTTCTCCTTGATTTTACTTATTTAGATCAACATCAACACTATCAACTAACTAGGCATCAATTTATTACTCGACCACCCTATATTTCACAATCTTTGGGAAGAGTAACTTAATTAGTATGATTTTGTGCTCTCAATGTTGATCACACTTTTATCAATATGTAAGCAATAATCACCTATATTTATTAAATTATTATTTATATGATCTTAAATCTTGGGCATATTCTTACCATATATGGATTGATACACTATGGAATAAAAGGTTTTGTTTATCCTCTTTATATTATTCTTGGATCTATTAACATGAATAATATTAAATGTACCACATACCCTATTTTGAGGGTACTTAGTGGATGGTTTTTAGGGCTAATCATGATATGTATGTAAAGTTACATTTATTTCATCCACAACATAAGACATCATATAAAAATTCCCATCTAGACAAATCACACTATTGATGAGCTTTCAAATTATATTAGAAGTGATAACTTCTCCTAGTTTTATAATTTTGATAGAGTTTAGAATTATATCTATCAATGTAACCCATACCTTATTGAAGTGAGTAATGACTGAAAGACTTAATGTTAGATTAGTAAGGCCATGGAAATTTTGATCACTAGTCTAAAGGTGGTGATGGGAATAGTAGATGAAGGGATTTTCACTCTAAATTTGTTTAGATTACCCATTCTTTTAACTTGATAATGACATTATTGCTATGAAACCACATATTCATCATTTCTTGTATATATTTCATGTTTGGTAGTGGAATATTATAGTATTTTTCAAATGAATTCCCACTATTGTACACTACTAGAGTTTTTCTTAATCTGAAATGCAATATCTTTCTAGTAACTTTTCCATTAAAGTATAAATCATATAATAAGTCAATGCATAGCATTACCTCCATTTTTTCCATTGCATTATGGAGACAAACTACCTCAAAGAGGGAAGGTTGATCCTTTTCTATATAAGGCTTGATTGATTTAAATTTATCCTAAATATGTGAATAGTGTTTGAATTTTTGATTTAAAGATGCTGAATCAAATGTTGTATTTGTGAATCTCTATGAAACTTCAATTAAGTAAGCAAAGTGAATTGGGATGTGATATGAAGAGGCCATTAGTTTTGTTTTCAAACTCCTATCTCTATGAAAATATTGACAAATACTTGGTCTTGATGGTGTTTTAGATTCACAATATACACTTGGGCTATGAGTTCACAATGCTCTAGATAGCTTGGTGGTAATGTAATTTGACAGAAAGAATCAATTCTAAATATATTTCTTTGGATACATTAGATACAAGATTTAAATGAATTAATTTTATATTTCATGTGAATTATGTGCAACAATGAATTTCAATCCTTAGTCTTTCATTTGATTTTCATAAAATCCACATCCTTGACATTCCAATACCATGTGGCCCTTCTCACAAGTTCTGATATGCTTAGTCATTTTAATATTGTATATGTGTCTTTTCCACTCTTTATAACTTGAAATTGGTGTTATCTACCAAAGTGATGTGTCTATATATCAATGATCCATAGGTGGCAAAGGTGTAGTCTATTTTTTATTTTCTCCTTCAGGACATAGTTGGCAAGATAAAGACAGGTGGATAGATTATGTTACTCTACTTACCTATGATCTTTCATACAAGTAACTTGATTGATGTTATTATTTAGATGATAGGGTAGAAGGATGATGATAAGTGGCAATATATCACTACTCCTCTAAGGAGTTGAGATTAAAACATTATGCATGGTGCTAATAGGTCACTAGGATAGTGAGATGATGATAAGTGGTAAGATATTACTACTCCACTAAGGATTTGAGATTTTTACATTTTTTATGGTGCTAACAAGTCATTAAGATACTAGGATGATGATAAGTGGAAATATATTTCTAATACACTGAGGATTTGAGATTTGTATGCTATGAATGGTGATTTCATGTTTCCAAGCTAGAAAGATGATGAAAAGTAAAAATATCTTGCTAATCTACTTTCTCAGGGTCTTTCGTACATATGTTTATAATGATGTCACATCTAGGTTAGTAGGATAATGACTTATTCCTTTTAGCTTGATGCATGGGTGAGTGGAATGTTACCATGTGTCAAGGATGGGATTTGAGATTTTCAAGGAAATACATGAGTGTGAATCATTATGTTAAAGACACAAAAAGATAACCACCCATTGAATGCAATAACATGTTAGCCCCATTAGCACTATAAAATCATAAGTAAGAACATATATAAGCATCTAAAGGAAACCAAAGGTGAATAGTAAATCACGTAATTTAATTCAGGCACATATTTAATCCTTTTAGTTGTGAAAACACATTGAAAAAAGCAAAAAACTTATGTATTGTGTTTAAGCAAATAACTCAAACCCAAAACAACCAAACATATTTCTCAAGCATTCTAAAAACTTGTTTGCATTTAAGCTTCCTCAGAATTTTGTATCATAAACTTACATCTCAAAAGGATTTAAGAGCATGCTCAATTAAGATTGGGTCCCTATTTCAAATTTTTAAAATGGGGTGTGTGTGATAGGGCACAAAAAATGGTGACTCATATGGGAAATACTCCTGGGTATCTTAACAACCCAAAATTTCATCAATGTACCATAATAAAACTTTAGCTCTCCCCAAGATTTTGTTAAAAAATATTGATTAGAATTTTAGATGTTCATTTTATTATTATCTTGTTTAGAATGGGAAAGTTCCCATTTTATACAATATTGGAATATTATCAACTGCATACTAGCAATACTCCACTAAAGAATACCCTAAGCTTGTGTTACAAAATATTATCTAGAAAGTGGATGTCCATATTATTATTATCTTATTTAGAATGGGCATGTGCCCATTCTAAAAAATATTAGAATACTATGAATTTTTAACATTTTTTTATCTTGTGTAGAATGGTATCAATTTATAATTTTTTTATTGATGTATTGTGTAATTTAAAGTAGGCACAAGCCCATTCTGAATAAGATACTAGAAATCAGCTCCATTTGATTAAAATTCATTATTAAAACCAAATATAATAATACAAATATACTATCAAACAACTACTAATACATAACTATGAATTCACATAACAAAAAAAGAATCAAGATATCTTAAGTATTCTTTATAAATATCTCCAAACGGTTATATATGATATATTAGTATGTAAATATGATAGTTTTGCTGATATTCCATCTATATTATTACTAAGTCTAAATACCATGATATAATCCAATGGTCTATCACTTTGATATTTGTGGCTTTATAGGATTGTACAAGGAAAAATCTATGCCATGATAAATGCATGTGTTCGTAACCATGTCATGGTATAAGCATATAAGGGATATGGTTTAATATAGGGTTTCCTGAATAAATTTGCCAACATTATCCCCAAACTAAAACTTTTGTCTTGTCCTCAAGACAAGAAAAATTTGAATAATACCACAAAATTGGTTAAATACTTTGGCATCATGACAAAAATTACTGATGTTTATTTAAAATATTGGTCTCAAAGGCTTTCCATTCTTTAAGGTTGTTGGTGGCTCATTGGGAAATTTTTTCTAACTATATATTTTGTTGAGTTAGTTCAATGATGTCATTAGGGGTAGGATGAGCTGAAAAAATATTAAATATGGTCTCCATTTCCTCTATAAACTTCTCTAATTTTCACATGAAATGATTTATCATGTCTCCTAATTCCTCAAATTAAATGATTAGTTTTTCTCTTTCTTGATGTTGCTCCTAGAATTTTTGACCTAGTGCCAAAATTATCACCCTCTCTATAATAGTGGGATATTTGTAAATATTGTACTAGGCCATGACTTGGTTTAATTTTTCCTTAGTGTTGTCTATGGCCTTATTTTCCTTTATTTTTTCCATTAACCACCCAAGAGTGATATACAAATATGAACTAACATATTATATTTCTTTATGTAGTGAATCAATATGTTGTATGATTATAGTGCGTTGTTGTTTATTCTCTTCTAAGAGCTTCATATTTTGTTCAATTTTGAACTCTTCTATTACACTAGACCTAATGTTTTTCCTCTCTTCCTTGGTGATAGCCTGATGTTTGATAAATTTTTTCTATGTTTTGGTGAACCATTGAGTGATTGGAAAATTTTAATATGCTACAAATTGTTTCTTAACTTCTGTGATCCCTTGGACGATATCTAATAGTGTTTCCTCTAAGATTCTGCATCTCAACATTAAATCATATTATGTACTCTCTTAAAAGATGTTTCCCAAATGTTGCTTTTGACTAGAGGTCAGTTCATGTAACTTGATATTAGTTCCTTATGTAATTATTTTGGTAATGATGGAAGGTAAATGGTGTTGAATTTTTGACATTGGACCAAAATTGCTTTAATTTAGATGAGGTAATCTTGGGGGTTTATATTGAGGGTGGATGAAGTGGTGGTCAATTTTTTAGTGGAATTGAAAGGTGGAGTAAAAATTAGTTGGTAAAGAAAAAATGATGGTTATGGTATTTGGGCAAGTATGTTTGGCCCAAATTCTACTATGGATTGGTTTTGTATGTCTTCAGTACTTTTGGCAGCATACTCAAACACCTCGTTATTCTTTTCTCTTTTTTTGGGCATCTTTTTCTACTCGTTTCTTTTTTTCTTCTTCAGCTTGGAGGTCAGAATCCTCTACCACCTTTTTATTTTTAATTTTTTTAGCTAGGAGGGTGGTATCCTCTACTACATTTATATTTTCTATTCTTCCTTTTATTTCTATTATTTCTCTTTTTATAGTTTTTATTGTTCTTATTTTTTCTCTTTGTCTTATGTCTCCTTTTCCTCTTTCTTGTTTTGTTATTTTTCCTCTTATTATTTTTCTTATTTTTATTTGCCACTAATGCCTTAATTTTCATATGTTTATCTTTAACATAATTTTGATCCTTCTTGTCATATTTGAACTTTTATTTTATCATGCCATCTTGTTTATTTTTATTTTATTTTTCCTTTTGTTTAATATTTACCTTGGTTAATACTTCATCAACTTAATTTTTGTGTTTAACAAGCATGATATCCATAAATTGGTCTGTATTTATTCCTTTTTTTCTCTATGTGTCTGATGATGTGTCAGAGACATCAATGGGGGGTTCTTCAAAACTTGGCTTTGAATGTGTGGGGATGTATTTATCCCTTGTGTTCTTTTGTTTTTATTTCTTTCTGGGTGGCATCTCAGTTATTTGTGGTGGGGGATGTGTTCTTAGATTTATTATACAAATAAACCTACCACCCATGGATCTACCATTTGTTATAATGGATTGGGATAGATTAAAAATTTTAGGTACACGTACATCTATCAGTACTGCTATTTATTTCTTATATTGTAACTACAGTTAGTTTTCATTATTTTTATTTATTTCTTCTAATGTTGTTATTTTTACTAGACTTCATCTATGTCTTCATATTCTTATTTTGATTTTTCATTGGATGATGATCCTATTAATTTGGTTACTAACTCTTCCATAGTGTATTACTTGTCAGTTCGATCAAACTTCCCTAAGACTCATGGAAAGGACTGGATGATAGGAAAAGGTTCTTTGATTTTGTTTTCTGAAAATTCATACTAAAATGGAGGAATAATATAGGTATGTCAATCATATGGGTAGATATATATGTATTTAATGGTGGAAGAAAAACAAAAATCTTTATGGTATTCATCTATTTTTATAAGGAAATATGATACTATAAACTAAGGGTTTATTTTAAATCAGTTCCCCACATTATCACAATGACAACTTATTGTTCCACATCCATAGTCTTGATATGATTTTTGACTTATTATCCTATGGAAATTATTTTATTCTACTCTATTTTTCTATTTTTACCTAGGAGGGTGTTTGTGTAGTACATATCTACGCAAAGAAGTAGATATACATAGAAAAATCAAGCTTACATCTCTAAATCTTATAAATGTTGGCATTTAAGTTATCTAGTAGGCCTTGATAGAGGTTAAATTACATATTTATTGACATAGTATTGAATTCCACCATTATGCTCTTAGGGATCATCATATTTTGACAATTGGTAAAGTACATTTTCCATGTTACTACTTTCATACAATATCTATATGTGTCACTTGGAATGGTTGTTATTTTCATGTTACATTTTTATTTAGTAGTATTCAAACAAATGGAGAATAATACTAATTTCATTTAACCCTTATTTTCATTATTCATAATAATATTTACTTCATTCATCATTCTTATTACTCTTTCAATGTCTAGGGAGGTAATGACATACGATTGGTTGAGGGAGATAATACCATTGTGTACCTAGCTGAGTAAAGTTATGACTATAATATCTAATAACATGAATTAGGAAAATATTACGTAGATATTAACCTTTATATGTGGAATTAATTTTGATTTATGGTTCTAATCCCACATCTTTTATTTTGATATATAATGTATGATTTTTGAATGGTTTGCCTCCATTTTGGTATGGTCAATTTATCTTAGATGTGCATGAATGTATTTTAATGTATCCTCAAGGTGAAAAAACTCGTATGGTAGCTTGGAAAATGATCCCTTTGCATCTAGTGCCATTGAATTTTTTGGAACATTATTTGATTTTTGGAAGCTGAGTGTCCTTACTTCTGTAAGGATTACGCCATCCATTTTTTCCTTCATTGTGTTGTGTTGTAGCTTTCATAGTCTCAAATTTACATGGAAAAAAATTCATATAGTTTTCATGATTAGAAATGATAGAGAAATGGAAATGAGGTTAGATCTACTTTTGTAAAATTGCCCATAATTATAGGTAGTAACATAGATCATGAGCAAATTTTTGGTGATTATGCATTAACCATGTTGCTAACTTGGCCTTTCCTTATTGGTCAAACTAGTATTTTTCATTTTATTAGGTTTTTATGACTTGTTATGTGATATTAATGATATTATGTTCTTTAGTTTCCCTTATATATTTATTTTATTTGGTTGAATAACACCGCACATGGTGGTTTATGTTTTTATTTGATGTGATATGATTGCTTATTCAGTTGACATCATTCATACATCTATTGAGTAGATCAGGATATGAATCAGTGCCATGATAGATGGATAAGTGATTATAAAATTGGGATCCAGAGTATAATAAATATATATATCATCCCATAAACTGAATCAATTGGTAATAAACCCTTACACCTATAAATATAGATATTTGGCTTGTGAATAAGGTTATTAATTAGTCTAATATAAAAGACAAAAAAGATGGAAAGGTAAGGCATAAAATAATGGTGCTCTATGATCTAATTTATGTCTAAACCATTCCAAGTTGACTTAATATAAATTATAGAGATGTATTAGGTTATAAACCAATATATGTTGTGGGTTAGTTGTAAAAATTATAATGTTGTTAGTGCATACATATATTAATTTTTAAGAAAAAACAAGATAAATCATCAATATTAGTTGAAATAGATAATAACTCATTCTAACTAAGCACATGCACTAGCAATCACCACTTCAACATGCAAATACTAGGAAATATTCCACACAAATATTATAAGCAACATACCCTATATTCTTAACTTGTGTTATCTATAACAAAAGATATTGTGAATATAGGCCTATGATGTTCATATTATTCCTATAGACTTAATTTAGAAGAGTGTGTTCATCTGATTTTTATCCTTATCTTTGCATGACTAATTACTAGTCATGTGCCTAAGGAAATGAATAAATTAACAAGTTATCATGGTAGTGACCTCACACACTCACTTGAGGCATACAACCTAGACTGGTTCCCATCAATTCTACCACATAGTGGTAGATAAATTGTCTGCTCTTTGGTGCTTGGTTTAATTATATATTCATCATTTCTAAAAACATTATATGAGTTAACCATTTTATTTATTCCACATAATCATATGATATTAGATCAAAATTTGTGGATAAATAAGTGATTCCATAATTTGAAACTATTGAAAAGATATTTCAACGATATTTCCTTAGTATTATCTCTATCTGTTTACAACATCCACACCTACATCCCATTTTAAGAAAAAATATAAGTGGTATTTATACATAGTACAAATCCCACTCAAGTTAAATCATTAATATAATATAGATGACAAACCAATGATTATTTTATAAAAATAAGTCATGGTGAGTTGTTACAATTAAATACTTTTCACTTAGGCAAAATAACCCCTATAAACTCTCTCTATGTTATATATTCATACTTGTGATCCTCTCTCATGAACCAATGTTAGATTCATGCTTGGTTAATAGCTGATGCTTCAATGAACCACTTTATAACCATATCCAATTATTATGCCCTTATTTAGGTCTTGATATTTTAACTAAGTCTTATGTATTTTATTTCTCATTTTGTGTTTCTTTGTTTCCCACAACTCACTCTTCCATGCCAAGGTCTTATATGCCTCTCTTCCTTGCCTCTCCCATGCCTCTATATTTCACTTCATTTTATTCCTCATCATGTTCTTTTGGAGTCTAGATCCAAAACCTTTATAATATATACATACAAAATTTAAGGCCCAACATCACTCCTTACTAAACTTATAGTCTACCCTAGACTATGTTGTAATTTCATCAAAATTAAAAAACTTCAGACCCACTTACTGCACTTGGTGTTTGAGTTCCTCCCATTATTTGAGGGTAGTCAAAATATTGGAAGTAATGAGTTCCACTTCACATTTTATCCACATCATCTCCTTAGGCTTATCTAAAATTTTATCATTTTGAGTTGTCAAAATATCAAGTTGAGCAGTGGTAGCCTTTTGGGTATCCTCAAGTGACCTGACCTCTACCAAAATTTACCCTCGAAGTGCTAAAAATTTAGCATTGAGATTTCATTGATGATTTTTTATTTTATTTTATAGTTCTTACATGTATTAGAACACTTTTATACACTGATAATTGTCCTTGATATTTAGTTCATTATTGGCCAACTATTAACATTGTTGTTCCTCAGGCTGAAGTAGTGCTTCCAAAATTTTATTTGGCAATGATAGGTTTAAAAACCCCCATCAATGATGGTAATAGTGGCACCTAATTTATTGAAAAAGGTTAGACATATGTATATGGCCTATTCAAATTTATATACTACCCATATCTTCTCCTTTTGGGGATCCACTTGGTTTTTTCATTTATTGAACAATAGGTCTATGAGCTCTCCAATTTATTTATGGCTTCACTAGTTATAGGAATACTATCTACAAGTGAAGGCTTGATTTTTAAAATTATTTAACAAAGGCCTAATGTCCTTAGTTCAAATTCCTCAATTGCATATTGTTATTTTTTTAGCACCTCTATTCATTCTTTGATCGTGTGCCTCTTCTCAATCTCTTTTCTATAAAACTAGAATAATTATTGATGTTTATGCAGATCTTGAACACATAATGGCTATGAAGAATATTTTGTGTAGAGAATTATAGAATAAACAAGAATAGGGTTGCACTTTCTTGAGTTGTAAAGCATTTAAGGGGATCCACACAAATCACTTATGGAACATTTGTTCCCTTTAGGCTTAAATATGTACTAGCCATAGGAGGTTCAAAATGGACTTCATCATTGTATATGTCCATGGAAAAAGATAACTCATACTAAGTTTTTTTGGTGGAGTTATTTTCAAGGAAGAAAACCCATAAATACTTTCTCATTAAGGATGCCTTCCATGAACTAGGTGTGAGAAGGAAGGTCCTTATTACCCTTAGCTTTTGGCTATAGTTCTTAAATTTATCACGTACGGTCCTTTCCATTTTGGGGGTCATGCTTTAGATCTATAATTTTAGGGCTCATTTCACCAGTGCTAGTGCCAAGTTCCCGTACACCAAGAGCTACCCCTATTCCTATTTATTCTTAAAAATCCTTTAGAATTTCAATGCCCACTTGTGGATCCTCAATAAAAAGTTATTATTTGTTTATCTCATTAATGGGTTCATGTTTAGGATACACTTCTAGAGATGCTTCACCTATTTTAGGGATCACCACTTTGGGCATCATAATCTATGGATCTGATTGGATAGCTAGTTATAAAGTAAAAATGTCATAATTTTGTTCTATAAATAACCCCTAGGCTCTTATTAGTGATGAATAATGCCTTTATCATTTAGGGGTGGCCCTGAGTTGTTCCTCCTATGACCTACTAAAACTAATGGCATTATCTCTTGGCCTTTTCTCCACTTTATGCATGATTTATTTTTCCTGTGTTTTTGGTTGAGGGGAAAGGGGTTATTTCTTTACCTCCTAGCTTCTTGATGTTTTTCTCTATGGCACGAGCATATAGTAAACCAACTAGATTTTTCCTTGCATTATTACTTTAAAAGGTTTAATATCAATTTAAAATGATTCATTTCACTCTATGTATGCTTCCCTGCCTAAATAGACATATATATTGTGAACAATATAAACCTCAATGTCAATATTATTAACATCATTGTTCACTAGGTGTGCATCCATAATGAAATTAATAGAAACCATGAAATATTTAATAGTGAAAGAATAAGAAAACTGGATCCATCTCAAAAAGTTATTAGTGCTCCCCATCCATATTCATGTGAGTGAATAATATTATTTGATAACAAACATAGTGTATCTTACCATCTATGCAAGCAATTATTTTGGTACATTCCATTCATGCTTAAAATATTCCTTCATGCCATCAAACTATCCCTTCATATTTAGTTTGTATGAGTGTGTGATAGTGATAGAACATGCGAATTGTTTCAAACTCTCAATAGGAGAAATTTATTGTAGTGGGTATATCCACTTAAGCTCTTTAACAAAACACTCTAGGACACAAATCTCATAAAAAATAAGTAAAATAAAAATTGTGCTCGAGGGAAACTTATGGTTGGGAAGATGATGCATCTTCTTTACATCTTGTTAAATTTTCTCAAAAAAGTACTAGGAGTAATTATATTTAGTCCCTTGGCCATTTGGCTAGTGACATAGAGGTGGGACATATCCACCTCCTTCCATTAATCCATGACCCTAATTTTGTCATGGTTGAGCATGTAGCTACCCAAATGGTAGGACCAAAAGAATTATAATATACACAATGTGGCCTTATTTCTTGTTCTTCAACAACATCTCTATTTTATCAATCACATCATGACCATCAAGATCCACACTGACATCAGCCCCAAAACATAGTAACCCTATTCATTTGTTGATTCATTATGAGATAATCTTTATTATGTACCCATTTAAGTAAATATAATCATCATGGATGTGCAAAATCAAGAAGAAAACTACCTCCTTCAGTTTCTAAAGTATGATAGTTGGAAAATTTAAAGGATGCCCACATCCTCCAACAAATTTAAAAGCATGAGATCATAAGTGACCTCATTCCTTGTGTTGTAGCACTCAACCCATTATTCACACTATAAGTCACCCTCATTAGTATAAATGTAATGATTATAGTCCGGGGCTTGACAAGTGGAAAATTTGGATTCTCAATTGGCCACACACAAAATTTTATTAGGGTATACATTTATTCTATCATAATTGGTGGTGGAGGTAATGTTTTAGAATTCTTCTTCCTAACACATGTCATGTCTTGTGCCTCTGTGCTAGATGTCTCTTCTACCAATTCTACCAAGTTTTCACCTTACAAACCACTTACACTAGATCCTTCTTCCTAGATGAGAACAAGACTCCCTTTTTCTATGCCCTTTCATTACTCTAATTCATGGATCCAAGGTAGTGGATCTATTATGCTTTTCTTCTTAGCTTCATATCCTATTGGGGTGCCCAAAGGTTAACACATGGTTGATTAATTCTCCAAAAAATGACTTATTTCTTTTTTCCATAGCTAAAATACTTTTAAATTATATTACATCCTCTAATGGTATATGTCACATCTTCAACCTACAACTTAGTTTCACATGCTCATATAGTCACATTTCCACTCCTTTTTCCTTGAATGCACTTTTGCTCAACCGTTGCTTCATTTTTTCTAATGAAAAAAATATGTGAATATGTCTTATTTGTTGCATGTTCACACTTGTTTGAGCTCTACAATATTTTTAAATTTTCAATACTAAAAAATAAAAATGAGATTTATTTGGGTCTTTTACAGATAACAATTTTATTTACATTAATTACCCCACTATTATCTATCACTTAAACCATTAATATTTCAAATTTCATGCCATGGTGCCCATTTGACATGTTTTACATCTATGACATTATGTCCTTAATAAATTAATGTCCCATCCTTCAAAATTTATTGCATCTTTCCTGTAATGCATGCTAGCTATAAAAATTCAAATTTCCATTTTTATTCATAGGAACTACCTTTTCCTTTATAATCCACATCTTGCACAGCTCCTTTATGTGCCATATATCACATGTTTCCTTGTGTTAATATTTTCCTAGATCATGCAAAATTATTCCCTACCTTTTTTTTTATGGAATCTATCTTAATTATATTATCCACCTTCAAATTTACCCCACACTAAAAGATGTGTGTGGTCTACCATGACATAACCAAATGAGATCTAGTGTTTTGAATACCATAGTACCAAATATGATAAAATAAACTTAATAAAGTGTGTATAACCAATGAAAAACTTATTTGGAAACAAAAATAAACACTAAGCTAAAATATTGGCATACACCTTATTGATACCTTATAAATGTTACATATAATGATAAGTTTAGAGCTGACTACCATTAAAATGGCTTGGAAGAAATTGTCCATCTAACCTTTTTAATTTTTTAGTGTTGTTTGGATGAATATAATGAATAATAAATGGACCATTCCACTGCATCTGTAGTTTACTTGGATTACACGTAAAATTTCAATCATAGACCAAGACATGAATAGGAGGATGGTTTTTTTTGTTTTAATATTGGTCATGCTATGTTTTTTAATTTTTGATTATAAGCCCCTCGATGATTGTGTGAGATAGTTCATGATTTATCCAATTATATTAAAGAATATAGTGTAGCCTTGAGGGATTATTTGTCTAATATATAAATTCATGCAATATATAAGGCATAATAAACTCCACTGATAAAACTAATTTGGTTCCATATAAAAGGTTGAAATGAGTATTGTTCAACCTTTTATGTGGTTTGATATGCCCATAAAACTTGTAAAAAATGATCATCCCAATCAATGCAACTAATATTATAAATCTTTGTCAATGTATTACCAAGGACATTATTGAAGGATTCAATTGTGTTATTGTCTTGAGTGTGGTATGGTGTGGGATTATCTCTCTCTGTTTACACATATCCACACCTAGAATCCATTATTAAAAAAATATAAGGGGTATTTATACATATAACTAATCGCATTCAAGTTACATCATTAATATAATATAGATGACAAGGCAATGATTGTTTCAAAAAAATAAGTCATGGTGAGCTTTTATAATTAAATCCTTTTGAATCAAGCCTATCATCCCCTATATATTCTATATATTCATGTTAATGCTCATAATCTCTCTCAAAATGGTGTTATGTATGTATGTTCTTATTCAATCTTTCTACCCTCATTAGAAAATTTACAAAGGTTATTCTCAAGTTTTGTAAGTTGGTCATGTGTGACTCTAGGAAATGTCATGGCATGTGTCATAAAATATATATTATAAATTGGATGTTCATATTATACTTATCTTTCTTAGAATGGGCATGTGGCCATTCTACACAAGATTATAATACTATCAACCATCAAAATAATTTATGTTGTGTAGAATGGTATCAAATGATAAAATTCTTATTAATGTCTAATGTAAAACTAGGCAAAATCCCATTCTAAAAAGATATAAAGTATCATCTACATTTAATTATAATTCATTGTAAATACTAAATACAATAATAAAAATTTAACATCAACATACACAATTTATAATAGACTTAATTTAGAATGAGCATGTGTGCATTATCACAAGTCTATAAGGTTATTATTAATAAGTGGCAAATAATAATAGATGTTTATGTTCTTCTATCAATCCTATTTCAAAAATTTATAGGTTTAATTAATAACCATATATTCAAATAAATTATGATCAGGTGACTAGTGTATCTAGATAATATGTTTTTACATGGTCTAAAAACATGTCAAATTTCAAATGTCATCATGATGTATTTAAATAATAAATTATGACTATCTTTCTAAAACATGAATTATAATGGCTATTATAGATAGTGTTTCCTACTAAGAAATTATGGTTATTGAAGGTACATTGGACTGGGAGAGAAGAGATAAGGAGTGGTTTATATAAATCTACTCTCCATCTACATGGTGCTGAATACGAACATGGTGTTATATAAGATTGAATAAGAACACACACACACACAAACACACACATATACATATATATATATATATATGTATGCATGTATGTATATATACATACATACATACATATACATATATATATACATATACATACATACATATATATATACATACATATATATATACATATATATATATACATATATATATATATATATACATATATATATATATATATATAGACATACATACATACATATATATATATACATATATATATATATATGTATATATGTATGTATGTATGTATATATATATATATATATATATATATATATATATATATATATATATATATATATATATATATATATATATATATATATATATATATATATATATATATATATATATGAGGATGCCATGTCTTTGTTGATATTAAGTTTGTATTAGTGTATTTGGTCTATTAAGTAAATTTTTGTATATTATATATACAAAAATTTACTTAATAGACCAAATACACTAATACAAACTTAATATCAACAAAGACATGGCGTCCTCATGCATATAAATTTTAGGTTTGATTCTCTGTGGGATGTTACTAAGTAAAATCAATTATATTTCAAATGACATATGTGTCTATCTAATGCCTCGATATGTTGCAAGGTTTTGTGGTATACTATTATGTCCAGTACTCCAATGAAGAATTCCCCCAAGCTTGTGTTACAACATATTGGTTATAAATTGGATGTTCATATTAGTATTATCTTTTTAATAATGAGCATGTTCCCATTCTATAAATGGAGTCTTAAATAAACCTTGAAAATTTTTATATGTTCTTATTCAATCTTTCTACCCTCATTAGAAAATTTACAAAGGTTATTCTCAAGTTTTGTAAGTTGGTCATGTGTGACTCTAGGAAATTTCATGGCATGTGTTATAAAATATTTATTTTAAATTGGATGTTCATATTATACTTATCTTTCTTATAATGGGCATGTGGCCATTCTACACAAGATTATAATACTATCAACCATCAAAATAACTTATGTTGTGTAGACTGGTATCAAATGATAAAATTCTTATTAATGTCTAATGTAAAACTAGGCAAAATCCCATTCTAAAAAGATATAAATTATCATATACATTTAATTATAATTCATTGTAAATACTAAATACAATAATAAAAATTTAACATCAACATACATAATTTATAATAGACTTAATTTAGAATGAGCATGTGCGCATTATCACAAGTCTATAAGGTTATTATTAATAAGTGGCAAATAATAATAGATGTTTATGTTCTTCTATCAATCCTATTTCAAAAATTTATATTTTTAATTAATAACCATATATTCAAATAAATTATGATCAGGTGACTAGTGTATCTAGATAATATGCTTTTACATGGTCTAAAACCATGTCAAATTTCAAATGTCATCATGATGTATTTAAATAATAAATTATGACTATATTTATAAAACATGAATTATAATGGATATTATAGATAGTGTTTCCTACTAATAAATTATGGTTATTGAAGGTACATTGGACTGGGAGAAAAGAGATAAGGAGTGGTTTGTATAAATCTACTCTCCATCTAGCTATCACAAAGACCTCTGGTTGACTCATTCTATGTTAGAGGAACATAAAAAAATTGGGATAGTGATAAATATAAAATGCATTTAAAATGATGTAATAAAGGTTTAAGTGGAGTGTATAAATAACAATGACCACTTATGCCAAATTATTCAAATGGAGCTAGAGGTTCCATTATATATAAAAAGTGTCATGGTTCATTTGGAAAAATATCATAAAGATTATTTCTTTTATTATGGTTGAAAAATTGAATCGTTTATATATGGAGACACTACTAGAGTGGAAACCAATGAAAATATTTGTAATATAATTAAACTAATATTCAAAATACTTTATCAATATGCATTCACTTCATCCATTGCCCACTACTTGAATATGGAGAAAGAATTGAGGTATGAAAATTTTCATTAAAAAATGTTTACATATATGAGGAGGAAACTATTGGAAAAGTTATAAAAATAGAGTTCATTATTTCCATCATAATTAAAGGCATCTACAAGGGTGAAAAATCTATTGAAGCAAGCTGAAAATAAATTTAAGAAAAGTGAATCTTCAACATCTCATGAGATTGAAATTTTCCTATTCAATGAAAAATATTCAATATTGGATCTAAATGCTACCAACATACTTCTGTTAAATGTTAGTATTGATCACTTGATCCATATAATGTTGATATATTAGTCAGCTCAATGTTGTGTAATATTGTGCCTCTTCAATGGGAGGCACTATTTATTCCCTTTAAAAGTAAATGGTGATATGTTGGATATTGAAGCCTAAATTTTAGTATCCATAGATTAACTTATACATCATCGATGGACAACACGCCATCTCAGCTATGATAATTATTTTGAAAAACCATGAGTTTTCATATTTTCATGATAGATTAAAATAAAGGTTAGCTTGTATTCATTTTGACAAAGCCATAAAAAATAAGGTAATTGGTATATACAAACAACAAAATATGGCCAACAGAGCATGGGTTATAACACACTTTATTGATCAATTATACAAATGTAGGTCATTATGGATCATGGAAAAGAGACCACAATGCTCCAATTTAGGAAATAAAAATATAGATAACTAGAAGATACTTTAAATATTAAATTTAGCTAAGCTAATTATATATATATATATATATATATATATATATATATATATATATATATATATATATATATATATATATATATATATATATATAACTGCTCTATATGCCTAATTAATGTAATTTACTTTTATGTTTGCATACATGAATTTGAATAAGAGATTCATAATTCTTTTTTTGAAAATGTGGACAACCTTAGTGATAAGCTGACATTTTCCATTCTTACCGATGACATATGGGAAAAATGGGTTATTGTTTTTGATCTCTACATAAATGGTGGGCTAGATTGCAAAGAAAGATAGTGACCCAAATTTCAAGTCAAATTCATTGGATAAATTTACAATAGATTTATTTAGAGGCACATAGGGTATGTTTTTACAAGAATTGTATGTATTCATAGATAAAGTTATGAGTGTACATGTTTGGTTGAATGCGACTATTGACCCTGGTGTGAAAATATAAACTTTATGTGACTTTCACAAAAGATTGAAGGAGATTAAAGTCTCAATGTTAAAAATTATAAACTATTTTAATTCATGGGTTCTTGAGCAAGTAGTTATTATAGGGTGTGGTGCATCAAATGTGAAAAAAAAAAATTATACATGAAAATCACTTTCTTCAACCATATGAGAAATATCTAAATGGAAAGAGAAAAATGAAAAAAAAATCAAACAGGGAAAGGGATATAAACAATAATTGAAGAGAATATAGTTATTTGAAAGTATTCCATCGATCTCCTAGAACTGTATGTATCATCAGTTACACACACACACACACACACACACACACACACACACACACACACACACACACACACACACACACACACACACACACACACACACACACACACACCAAGGGAAGAAGATAATTATGAATTCACATGTCAATGCTATTTTATTTTTATATTGGGTAGAAAATTAAGAGCACTAGAACACCATATTAATCTTAGTCTAGAGGTGGTTATTGTATATTTTTTTAATGTTGTCACATGTCAAAAAAATTTATATTATAGATCTACTCTATTGCATTGGGTCTAGTGCAATGATTTGTGTATGCATAATTGTTATTCTAGCAATCAAATCTTACTTGTTTCATAATTTTTTATGCATCTACATGGAAAAGGTTAAAAGAAGAATGAAATCATTTCAGAAGGATTTTATAGGATTTTGAAATATGAAGATGGGTTTGAGGGATTATATATTGTCTTTAGCATTTAGGGTGTGGATGATTCAAAAGACATGGTCGATAAAGATGTGATGATAAAAATTGACTAGTCACACACTTATCCCTTAAACATTGTGTGGTAAACTGATATTGGGATTTTTTTAAGAGAATCTTTTCAAGTATGAGATATTTTTTAGTTTCTTGGATCACATGTTATCAAAATTTATCATAGAATCATCTTTTTTTTATAGTACCTTATGGAGGCACAAATACGATATAAATTATCATAACTTTAAATATGACATCACTAATATGCATAGTAGAAAATCCAAAGCAGGAGATGATGCTTAAATAATAATAATAATATCTCATGACACCCTTGGGTACATTCATGGTTTGATAATAATTTATATCATAAATTTTGCATAGCTACACACTAAGTTATTTTCATATTTTAACTCAATCCTTTAGATTATAACTTTTAGATATGTAATACACTATTGATTACTGAATTATCTATAAAATTGCATTGATTCTTGGAATATACATCTATGATCTTAGATATTAGAGCTATTGATGTATTTGTGAAGTTATGGGACACTACCCATTATACATAATTTCTAATTCCCATTCCAAACTTTTATGTTTCATGTTTGTAGAAATAGAAAAATTATAGGGGCCTATCATAACATGATCCATAAGCATGATCCTAAGATGATTTACAAAAATTGGAGGTGTGCCATGCAAAAATTCCATATCTACCCTATGAACAAGAGGAATAATACAATATCAAATCAACCTCTCACTCACATATTACAAATGGCTTCTCAAGCCTTTATTTATATCTTTCCAAATGACCTTTGGCCTTCCCCCATTGTGACCTTTCAATCGTCATGGAAAATGGCGCCAATCTTGGATGGCCCTTCATATTCAAGCCTTTGAAAAGTATGTTAATTGATAACGAACTAGAGTAATGGATGAAGTGCAATTAGATGAGTAACCAGTGGGTATGTGGAGGTCAATTACTAGTGTGACAGTCCATGTTGAGTGTATTAGCTAGTTACGCTCAGAATCAAGGATATTTTATAGGTGCATGATCGTTGACGTAGTCATTCAATATGTTCATCATGGACTACTACACTAAAAATTGACCTCCAAGTCCACATTGGTTACTTCATATTTATAACAAACATTATTTTTGCTTTATGAGCCTACCATACTAGCATTTAAACCCCTATAGGAGCTACACCTTTTTCATTGGTATATGGGATGGAGGTTGTTTTACCTTTAGAGGTCCAGATTACTTCCCTTCACATTTCTCTGCATGACATACTTACTATTATTATGTATATTTTTAAAATTATTATTATTTTACAATTAAGTAAAGCCAATAAGGCATTTATTGATTATCAATCTAAGACATTCAACAAGATTCAAGTGACAGCTAGAGATTTTAAGCCATTACAAACAATGATGAATGTAGATGCCAAATAAAATAAAGACTCAAATTTAGCTCAAATGGACACAAGTAAACATCTAGAGGTCATAATTAACTGACAAGATGAAATTCAATAGAACATGCATTTGGTTGTGTTAAACACATCAACTTCATCATAACATGCAATGACATTTATCACACTTGGATTTGAAATAAGTATTAATAATTACTTAAATTAACAATTAAGTATTGGAAACTTCATGACTAACTCCCAATATATTTGGTTTGATTATGTTTGTAATTCATTAAATAATTAAAATTTTAAATTCTTGTGAAGATTTGAGTGGAGGTGATGTATAATCTATGAAAATTCTTGAGAATGTAGGTAAAACATTAATTTCCATATTACTATAATAACATTAAAAAATAAATTGAATGTAATGTTGAATCTCAAAAAAATTATTATCTATAATGAATCAATTTTTTTTTTTGTTTGTTCTTCATTTAGAAATATTCTTAATTGAAAAATAATAACACTCCATTGTAAGTAAATAATAAACATATATAGCCAATAGGACATTTGACCCAATTTTTAATGGTTACATCCTCACAATTTCAATCAACATTTTTATCTATGTCTGATATAGATGTCAATGTCAAAAAAGTCCAATGAAACTACTAAAAAATTTAAAGTGGATGCATGTCCTTTGTTTTGTTTGGGTTGTAAGCATTGTGAAAAAAATGTAGGAATATTTATTAAGAATTTGGACATGATTTGGAAATAACATGGAATTCCTTTTAATTTTGTAATCACGATTGCAGTCAAACCACTAAACAAAGGTGTACCTAAATAAAATTTTATCATTCCAATAAATGTTTTCTTTGAAAATGATTTTACAAAGGGAAAATGGATTATGACAACATTGTTTACAAAACTAGCCTTGATTGGGGATGCAAATGATGTAAGACTATTTTTGAAAAAATATCTAACTTTATGTATGACAAGTTTTGAATAGGGAATAAATGAAATTGAGTTACACTACTTATATAAAACAAATATTGTGAGCATTATTCAATTCTTATTACTAGTTGATGTTAATACTGACTCTTAGTTAAATGTTTTCATTCATATTTAGCTCAGATCTCAAATAAATTTTTTAAATATATTTTAAATTTAAAGAAACATAATTATTTTAATTTTAAAATATTTAATTTATTAAATTTATATGTTTTTATGATTAATCATCATTTTTTAAAAAACAAGTTCCAAAAAAATGAAAAAAAATCCAAGAATTTTTTCTACTATGGGATTTTCCCCAGAAGATTTTACAACTATGAATTTCTCATAAATAATTGAATATTTAAATTAAATTATAATATTAAGTGTTAAACATAAAATATCATCCAATGGTATTAATAACTTTATTTGAATAAAATATTAGTATTTTTTTAGTTATTGAAAAAGAATCCTTGTATTGGTTGACTATTTTAGATATTATCATCCCTCTTGGAAAGAAGCTATTGATACTGTTATTAGGAGTGTTATTCAAGGTTTTAGAGACCAGTAAATTTAAATTATGGACCAAACACTCAAAATTTTCATATTAATGTTATTAATACTTTAGTTTTACATTTATCATTGACTTGTTGAATATTACAAGGAAGCATTTTGATATTAAGTTGTGGATTACGTATTTAAACTCGAGAGTACAACATTATTTCATTCAACACTCTGTATGGTTATAAAATGTGGAATTTATTTTTAAATAGAGGATAGCACAGTGTGAAATTAGTGACAAATTTATTAGATCAAATAAATGAAATACTGTGATAGTATACACAAAACATGGAAAAGGTTCTAACCAAGTACACACACTTATTATTCGTAGGTGATAAAACCTATTTTTTTACAACTAGAAAGAATCCATTTTCTATGGATTACCTCGAAGCTAGTAATTTTATGGCATAAATCATTTCGATAAAAAAATATTCACACATTTATGTACATGTTTAGATCACGTGGGGCCACACCCAAATATGTGTGTCTTTAGAAACATACAAAATAACAATTAGAGACTTTGATTGAGTTATCTTGATACTGTTATATAATTTGTATTTGTTACAATAAGTTATGTATACAAACCCAATAATATTTGGTTAAATTTTATAGTGAGAGATGGAATTATTTTTAAGTACAAAAGTGATTGGTAAAAGTTATAAAGTATCACTAATTTGTGTATTTATATGGAGGTTGATTAATTTTATAGTTGATATTTAGAATTTTATTTTTATATATAAACAAATGTAATTATTTTTATACATAGAAGTAACTTTGTCAGCCTATTAAGTTGACTAATTAATTTATAAATATTAAGTTAGTATTTCCACCCAATTGATAGTAATGTTTTTTAAAATAGTGACCTTAGTTTTCAATCTAACTCAAATTTTCACTCTAATCTTGATCTATTTTAATAAAATTTAAAAAAATCACATCCTAAATTTTTTTTTAGTATTTATGATGAAATTTAAATCATAGCCTTAGTAGATAAAATGGATCATAGAATATTCATTAGGAATAGGAATCTACATCACAATTCTCATTTTGTATATCCCTATTAATTTATCATAATATTACTAAATTGATAATGACATTGTATCTCATTCACATGCTATGCAATAGTTTCTTATGTGATCACATTATGCTTTGAAAATTGTATATATTGCATTTAGATTTGATGGCCTTTGAATTGAATACATTAAGTCTTCCAATTCATCCAAATTAATGGTAGTATCAACTTTCATTACCTTCTCTTTGGGTTATGTTTTTTATTTGGGGTCCTAAATAATTTTTTGTCTCATGGATGTTATTAAAATATATATTTATCTATTCATCCTTTTACTTCTCATATTTGAATTTTTCCTATATATTTCTAATGTCCATCATATTTTAATATATTTATCTATTCATCAGTGATCATGATATGTGAGAAATACCCTATTAATGTCCATTACAAATTTATGAGATTATTTCATGTGTTATGTTGTTTTTGTTTTGTTTGCCTAAAGGAATTAGAGATTATTTGAGTTCTTCAATTACAACAAGTTAATGGGATAAAGACACACATTGTGATATAAGCATTCTACTCACCTCGAGCTTAGAAATAGTTGAAATTTATTATTTTAGGATTTAGATGAGTTGTATTATGATAATTGGTGAAATCCTAGAGATCCACTTTCCCATAAAAATATTATTTTTAAGTACAATAAGGCCATAAATTAGTGAGTAGATGACACTTGTCATAAACTTGAAAACCTAAAATGAAGTACTAGCTTGGCTTGTATCTAGGTGCTCCACATGAGTGGGTGAGAATCACATGAAAAATATAGATGAGATGATAGGAATCCAAGTGTAAAATTAGCATACTAGACGTATTTGGATCAGCTAGCATGCACTCAGGTGATTAAGATTGTGACACTTGGTGAAATCCTAGAGCTCCACATTCCTAGGATTTTTTTTTATAAGTATATGAAGGTCATAGATTAATAGGTAGATGACACATATCATATTAACTTGAAATGCCAAAATAAAGTTCCAACATTTCTTGTATTTAGGTGCTCTAGATGAGCTGATAGGCATCCATATGTAAAATTGACATATTGGTAGTACTCCACCAAAGAATCCCCCTAATCTTCTGTTACATAATATTTGGTTATAAATTCAATGTTAATATTATTCTTATCTTTTTTAGAATGGGAATGTGCCCATTCTACATAAGATTGGAATACTATCAAAAATCATTATCATATGATTAATGATTTTTTCATAATTCATAAGATTGAAAATGTGATTTATGGGAATAAAATATGTAATTTTATTTAGATCAACACGTTTCAAAGCACCACTGATGATTCATCATCAAGATAAAACATGTTTTATACTAATTATGAATCATGGGTATTGTTTTAAAACACATAGATCCAAATAAATATACATAGTTTATTCCCAAAAACTACATTTTCAATCTTTATCTTGTGTATAATGGGATTAATTGATAAAATAATTAAGTTATTATGTAAAATCAAGCACAATCCCATTATGATCGAGATATTAAATATAACCTCCATTTTGAATATTTTGATGACATATCACTTATGGCATGTATGTGGAAGCTTATGTTAGAGGTAAAATAATTGAGAGGGGGGTGAATTAGTTATGCAAGTAATTCATTTCCAATTCCAAAACTTCAAACTCTCAACCACTCAACATAAGCATTCATGAAGCATATAAACTAGTTATAGCAATGAATAAAGGAAACTATACAATATCAACACTCATGACACATGGATCATATGGGAAACCCTAATGGGGGATAAAACCCACTCTCAAGTATAAAAAAAGTGGAATATATTCCTATAAAATATTTACAAACAAGATACTTTAGTGAAGCACCCACTTCACAAGGAGCACCAACCCCTAAGCATGAGCAAGCACCCACTTGTCTTAGATGTTGACCACCTACATAACACCTTATGATATCAAAAACTATATAAATATGATTACCTTTCAATATAATGTATAAATAGATAAAATAAATTATATTCAACCTTTAACACTCCATAAAACCATCACATACAATCAATGCATTCAAAACACCCTTTCGAATCACTTTACACTTATTCTCTCATCTTCAATCTTCAACCCTATAATAAAACTATTATAACATCAAAAATATGACCTATAGGTAATGTATATAATAATAAAAATACTATAATCTTAAATCCATCCACCAATCATATTCACACTTCGTTATTCTTCACATTATAACTCTAGAAACCTTCACCTTTGTTTATGCTCTTTATAGAGCCTTAATGAACACCACCTTCTTGGTCAGCCATTAGACATGACTTAACCCTTAAGTATTATATTTAAACTATAATATGATAAACATAAACTACATATGTTTACCATAGCTTTGATAGATCACTCTTAAGCACTAACACCTTTCAATTAGGCCTAAGAAGCCCTTATAGGTCCATGGAGACCTATTCATCCTTTTAGCAATTCATCAATAAAAAATAAGAACACAAGACCTCTTTAAATAATTTAGGTCTATGATACATGATCCATAAAACACCCTCAAGTTATTAATTTAATTAATATATGCCTATACATAAGCAAAACCTATCAAACATTTTCCTTGTATATGAAAACACCATGAACGAACCAAAATTCAACTTGTAAGCAATTGTTCATATTGAAGATGGACTAGTCAAACCTAAAAAATCTATATAGGTGATCCTCATGGATTCTAAAACACTCTAAAATAGATGATTCACCTTGAAACATCTAAACACTATAAATAAAAACTCAAACATCCTTCTTGTGTCACTTGCAAAAGGTCAAACCCTTTGTCAACTTTGTGTTGATGTATAATTATGTGTTCACATTATTAATGACCAATGTAAATATTGTTTTTAATTAATATTACATTATTAGTCTATATTTTAGTTACTAAATATATTGTGATTCATAATATATTCATAATTTAGTGTGTTGTTAGTGTTTTTTAGTTTATGGGAGATTTGGGTGATTGTTTAGTTGAGCATTTCTTAGTCAACTTGTAGAAGGTCAAACCCTTAGTCAACTTTGTGTTGATGTATAGTTATGTGTTCACATTATTAATGACCAATGCAAATATTATTGTTAACAATATTACATTATTAATCTATATGTTTATTATTGAATATATTGTGAGTCATAGTATATTCATATTTTAGTGTGTTGTTAGTATTTTTTAGTTTACAGGATATTTGTATGGATATATCATCCTAAATATAGGAATGTCATTTCTTATATAATTGTAAACATCCATATGGTTTGTATGTAGAAGTAAAAATATATTATTAGTGTTTGAAATTATTATTTGTATTTGGCTCTTTTAATTACTCAAATTTGCACCAGTTGTGACCACCTACTCCACCACCACAACCTTCTCCTTATTTATGATTGTTATATTTGATAGTAGTTTCTATGAAATGTGAGATTTGGATGAGAATAATGCTAAATCCAATGATAATATATCTTCAAACTTAGGTCAAATGAAAATTAAATTATGTCAGGTTTGAAAAGTATGATGAGCAACAAAGAATAATAGGACAATAAATAAAAGTTAAGCATAACTTCTCTCACATTACACTGACCATGATTTGAAACCTCTTTTTGATACTAGATGATGATGCTAATGTAGATCTGAGAAATTAAAAGAGATGAATACAAACAATAAGTTCAAACACTGATAATATATTTTTGTTTCTACATAAAAACCATATGGATGATTACAATTATATAGGAAATTATATTCTTATATTTGGGATGATATATCCTTACAAATTCTTAGCTAAACAATCACCCAAATCTCCTATAAACTAACAAAATCTAACAACACACTAAAATACGAATATATTATGACTCACAATATATTTGGTAATGAACATATAGACTAATAATGTAATATTGCTAACAATACTATTTACATTGTCCATTAATAATGTGAACACATAATTATACTTAAACATTCACCCCCTTGTGAACATTATTAATCCTATATATCCCATATATGTGCATCACCATTGAAAGTCCATTATTATGGAATATGATTCGATCTATTTTTACATACAAAATGGTATTACACTTGAGATCACTCATTGTAATCTATAAATCTTGTTGGACAATTTATTTCATGCATCTTTTGGCAAAAATCAAACCAACTCTACATTCCTACAACACCATCCACTAGTTATAGCTATTCAAACTAGAGATACATATGTGTGCTTGGTTATTGCCACTACCTTCACTCACCTACCTATGGTTTTGAAAAACAAGTTTTGGTCAAACTATAAGTTTTGGCTTATGTTGAGGTCTATGTGTCACAATAGTCCTTTAATTATCTTTAAGTCATTTGACTCTTTCATTTACATATGTAGTTAAAGTGTGGTGAGTCAAAGTTTTTTTAATAATGCAAAATTATTTTTTTAATTCAGTCTATGTTTAGTAAGTATTTTATTTATTATATAATTTGATCCTTTGATGTTATTCATTATTTATATAGTCATTTGACTTGTTCAGTCCATGTCCACAAAAGATATAAAACCATTCATGGAATATTTAGTAGTATGCCAATTTATAAATTTAATAGGTTAACATATTTTCATGTGTCATTAGTATTAGATGTTGAATCATTATATTTGTAACTAAAGTTATTTTTGATTTAGATTGGTTAAAATTACAAAGTCTAGCTTTTTATATGTTTTTAATTGGTTTTTATCAAAAATCCATTATAAAAGTCTCAAAATTAAGAGTCAGGGTCTTGTTTAGGTGTTTATTAGGGAAATTTTCTAAAATTATTTGTACAGATGCACTATCAATAGAAAATCAACATCTTATTGTGGAAATTATGATCAAATGAGTTAAAGAGAAAACAAAAATAAGAAGATAGAATGACATGAAAATAAATCCAAAATATACATATTTAAGGTATTGAAGTAGGTGCACCTAGATGTTGACATTTCTAGCAAAGGTATGTGTATAATGAATTCCTTCCATTAACAATATCTTTGAGAAATTCTCTCAAGAGGTATTAATTTATGCTTTATCATCACAACAAGAAGCCAACCATTACATCCAGGGAAATCTAGATATCATTACATCATGTTTTTACATGAGAACTTGCTAAACATGATGTTTTTAAAGGCACCAAGGTTGTCACAAGTTTTTATAGTTCTTGAGTAAGCAACTTCTTAAATTGGAGGTTGAAGGATACATGGAGGAAGGAGGTTTTTAGAGCCTCTCAATAGTCACCAATGATGGGGACCAAAAGGATTCAGTGATGTTTTTTGTTTTTGAAAAAGAATAAAAGGACATTCTTATTCACATGTGTGGTGTGATTTTATTTTTTTAGTTGTATGTTTTCATTCCCCTACTTATTCAAACATCCTTTATTGTTTGGAGACAAGGGAGAGTGTATATATAATATAGTGTGGTAAACAATTATATAGGAGGGTATCTAACTTCAAAGATCCTATTACTACCTTACTTCTTTATGGAGATGACCCCAATGACATGTGTGTACGGTCATGTAAAGTAAATGTGGGATGTGTTCCTTCACATAGTAGTGGTCACGTGCAAAGAGATCACATTAGTATTATGCATACATAAAAGTATGTGTTAGCATATGATTCTATTCATACCAATTATTGAAGATGTATATTCTCCCCATGCTCACATTAAGGGGGTGTAAATAGGATTAATAATGTTCACAAAGGGGTGGATGTTGAGGTATAGTTATCTGTTCACTTTATTAATGACCAACGTAAATATTTTTGTTAACAATATTATGTTATTAGTATATATGTTAGTTACCAAATATATTTTGAGTCACAATATATTTGTATTTAACTATGTTTTAGTGTTTGTTAGTTTATGAGATATTTGGGTGATGTTTAGTTGAGTATTTGTAGGGATATATCATCCCTAATATAGGAATTCCATTTCCTATATAATTTTAATCATCCATATAGTTTGTATGCAAAAATAGAAATGTATTTATAGTGTTTGAAATTATTTTTTATATTCAGCTCTTCTAATTGCTTAGATCTTCACCGGTGTCATCATTTTGGAGCATAATAAATGCAGGTGTACAACCATTCAAACCTCCAAATCATTTTTTTGGATTTCCTTTGAAGTTATCTACCAATTTTATTTTTATACCACCATCAAATCCATCCTACATAAAATTTATAGGAAAAAAAATAAGGACTGATTTTCTTTTGTAAATTCAAATATTTGAATTCTTACAGTCACTTTTTAATGCAAATTTGACTATGGAAACTAGTGAAATATGCCTGGGAGACAAAATTTGCACTACTATAAATTTTTATAACATCATGTTAAGACTTAAAATTTAAAACAAATGATATATGCACAAATATAAACAAACCCATGTGACCATTATCTTTTGATACCTTTACACATGTGAATGCTAACATCATCGTTCTACTTAGGAAGTTCTACCAAGTTGACTAGGATAACCTAGACCTTCACAAGACTACTCTAATTAATTTATTTCACTTCTATAATTACTCCAATAACTATTAATCCCTCATATTAACCCTCAAACATGGTCAAAACATTACTAACATCCATCACCTTGCCTAACCAGGCAAGCATAATAGGGTCCAAGCATGATCACTAAGGCACACTTTATCATTGAGAACCATGTATACATCTTAACTCATGGAAACTCTTGGACACTTTAGGTACATCATTTATAGAGCTTAAACATATTAAAATAATATTTTGGTATTATAAATACAAATACATCTATCACAACATCCCATGGAAAAGGATCTAATGTCTTATGCCTAAGTAAAATGGGTAAGTTGACTAGATACAAATCCATTAGTAATTTAAATTTCACAAATCAAACTAAAATATAGGGAACTAGGAATTGAACTAGATATTTTAATGTATTTTGGGGCATAAGTTAAAATGTGTGGTAAATTAATCTAGGGAGTCAAAGTATTTTTCTAGGGATATTAATTGTACTTTTATATTTATTATTTTAAAATACTAAATCTGGATACTTTTTTTAGGTTTAGACCAATTTTTATTTGAAATGTGTTATATAAAATAATTTCAAAGGAAATTTAAAAAATATTTAATTATATATTCCCCTCATAATTTCCCTTAAGCAAGGTGGATTTTTGAGTGAAAGATAAAATCTACATGGGGTTATCATAATAAATGAAATTTTGCATACTCTTAAGTAAGACAATAAGGTAGGAATGCTGTTAAAAATGGTTTAAAAAAATGAATAAGTATGTTTTAAGGGTACCCCACCCTATTATTATATTAATATAAAATAAATTTTTACATTGGGAAGTATTGAAATAGTCCCAAGATTAGAAGATATACAAATGGGTACCAAAAAAACCATAGGCTTTAAAACTAAAAAATCACTAAGAATTCATAAAAAAAACATATGTGCATAATTAATAAATTCCCAAGAAGAGAAAAAAAGGAAAAAATATATATATCTACATAGATTAAACTCTAATCCAAAAAATCCCACTAAGAACTAAAAATTACCTTTGAGCTACAAATAAGACCAACATTAGATGACCACTATTATTTTGGTGTCCATATTTGAATCTAGAATACCATCTCAACCTCCAGCTCGCCTACTCCATTATAATAAAAAATATCACCACAATAAATTCTAACCATATTCTTCACTACTAGATCCACTATCTACACTACATTTTTAACCATTAGGTTATGACTAATAAGGATTGGTTTTAAGAGTGAATCTACATCAAATTTGACAATCACCTCTCCCATCCCATAAAAAATCCTTATTATAACCAATGATTTATTAATTTTCATTGATACATATAAAAACTTGATAAACCATGCTTCAAGATCTTGTAGTGATGCCATGAACACTAGTCCCATCACCTTTTGACCTACACTTAGAATGTCATCTAGGAAAATTATGTAACAAATCTTCCCTAATGATCCATTTAAAAAAAAAAACCCACCCACCAATATAATTTATACCTTGTTAGAGAGGAGATAAATAATATTTTTAACAAACATTGAAGTTACTTCTAAATTCACCCTTGAAATTATTTCAATCTCAAGATAATTGGCATCTAGGACATCTTTTATGGCATTCATATTCTCCCCTATTTGAGTGAGAAATATATTATTGAGATGTTCCTATGATACAAATAACCTAAAATCCATCTCCCCATTTTGTAAAAATAAGAATAAACATGGAAATAGTGTGGATGTATACATGATGGATAGCAATGAGAGGAAGATGAGATCCTTGAGAATGGAAACCCTTCAAACTTTACCAAGATCAAGAACAAAATGAAAAGAGGAGGGAATCCAACACTTAAGTCCTACCCATTCTCTCCCTTCCATGTGGAGTATTAATCAACCAAATGGTAGGGAAAATTGAAACATGTGACATGACAACCAATTACCTACTTCATTATAACCAAATTTAAACATGTGATATGACACCCAACTACCTGCCTCATTATAACCAAGGCATTCAATCTTCCAATCATTTGCAGGGGGATATCTAGATAAAATAATCATTCATAACTAATTTAATGAAATATTTCAAATATAAATAAAATATTAAGTGATCCCAATTTATAATAAATATATTAAAGGTAAGTCCCATCTGTGGGCTTAGGATTTGGCCTTACCAACATATCCTTCACCAATTAAGCATCCATCCTAGACCAACTATCTTATATGTTATCTATTTTAATTTTATCTTGTTGATAAATTTTTGTGTTATTCAAGAAAACCACCAAAATATTTTCTTCATTGAATACATGTAATGCCTACAAAGAATCAAAATCCTCTAGATCCTTCTAAATTTATCCAAGAACATTTTTTGATTTCTAACTACCCAACTCTTGATTTCAAATAACATTGATTATAACTAAGGGATATTATTATATATTCAAGAGGTTGATTAATTTTTTTTTACCAATATAATAATAAATACTAAGGCATGAGCCTTAGACTCATTATTTCTCCCATCAATAGGTTTGCTTGACACAACATAAATTAGGGACCCTACACAATCTTTGATGACACAACCAACTCCAAAAACACTCATGTTATCATGTGAATCCTCATAAATTTTATATTTAAAAAACATATCAGGGGTAAGCCTAAGACCAATACAACCTTCTCTTTTCATTCTTTTTCCTACCCCTCAAAACCATTCACCTATTAAGGGGATAAAATGAAAGAATCTTCCAATTATTCAAAATGATGATATCCTATGAGGAAACCAACATTTGAGAAATAAATACTTGGAACATTAGAATCTCTAATATATCCACCTTGAATCTATTGTTTATGGAGTTGAAAAAGGAGTCCACACATTTTAAGATGTGACAGTTCCTCTCTTTCTAAACCTACCAAATCAAAACTATTGGACTGATTACTCAAATTTGTGGGAACACATCTTTATGATTTTGACAAGGCCTTATCATAAAATATTAAAAAAAAAACATTGGGGTTACCTAGGCCCAACCCAATTTCTATATCAACTAATAATAACATGCACTTGTAAATAGGAAATCAAGGATTAAATGATCCACATTTTCTTCAGCATCTTTACATAAAATGTAGTAAGAAAGACAAAAAAATGGAATTTTACTTAGTATGTCTATTGTAAAAATACTTCCTTAGATATCTATCTAGACAAAGGATGCTACCTTTGAAATACCCACCTTATTCCAACATGAGGATGTTGGCTAAGGGTACTCTAGTGGAGCCAATAAAGAAAATATGTTGAAAATAGATATTAAGATGGCTTATTGTAGAGTGAATTGGGGTTTTTGATAAATATTTCATGTGAATATAGTTTAAAATGGATTTCATTGGTTATAAATTAGGTGATCAAAGTAATTTTTCTATATCTTTCTCAATGATATTTTAGTGGGATTATTCAAAATTTTGGGGGAATAAAGTAAGGGGATCCCCTATCTCCTTAGATTTTTATAATTATGGTTGAATCTTCAGGAATACTTTTAAAATATTAAGAGATACCAATAGAATCAAAGGTCACATAGCTCATGATTTTGATAATTCAAATACTCATATATATATATATATATATATATATATATATATATATATATATATATATATATATATATATATATATATATATATGATACCATTCTATTTAGGTTAGCAAAGATGGTTGAAACATTGTATTTGAATAAGGTTTTGAATAAATATGAGGCCACCTTTAGACAAACATTTTATTTTCAAATGTTTTTTTTTTTTTTTTTGTAAATATACCAAAGACAGAAAAAGGTTATTTAAGGAATTACACATTCCAATTGGTCATTTACCTAGTAAATACATTTGGTTTCCCTTACTTATACGTCCCAATAAATTAAATTTGTTAAAAATTTTGATTAATAATTTATCAAATAGGTAGATAATCTAGAAAGAGAATTAGTTTAGCTTAGTATGAAGAATAATTTTAACTAAATCCATGTTGTAGGATACATGCTTTACTTTCTCTCAATTTTGTAGGTTATTATGGGAATTATCTAAATAATGAATAAAATTATCTCCCATTTCTTAAGGAATTGTAAGGAGAAAAAAGATAAACTATATTTTAAAAAATGGCAAAATTTGTGTCAACTTAAGTCATCATGTTGGATAGGTTTCAAAGATTTGAAAGGTTAAAATATTGCTTTATGAGAAAATTGACATGGAAATTATATGAATATGAGATTGGGCCTTAGAGTAGATTAGTAAGTGGAAATTATCTATAAAATAATAATCTTAAGAGGATTTTTACTTATAAAAATATCCCTTTAGGATTTGACATATATAACTTCATAATATCTTCAAGAAGGTTAACATGAGATATGTTAACATGAGATGTTGGAAATGGCCAATTAGATAATTTTGGGTCAAATCACTGGTAGGTTTAAATGGTGCTTCAACATAGGAGAGATCTTTAGGAAATTAATTAGACTATATAAATAAATTGGAGTGTAAAAGTGTGTAGCTATTGATCTAATTCAAACATTCATGTTGGTAGTTTGAGAAAATGAAAGAGATTATAGAACATTTATTTCCCAATAGAGCATATTGAATTAATTTTATAAATCTAATGTTAAGTAAATTTGATGTTAAAAATAGTGTGCCTATATTGATGAATAAGGGATAAATTAGGAAGATATAGTGTTGGAGCTAGATAGTATGGTGGAATATTACGCTACAAAAAATGCCTAGAAAATTTCCTTGATTTGGAATACAACTAGTATTTTTTAGGGAAATTTATTTTACTTGGCTTATATTTCTATGAATAAATTTTTGACAGTGAAAAATTTAATGTTAACTAATCTACTTATTCACCTATTGCAAGGGTAAGACTATAATTGTAACATTCTAATCATATGGCTAAGAGTGACAAATTAGTTCAAGAGGTGTAAAGGGTATTTTAACGGGTTAAGTATCCAAAGTGGATTAAAAAACATTAAAGACTTAAATAAATTTTAGGGAATTATTATTACTTAAATTAATGATTATATTTAAATTTACAAGATATAATAGACATCAAATTGAATCAATACAACTAAAATCAAATGAATATCATAATTATCAAGACTCTAAATTCAAATAACCAAATATTGGATTTCAGAGTTTATTTCATATTATCAATTCTATTTGATAGACTAATGCCTATTGAAGAGGTAATATATTAGAGGAGTGAATGTTCTACATAAATGAATCACATTTATTATATGATAAAATTATGTTTATGATCAATTTCCTTATTCATAAATTAATTTTATATATGATTTCATAGAAATAAAATAGTAGATAGAACTAAGCATAACATAATAAATGATATCAAAGTAACCAATTAGAGAAACTAGACTAAAATAAAAAGGAAAGATATCAAAGCTAAATTAATAAAATAACTAGAGATTAGCAAATTAGAATTTACTAGACTAAACGTGATGATTAGTTAGAAAGTAAGAACTACATCTAAACCAAGAAAACAAACAAAGAAATTTAAATAAAATTTATTCAAATAAATAGATAATTAATCCAAAATAAGTGATAAAAAGTAAAGAGAGAAAATAAATGAGCAACTAATTTAATAAATGAAAAAATATCAAAAATGATAACCTAAAGTATGAAAGAAATTGAGAAAGAGAAAAAAAATAATGATCACCATAAGTGAACTGACTTAATAAAATGATTTTAATGAGAAACATTAGATTTCATACACAATTTACAAAATTTATGAGTGTAAGTGACAAACAATGAAAAATAAATAAATTATCGCATAATGTGTGTGGTATTCATCATCATTCAGGAAAAGTAAAATAATAATCCACTCACATGATGATACTATTATACAACCATACAAAGGTTAAGAACCTTGACCATATTCAAATAATCAGTTTATAAATAAAAAATCAACCTAGATATCCCTGAATGTACCAACTAGTACACTTCACCATCAGAGAATGTGTTGTTTTGTCTTTTTGTAGCTAACATTCAATAGTATATATTTATGTTAGAATATAGAGTGCTATATTAAAATTGAAATATAATTAGTTCTTACACATATGTATGTTTTTCCCATTTTAGATGTTATATTCTAGTCCTTTTAAGGTTTCCTTTTGAAATTTAGTTATACTTTTAAGTTATAACTAACATTTAGTTAATTAAAAATAAACTTAAATAATTAGTTTAAAGTTAATTTATTTAATTACACCATTATAAATAAGTTAATAAATTAAACTTATTAAAATTGAAATTTTATTGTGACTTAATAAATAAAATTTTAATACAATAAAACATTTATCTAATAGTGCCCCCTAGTGAAACCAATATTTGGAAGTAGAGGCCATAGTTAAAGGAGCACCAATGGAGTGTTGAATGGAGCCCTCTATAGATACACCCAAAATGAATCACCCATCATTTTTTGAGATTTTGAAAGATAAACCACCCACCAAAATAGGATAATCCCAAAAAAAGGGCAACCAAAAAGATTTTCTCATTTGCTGGAACAAACTCAGTTGAAAACAAGGTCAATGGATGTCTTCCCCAAGCTAACTCAAGACCTCAAATTGTCATCAAACAAGATATGCTAGAATAAATAGTAATATAAAGGGTCAATCATGATTTAATATGCAATTTTTTGGAATCTACCTAGCCTTAAATTTCTTACATGCTTGGATTTATAAAATTTGGGAACCTTATGGTGAGTACTCTCTTTGGTTTATTAGTAATGGATATTTTATTGTGAGCTTCTCTTCCCTTGCAGATAGAGCTAAGATTTTTGATTCAAAAAAAAAAAAAATGGCCCAATAGGTATTTTTGTGAAACATTGTAGAGTGTAATTTGATCCACAAATAGAACCAACTACAATCCCAATCTGGATTCATATGTATGCTCTTCTAATGGAATTTTTATCTGAAAAGCTATTAGAACTCATTGGTAAATCTATCAAAAGATTTATAGGTGTTTCCAGAGACAAAATAGAAGAACATTTAGTATTTTATGATATATTATGTGTGGAATTGGATCTGAGTTAGCCCTTACTAGAAAAAATGAAACTTTTTGTAAGTAATCTTTCATAGATTCAACAACTAGATTTTGAATCTTTGTCATAAACATGGTCATTTATCCCACTTCTTCCCTAACTATATAAACCATAAAATGGATCCTCCTTTGGATATCCCTAACCCCCTAAAGGAAGATAAGCAAGTAGATAGTAAAGAACCAAATGGTATTCCTCAGAATGTTGAATCACAACGGGAAGGTTTTGAACAACCAAATAAAAAGAAGAAGAAAAAGAAAAAATATGGAAAAGAATAAATCTAACACAAATTTTCCAATAGATACAAAATTTTTAATACACTAATTGATCAAGAAGAATAGATTATGGAAACTATGGAAGAAAATTATCTCCAAACCGAAGTCCCTCTTCTATAATATTCTATGCTAGAGCATGACACAATAGGATTTAACATTTTATAATTAGCTAAGGTAGGTACTATGGTTATCCATAGAAAATAAAAAATTATCACAAAGAATATCAGTATGAATATAGTAGAAAAGAATAGAGAAAAACCTCAGTTAGGGATCAACCGAGTTGAGAAGAAGTCAAAGAATAATAGCTCTCAAGGAGTAGGTAGAAAATAAAGTAAGGAATTGATATCAAATCAAAGAGAGAAAATGATTACTAAGGGCTTAGTATGGCCACTATAATAATACTTATCACAAGGTAAGTAATTATTATAGAATCATGAAACAGTATGGGGTTTAAATAGTATAACCCATCAAGTTATTCTTCGTAGGTTATTAAGAGATAATAAAACTAACTTTCTACTTCTTCGAGAGACAAAGATGTATCTGGATTCTATTAGTAGTATTGTCAATAAAATTTGGAGAGGAGATGGCTGCATGGAAGTGGATTCACATAGAGCTTTAGGAGCGATTGTTACTCTTTATAACTCTTTATAATGGTCAGTAATAGACCATTTCATTGGTAGGGGTGTTTTGACATCCCTTTTTAAGAATATTGTGACAATAAAAGAGCTACTAATTACAAACTTATACAGTGTTCAAATAATATATCATCAATTTGATCAATGGGAAATAGTTTATAGCATAAGATCACCAAGATTTGAATTGGATTGGATATTAGTTGGTGATTTCAATGCCAAACTATCCTCTAAAGATCAAGAAGGTGGAACTCTGATTCTTGACCTTAAAGATCGAAATATGATAGCTCAAAGGTTTGGTATGGAGGAGTTTAACACATTTATATACGTTAATAAAGTTGGAACAATTGAGAGAAACCATGATAGTCATTTTTGAAAGATTGGATTGGTAGATAAGAGTGAGAAACCAATTCAAGAAAAGAGAAGTAAGTTCAAGGACAAGTTTCCCTAAAACCCCAAAATAGAGCCCTAAGGTTTTTTGATGATCTCATATAGTAGTGTTGCAAGGAATATTGATGAATTCAAATGAATTTATCTTGTAACCATATCCTAGGGGTATAAATTTGAAAAAATAATGGATGTGTGAATAGAGGAAAGCGGTGTTTGGAGGCTCCCAAATCATGAAATTATTCATTACTTTCCTTCAGTGTTTACTATAGTATTTCAAGTTCCAAGTCACCTCTACACCCTAAGATAGAAATTTAAGATCTTATCACCATGAAAAGTGGTTTTAAGTAGTTAAAGAGCACAATTTTGGTATAAAGTTCATAAATAATTAATTGAGGTACAAGGTTATGAGTTTACCACTACTTATAGGTGTACATTACCCTAGAAAATATTACTTAAAGCTTGATTATAGGTGTTCGCAAAGCCCATGTTATGAACCTATAGATACTAGGCCTTAAAACATAAAAAATTTACCATGGTAATTCTATCCAAGACCTCTAAGGGGATCTTAGACCATGTATCTTGGATTTCAAGGTGGATACTCACCTACAGGACTCCTATTTTTACATTAGTGGGAAACTACTATCAACAGTAGTTGATAGTGAACTAGAGCATGGTTTGATGGTATTGACATAGTAAATTCATTATGTAAAGTGACCTAGATGACTATGGAATGACAATGATAAATTAAATAAGGTCTTAAAAATATTCATACAAGATCTAAGACCAAATATACACCTACAAGCATGGTGAAACTCATAACATAGTCAAACACAGTCAGTACCTATGGTAAGTCAAGTATAAGGTCTATATGAAGGAGTTGGTAAAGAGCAAAGAGTGTGGGCATGATAGAAATTTTATTGAGGATGTTTTTCATCATATTAAATCCTCAAAATAATAAAAAATATTATTGAAGGGTCTGATCTCTAAGGTATACCACAATCACAGTTAGCACATATGTTAAGACAAATCAAGGTGAGAGTGAGCAATGGAAGGTTACCTAAAGGTTTTTGATCATTATTAAAACCTTTAGTATGATGGTGTGCACCTAAAGAGACCCAAATATCATTAAAACAAGGGAAATAGAGGTCTCTAATATGCACTTATAGTCTATATTCAAGACCCTACACATAGAGAGATTATCCATGAGTCTACCATCAGTTTTTTGAGTTTTAGAAGGGCTATCCATGTGATTAAGAGAGAAAATTCAACATAGGGTGTCCCCACCACTTGTAAAATCCCCTCATATGTTCAATTTTGATGAGACAATAGGGTAAGCACCCTTTGTTTTGTCTCAAATTGAGGGCACTCCCCAAGGGTGAAAACCAGAGAAAGATGATGAAAAGGTGATCTAGGGGTTGGTGAGACTTCAAATAAGGATTTTGAGAGTTGTGTCACACATTAAACAACATGAAAAACTAGGCATAGGGGATAGAAACCAAATAGGGTGGTCTAAACCTATAAACATATATATAGACCAATTAGGTCTTGATTAACCCTTGTGCCTAATAGGGTCCAAATATTACTTATAACATTAGATGGATATTATAATTCATTGAAAAATGTTTCTAGGGAGATATAAGGTGTGTCAAAACTCTTGGAATGTAATGGAAACCACAAGCAAGCCACTTATTAGCTTAAGACCTTTATAGGGTATGAATAATAGAGAGGAAAGATTGAGAGGGAAACTTTGAGAGCTCACACCTACTTGGACACTTTTCATAGGATTATGAGGAGTTTGGGAATTATTAAGGAGGCCTTGACCATTATTTTTTTGGTATTATTTTACAAATCCAATGTCAGACCTATATGAACAATATTTAGAGGGCAAAAGTACTGTATACCCTATAAAATTCTTGGTAGTGACCCAATTGGGAAAATAAAGGAAAGGAGGAATAAAAAATGAAAGATTATGTCTTGGGATATTATTGGAGGTTTTAGAGGACTCTCCAGGGCTCCTCCCCATCAACTTGAGTTGTACCTTACCTGTACGAATAGGGTGGAAAATGTCTTTTCTTGATTGTTTTTAGTTTGTTTCAAGTATAAAAGGGTTTTAAATGATGAAATAAACTTTGATAAAGATAATGGGACTTAAAATTTCTCACCATGTTCATTTCATACTTCATCTAGTCTCAAAAGTGTTTATGTAGGTGCCTTCATTTTAGCTAGTCCAAACTGGAATAGTGAACAAGTTAATGAGAGAATGAAAAATTTAAGTGGAAGGAATTTTAAGGTATATTTGATGAATATAAGTATATTAGGGGTCCTAAAAAATTCCATAAACTCCATTTTATGGATAATATTTGAAAAATTAAGACCAATTTTGGTGCCAAGTGTGAAGGGTGAGTGAAAGAGGAGTTATTTAGACTGTAGATAGTGATAACTCATGTCAAAAATAATATTGATGATTAGGATGAAAAAAATTCATTTCGGAGAATGTCTAAAACCAATCCATCTAAATTTATTCATAAAATTTATCCCTAGTATAATGTGGTACGTTCCAAGAAGGCCAAATGATGAAGACAAATTTTTGATTAAGAAATTAAGGAGTTCTATGCCACATTTTAGGAGTTTCATGTTTTATGGGAAATTTGTCCAAGTAGAACTTGCATGGTATGTTTCATATTAATCTATCATTAGTTTTTAACTCATTTTATCAACATGACACATGTTTTAGTGACTCTTGTACTTCATTCTCTTCTCTTCTCTCTCAAATTCTTTAAGTAGTCCCCTTTTTGGCTCTTGTAGACTAATACCACACCATGTATGACTAAGCCCTACTAGAATGAAATTGTATTTTACATTTTAAAAATAAATTTTAGTCTATTTTTTATTTCACTAACATTTTTATAAGTTTTTAAAGTTATTTTTGGTGACTTTAAGTGATAATCTCATATCCTTGCTTCTCTTTATCATCTCATATTTATGAAGAGTTCATATTTTAACAGGTCATATAGAGTGTACCTAGTGTTTTAGGATCCTATCAAGTGTAAAATTGTTCTTAGAGTGTGAATTTTTCCATTTATTTTACTTACCTTATGTTATCTCTTACATAGAACCTATATGTTGAAATACACACGTTAAAACCTTATAAGACTTAGAAGCTAGTTTATATTCCTTATTTCTTAGTGAAATAAGTATTATGGTCTTGTATAAATATTTATGGTGTATCACCCCCTTATATTAGTTTTTATTTAATGAAAAATTCTATCTCTTTTCCCACAAACAACTTGCTAAGTATGTGATAAACATTTCAAGGTATATTCATGGAGCTAGCCCTTAAACCTAAAGGTCTACTTCTGTTATAGGTAAACCCACATACCTATAAGTAATACCATATTGAAAAAATATTGAGGAGGATTCAACACCATCCTATATGGTGAATGATTTTTTGACAATAATTCTAGCATGCCTAATGGGATACATTATGTTCAAGTCAACTTATCAAGGTGAATGTTGATTTTGACAACATATGTTGTAAATTGGTGTGCTACTTAGCATTTGGAAACTCCATTCAAGATAAAATTTGGTTCAAGGATATTATTTTATCATAAATTTGATCTCATACTTCATGTTCCTTCTATGTCATCATATATGAGAGTTTTTAATCCTATCAATCCACCTATTCATCCTGATCATCCTTTTGAAGTTTAATACCTTTATCCTAATCTACCATTTGAATACCAAGAAGATTTTTATAGCCAAGAAAGTGAAGAGATTAAAAAATGGAATATATTGTGGAAAAAATTGCTAAGCAACATGCCTTTCATACCTTTAATACTAAAAATACAATTCACCTTTAGGCCTATGATGATATTCCTCTTAATGATATGAAGTGTGTGCCTACATTCAATGGTGAAATCCATGTCACACGTAATGAACACATCAGGGATATCTCTACTTTTGTTAGCTTCCACAATGTCATTTCAGATAATATTTCCATTAGACTCCTTTCCATGTCCCTTAGAGGGAAAAAACTTGATTGGTATAGGACTTTTCTGATGTATGCATCACATCATGGGATGACTTTGGAGTGTTACTAAATTCAAGGTTTGAAGATGAAAGTGACCATACCTCTCTCATACACAAGATTAATTTAATCAAAAGAGGCCCCAAGGAAATAATACATGACTTCAATGAGAGGTTTAAAAATATCTTGTATAGATTGCCTCCTCCCATGAGACCACCTATTAGATTTGTGTTCCCTACATAGTTGAGAGCCATTGGTACTAACATTGTTGTCTTGGTTTAATCAATGGGTGGTTTCACTCTTCCCAAAGTATATGAAAATTCCATTAGAGATAAGAATGTATTTATTCAAGTATGAAAATTACCTCCTAATGTGTCTATGACCATACTACCAAATACTCTAGATAATACTCTAAGTGTGTCCCAAACTCCTAATGCTAATACCAAGCCTAATACTACTCCTAAGAAGGCAAATAATGCCATTGATAAAGATACATATATTTAATGGTTATAAGCTAATATTTGGAAATACAATATGCAACAAGGTTATCATCGAAATCCTTATTATTATCAATATAAATATGGCCAAAAATATGAGAGAGGAAGAGGTCAAGGTAATCCTAACTTCAATAGGCCTGTCAATGTGTATAATCCCAATTCCACCACCAATGCAAGAGAGATGGTATCAGTGCATAACAACTTGGTGAAAGGGGAATATTGGAAAAAATTCAAATTCATGGATTATTATAAGTGTGGAAAGAAATATATATTTACTTAAGGAGGAATCACTCCTCTCTTATTAGTTGAAGATGAAGTCATGATGAAAGCAAATGAGGATTGGCAACCTCATGGAGAAAACTTCACTAAATTCTTGGTGGAAGATACCTTTTTTTCTCAATCAAGGAACCTCTATTGAAAAAAACATTATAGACAAGAGGAAGGATCTAGGAGGTGACAATAGCATGCCTAAAAGTTCATCCAATCCTTCTACAAATAAGCAAGGTATGGTAGTCCCAAACACTTATACAGCTCCTTCAAGTCAAAATTTGGTAAGGTATGCTCAAGGTGTCTCAATTCCTCAAGTTACAATAAATCATTTTACTCCAAAGACTAAATATAAGGTGATTATTTCAACCCTAAACATAGCGTATTCTTTGAAAAGTGCCAAATCATCTATCTCCTTATGGGATGTCCTCTATATGCCTAACTAAAAAGAGATATTAAAAAAGTAGTTTTCCATTATTCATACTAGTAATTCACCTTCAATCAAAATTCATGGTCATGATTCTATTAAAAATTACATAATACCATTTTAAAACCATCTACCAAAAAAAAAAGCCTCCACCTTTCTACCTCACTCTTATAGTGGGCAACAACTAGTCCACAATTACATAGTTGATAGTGGTGCTTTGACATTAGTTATGCCCAATGTTTTAATTGATAAGTTAGGCATAAAATATGAACCTAATAGTAAATGAGTGATTAAACTATATGGTACACTACCGAGATAATAGGTTTGATAAAAAAACTTTAAATTTTTCTTGCATGATTGTCCTAGTTTTCTCATTCTCTAAGACATAGTTATTGTCAACCTTCCTACTCATTTTACAATCTACCTTTCAAGATAATTTATAGCCAAGATAGGTGGCTACCTCTAAATTTATTTGTAATTCTTGGAATTTATGATAATGTATGGAACCAAATTGACTATTTTAACTTATCCTCTTACAAGATTTCACATTGATCCCTACATTAAAATAATCTATAATCTGAATTGTGTTGTCCATGAGAAGGAAGAGTCTAATGTGGATGATGGTGATTCTAAACCTGAAGGCATAGATAACTTGTTGATAGATGAGTATGGTGTATATGCTTATGAGCATGATCCTTATGCATACTTTGAACAAAATAACCTTGTCAATTATATCATGCATGAAGAGCCATTTGAGGAAGTTACGGTAAGTGTCAAACATTCTTTCTCACAAGATAATAAGGGTAACTATATGCTCCATGAGTATGATGATGATAGGTTGAAGATCCTAATTTATCACCATAGTGAGAAGATTGATGTCTTTATACCTACTATTGATGAAGATGCCCTTGATTATGACATTCATGAGGTAAAGTAGGATGACTTATGGCAAAGGTTCAATGCCATATGACTAGTTAGCTAAGTAATGTTGCTTCCCCTCCTAAGAAGTATATATGTAAAAATTTCAAAATTTCAATGCCATATGTAAAAGCGTGGAAAAGAGTGTCATGTTATGAATGAGGATGAACTATGGCAAAATTTCAATGCCATATGTAAAAAATTTTATAGGTTGGGTAAGACTCCCTTTTCTCCAATATATTTCATGTCTAATGTCAAGATTGATAATGAGACTAATCATCAAGTTGTTAAGTGTCCTTTCAAACATGAAAATGAATGTCTCTCTACTGATCAAGGGATAGAAATCATTAAAGAGCTTGATGAAGATATTATACAAGAAGTTATAAACATGGAGAATGAGGTAAAGATAGATTTGGTTGTCCTCCAAGGATAGTTAAAATATATATCTGATATTGAGTCACATTCAAAGGTATTGGATCATAAAGAGAAATAAATTAATGTTTCCAAACATCAAGTGTATCATACACAAGAAGATGGAAAGGTTGAACAGTTGTCATATAGTATAATCTATAATTTGAGGAATACATATCTGATATGATAGTGATTAATCAAATTAAATCCTCAATCAAGGATCTTAGAGAGAAATGAATAGAATTTATGAAGGCTTCAAATATCCTACTTGCAAGCATGAGGATACATAGAGTTTTTAAGCTTCTTGCTCACATACATATGTAAGTAGTTGAAGATGATGATGATCCTCATAATACTTGCTTTCATGGAGTGATAAATATGAAAGGGGAACTATCCTTCACCCTGGTTAATGTATGATAATATGTTTTACACCTCAAGAGTGAGGTTTTTTAAATATTACATTAGGTGTGTGTGTCTTTCTTTCAGTTGTGTTGTGTTCCATAAGTGTTCCATTGGAACACATGTGTGTTCCTTTTGGGTGTGTCTTTCCTTTGTTTTTGGTTTAGTGTCAAAGGAAAGTTTTGTATAAAATTGGTGTATATATGAATCCATGTCTAATTGGATAGGATTAGACTACTGGTCTCGACATAAGAAGCATACCACCTTTGGGAAATCGCCAAGAATGTTGACTATTTTTTACCACAAGTCAAAATGAGTCAACCCCCTATAGTAAAAAACTTGATATAATGGTATATTATAATGTCAAAGTGTGTTTCATGGTTAATTCAATGTTATTTCATATATTTTTAGCCTTGGCCATGGCCACATTTAGTCTTTGTGTCATTTGATATCATTTAGGGGTCATAAATAGGTAAAAAATGAAGGTGGTATAGTTTTATTAGGTAGATAGGTGTTATAAAATCCTTCTCAATGTCCCTCATTTCAATACCTATTATATTCATTTTAAATAATGTCATTACTAATATAAACTTGAAGGTATTAACTAAAATTCAAGAAAACAAGCAAGAGGGAGTTTCAAAGGATGTACAACTTATAGGACATAGTGGCACATGGGAGAAGATTGTGAAATGACCCTTAAGATTAATTTAATATATTTAAATGATTTATATAATTTTTAAGTTCCTAAAATGGTCTAAAACTATTCTATCTCTTCATCACTCCACTAGGTAAGTAGAACTAGTCAACATGTTTCTTCTTGGTACGGCCAATAGGAGGATTTCGAGGTAAAATGCTCTTGGTATTGAATATTACACTTTGTATAATTAATTTTCATGTTTGTATTTGTAATAATGGTTTTATATATTTTATTAACCATTATTAACAAGTTGATTGTCCATTTCTACTTGTTGTTTCCCACACCATGTAGGTTTTCCTCTCATATGAGCAAGTTCATATAACATAATTAATGATTTTGTTTCAAGAGGATGTAAAATCCATCCTATAACGTTTCCCATGTATTTTTTCATTTTTGGAAGTTATTTTATGGGTCAAACATTTTAATTTGTAGGTTCATGCCACTAGTGAACTATCAATCAAATTTTAACACTTAAAGAAGGTTCCTTTATCTGCAAAGGTTACAAAGCAATGTGTGGTGTTTTTTTCATGCATATAATGTATTATTTACCCCCTCTCTTTGAAATATTACTATCTAATATCATGAATTAATCAATCACAAAATTAAGGATATCACACAGTCAATTTCCTACATACAATTAGTTAAATCATGATGTGTGAAGTTATGAGGATGTTCATGGAGGTGTTTTAAGAGTCCAAATGGTGTTGTAAATATGTTTGTTTCATGATAAATCAAAATAAATCTCTCTAAGTGATATATTCTTGACTATGATTAATATTTCCCATATATTCATATTCATTCCATTGATGTGCACCTACAGGTGCGTACAGGAAACATATCACATTAAAATGGGAATATTGAAGCTTGTTTCAAGTCCTTTAGGTTGAAAATATTCATTTTAGAAACTTGGAAGGGTATAATACTAATTTTAATAATAAAAAAACATGCACATGGTTCATGTTTCTACTCACTACCCTGTAGCCTGCAACTGAACACTTATAGGTGGCTTACATAAAGATTTGAGGGTTTGGCATGGAGGAGTTTGACAAATTTATATAACTTCATGAAGTTTGAATAGTTGAGATAAACCATGATATTAATGTTTGAAAGATTGTATTTATAGGTAAGATTGATAATCCACTTCAAGAGAAGAGAACTGAGTTCAAGGACAAGTTTCCCTAAAACCCTAAAATAGAGCCTTAGGCCTTTTTGATGATGTCATATAGTAGTGTTGCAAGGAATTTTGATGAATTAAAGTGAATTTATCTTGTAACCCTATCATAGGGGTATAAACTTTAAAAAATAATGGATGTGTGAATAGAGGAAAGTGGTGTTTGGAGGTTCGCAAATCATGAAATTATTCACTATTTTTCTTTAGTGTTTACTATAGTATTTCAAGTTCCAAGTGACCTCTACACCCTAAGATAGCAATGTAAGATCATATCACCATGAAAAATTGTTATAATCAGTTAAATATCACATTTGTGTTCTAATGGTCATCAATAATGAATTGATTTATAAGGTTATGATTTGATTACTACCTACAGATGTACATTACCATATAAAAGCTTACCTATAGACACTAGACCTACAAACACAAAAAAATTGCCATGATAAGTTGATATAAGACCTATAAGGGGATCATAGACCATGTATCATGGATTTAAAGTGGATACTCACTTGCAATACCAATGTTTTCACATCAATGGGAAACTACAGTCAACTATAGTTGACAATGAACTAGAACATGGTATAATGGTGTTGGAATAGAAAATGCATGATGTAAAGTGACATAGATGACTATGAAATTAAAATTATAACTTAAATAAGGTATTTAAATGTTTAATATAGGATCTAAGACCAAATATACACTTGTAGGCGTGGTGAAACTCAGAATACAGTCACACATAATCAACACCTCTGGTAGGTCATGTACAATTTCTATAATGAAAGAGTTGGTAAAGAAAAAGAGTGAGGGTATGATATAATATTATTTATGATGTTTTTGATCATATGAAATATTAAAAATATATAATATAGTATTGAAGGGTCTAATCTCTAAGGTATACCACAGTCACAGTCAACACCTATGTTAAGACCCGTCAAGGTGAGAGTGATCAATGGAACGTTGGATAAAGGTTTGTGACCATTGTGAACACCTTTAGTATGATGATTACCACCTCAAGAGACACACTTATCATGTAAATAAGGTAAATAAAGGGTATATACCATGCACCTCTAGTCTATATTCAAGACCCTGCACATAGAGAGATTCTCCATGAGTTTGCCTTTAGTTTTCTAAGTTTTAGAAGGGTTATCCATGTGTTAAAGATATAAAATTAAACATAGAGAGTACCCAAAACCTGAATAATTCCATCATATGTTCACTTTTGATGAGACAATAAGGGAGTTTTCCTCTATTTTATCTTAGATAGAGGACGCTCCTTAAGGGTGTAAACCTAAAGGTTTTGGAGAAATAGGATGACAAGGTGAGCTAGAGGTTAATGAGACTTTGAATAAGGATGTTGAGAGTTGTGTCACACATGGAACAACATGAAAAAATAGGCACAAGGGATAAAGATCCATTAGGGTGGTCCAAACGTACAAATAAACTTATTAGGTCTTGATTAGGCCTATTGCCTAATAGGGTCCAAATTTTAATTTTAGCATTAGATGGACATTATAATTAATTTAAAAATATTTACAGGGATATATAAGATGTGTTAAAACTATTAACATGCAAAGGAATCCACTTATTATCTTAAAACCTTCATAGCTATGCTGAATGGAGAGGAAAGTTCAAGAGTGCAACTTTGAGAGATCACATCTACTTGGACGCTTTGCATGGGAGGTTGAAGATGTGGGGAATGATGAAGGAGGCCGTAAGAATTTTTTATGGATTTTTTTTGAAAATCTAATTTAGACCTGTATGAACAATATTTAGAGGGTAAAAGTACTCTAAACCCTCTAAAACTCTTGATAGTGACCTGATTTTAAAAATGAAGGAGAAGAAACATCAAGATGAACTAAAATGGATTGGGAGATGATTGGAGGTTGTATATGACTCCCTAGGTCTCCTCCCCATCAACTTGAGTTATACCCTACTTGTACATATAGGGTGGGAAATGTCTTTTATTAAATATTTTTGGCATTTTTTAGGTATATAAGAATTTAAAAGCATGAAATACACTTTGAGAGAGATATTGGGACTTAAAATAACTCACCATGTTCATCTCATGCATAAGATAATCTCACAAATGTCTCTATAAATGACTTCATCTTAGCTAGTCCAAACTAACATAGTGAAAAAGCTACTGAGAAAATGAAAAATTTAAGTGGAAGGCCTTTTAAGGTATGATTGAGGAATTTAAGGATATTGGGGATTTTAATAGGTGTCATAAATTCCCATATATGGTTCATATTGGAAAATTGAAGACCAATTTTGGTGCTAAGTGTGAAGGGTGATTGAAAGAGGAGTTAATTGGAGTACAAGTAGTGATAACTCATGTCCAGAAGAATATTGATGATTAAAAATGAAAAAAATTCATGTTTTATCATGTATAAAACCCCTACCTCTCAATTTAATCATCACATCTATCCCTAGTCTACTTTTGGATGTTCCAAGAAGGCCAAATGATGAAGACAATTTTTTGAGTGAGAAATTGAGGAGTTCTATACCACATTTTAAGAGTTTCATATTTTGTGGGAAATTTTTACAAGTATATAATGCATGTATTTTTTCATATTACTATCTCCTACATGTTTAAATCCTTTATTATAATGACACATGTTCTAGTGAATCTTGGACTTCATTATCTTCTCTTCTCTCTTAAATTATATAAGTAGTATCCATTTCGGCTCTTGTAGACTAATACCACACCATGGATGGAAAATCCATATTGGAATGACATTTTATTTTTCCTTTGAATAATAAATTCAAGTTTGGTTTTGATTTCATGAACATTTGTCTAACTGTGAAAAGTGATGTATGGTGATGTTAAGTGATAATCTTCTATCCTTGCTTCTCCTTATCCTCTCATGTTTATCCAAGAGTTCCTATTATAACATGTCATATAGAGTGTATATAATGTGTTATGATCCTTTAAAGTGTACAATTGTTATTATAGTGTGCATTATGACTTTTAGTTCACTTCACTTGTGTTGTCTCATGTTATCACCTCTATGTTGAAACACTTCCATTAGAACTTTCTAAGACTTAGAAGTTAGTTTATATGCCTTGTTTCTTAGTGAAAGAAGTATGAAGGTATTGTGAAAATACTTATAGTGTATCACCTTATTAAATTAGTTTTAATTTCATGCAAACTTATATCTCTTTTCCCACAAGCAACTAGTTAAGTAGGTGATGAACATTTCAATGTATATTCAGGGAACTATCCCTCAAACCTAGAGGTATACTTATATTATAGGTAAATCCACATACCTATAAGTATTTACATGTTTACAAAATTTGGAGGACTCTTGAACAACCTCCTATAGGGTGAAATATTTGGTGACAAGTACCGATGAAATATTACATACCTAAAGAAGTATAAACAATGATCTTGGGACTTAATTGAATCTTTTTAATCATTTCGCATCAAGGCCATCCCAAGAGAAAATAATAAGATAGATTATTAATTGGTAGCCTATGATACCTATATATCACTGCTCCAAGATAAAAAAAATCATAATTTTTTTGTGGAACTAGTCCCATTCCCTTCTCTCCCTAATAATGTGGACAAAATCTATATATTTGATTATGATCAAAATTCATACAATTATTGAATAGTTCAGGGGTTTTTTAGGCCTAGATAATAGATGAATAAAGTATCCAACCTATGCAAAATAAAAATATAGGTGAAGAGGGTGTTCTATAGCTGAAAGAGAACCAAATACCCTTAGGCATGGTCTTTTTGGAGTGAAATTTTAACATTGACACTTAGATCTCGAAGTAGAAACATATGAATGTAACTAAGTCTATCTTCACTAGGGAAAATTTGTGTACTTACTAGATTCTCAACTAGTGAATATATGTCTAATCTATACTTAAGAAAACACATGATGAATGGGTGACTTATAGATTATAAGGATGTCATTTTTTGGGCACATGATGACCTATATCTCTTTGATCTAAGGGTCATTACCCATAAAATCCCTTTGAGTCCATAACACAAGCCATGCATGTAAAGACAAAGACCATTACACCCAATCCTAAAACCTATCATAAAGATCAAAGTAAAAAATCTCATAGATGCCATTTTTTTTTCCAAATTAGGCACTTGAGCTCTGTCACTAACTTGGTACTAGTCAAGAAAAAGAATGAAGAAATTAGGTTATGTGTTGATATCAATAACATAAATAGAGCCTCTAAAAAGGATAAGTATCCTCTACCTTCTCTAGATGAAGTAATAGAAATGGTGATTATCTTAGAGATGATGTCCTTCTTAAATGGATTCTTTATCTATAACAAAGAATAAGTTAAGGTAGAAGATAGGATGAAGACCACCTTCACCACGAGATGGGGAACCTTTGAATATAAAAGGATGTTGTTTGGTCTAATCAACATAGGATCCACTCTCTATAGAGTGATGGATTTTTCTTTTTAGGGACTAGTTGGGAAGTGAATCATCTTATAAATGGATGATTTTATAATATTTTTTAGGAATAGAGTGACCATGTAGGCCATCCACATAAAGTATTTGATAGGTACAAAAGGTATGGAGTTTCTATGAACCCCCAAAAATGTATTTTTAGAGTTATTGAAAGAAAACTATTGGGCCATATTATCTACAAATAAGTGATCTCTATTTACCCATACTATGTTTAGGCCATCTCAAAGCTGACTTCACCTAATAGAAAGAAATACTTAAGTATTTATTTGTAAAGATAAAATTCATAAAAAAGTTCATTTACAAATTTATAGAAATAATCAAACCATTGAATTCCATTCTGAAATAAGATGTCAGGATTGAGTGGAAAATAGAGCCCAAGAAATCTTTCTAGGATATAAAAATGAAAATTTCTCAATCCCTAAATTGATCATCACAAATTTAATATATATATATATATATATATTTATTCAATTCAAAACATAACATTTCTTCCATATTCATGAAAAAGGTGGAAGACAATGAGCATCCCATTGCCTTCATGAGTACTAACATGAAAGATGCAAAAATACATTATTCCATAATTGATAAGTAGATATACACCTTGATCAAATATGTAATAAATTATAGATATTATATTATGTTAAATAATATATATTCCATTATCCCAGAGCCAACCATCAAACTCTTGATTAGCCAAAATGAGCTAGGAGAAAGGAGATGGAAATGGATGGCAAAACTTTATGAGTTTGACCTTGAAATGAGACTAGCTAAAATGGTAAAAGACCAAGGCCTCATCTAGCTGATGACTCAGACTGGCCCATACATCCATAGAAAATAAATAAATGAGGCCCATGTGATAGGATGGGAATGATACTCACATATCATCCATTACTTATGAAGACATGCCCTCAAGAGTTGAATAGGGAACCAAAATGAGCCCTCAAGCTCAAATTACTCATTTCATGATCATCAAAGGGGTCCTTTAAAAAAATAAATATGAATTAATCTTCCTAATTTTTTTTTTGAAATAATAAGATAAGGACATCCTAGATAACTTGCATTGGAATATTAGAAGTGGGCATCCCTTTGGTAATACTACAAATCATAAAATTCTAGGGATGGGTTATTAATGGACTATAATCTTCAAGGATGACCATAACCACATGAGAATATACCTTTAGTTTCAAGTGATTAAAAAAATGGAGGTGAATGTTGTTATGCATTTACATTCAGTCATCAAATGATGCCTTTTCAACCAATGGGGCTTGGAATTTTTTGGGGTAATAAGTCCATACTCTTCAGTAGGACACAAGTTCATCCTCATGACTACTTATTATTGTACCTTATTGATGAAGGATATTGATACTAATAATAAAGGATATATATATGTCATAAATTACTTGGAGGGAAACATAGTGACCTGATTTCATACACCCATTTCATTATTCTATGATAGTGGTCTAGAATTTCAATCTATTGAATTCATAAAATGGGCCTACCACGATCAAATCACCTTGAAGGTATCTTCAAACCATTAAACACAAGTAAATTAAGTAATTTATTCATATTATAATAATTTTATGGATTTCATAAATAATGTTTTATAGAAAAAACCAAGAGAACGTTATATCTTATTTAAATATGCACTGTGGGAAAATAGAATTAGGCACAAGCAATATCTCAAGGCTTCACCTTTTCTACTCGTATATGGATGATAGCTCCTCTTCCCCATCACTCTAAAATTACCAACATACCAATCCATGCAAGAGAATATGGGTGAAGATGAGAAAATGAAATTTAGACTACTTGAGATAGTCCAATTAGAAGACATGAGAACTGCAGCTCTAGAAAATTTCATAAACATCATGATATTATCAAATGCTAGGTTTACAAGAGATCCAAAATCAAGTCTTTCAGGATTTTAGTCCTAGTGTTCCTCTAGGATAATACACATGATAAGAAAGGGAAACGTGAAAATTTAACTCCATTATGGATTGGACTATATCAAGTATTTAAAATCATTTTAAATAATGCCTTTCAATTGAAAGACCTCCAATGTAAGGACCTCATCTTTCCAATCAATGGATAGTTTTTGAATCATTACTTCATAGCTATCATAATTGGAAATCCATCATAGTGAACTATAAACATATATTTAGAATAGGATTATATTTAATTTATTACTTTATAA
>JARHVA010003677.1:77500-107500 GCA_037957365.1 Torreya grandis | reverse complement strand
CATTAACATAAAAGATTCTTCACAAAAAGGAACACCACTCCAATTCTTTGAGCTTCCATACTTCCAATACTTTCAGATTAGGCCATTTGGATTGATCATGTTGAGTTGTCACTACAAGACCTACCTAACAAAGTGAATAGATTAAAATGTTGGGATAATGAGGACCTAATAAGTGGCACTATTTATGGAAAACATGGCCAAAACACAAAGAGAAATGATTGACAACATAACAAAGAATCAAGTCAACAAATGGCTGACATCTATCTCAAAAGAAATAACTAGACACAAATAATTAATTAGAAATATCCATTTGGAAAGTAAAGAAACATTCAAATTAAAACTAGCATTAAAAGTGAGAGTTCATTTTCTAAATTGAAGGTGAATGAATATATTTAATACTCAATCCTATGAGTGATATATATATATATATATATGATAAGAAGGATTCACTTTTCTATTGTTTTTCTATTAAACAAGTAAATTATTGAGCTTCCCCAGTGATAGTGAGCACTAATTTTATTCAGCCAGTAAGTGCAAAATGAACCAATCTAGGACACAAAGAAATTATAGTGACCAAATGGTAGCAATGGCATTTTTATTAAGGTAGGGTAATCCCTCAATTCCCTCCCCATAATAATTTATGAGATTGACATAATACAAAGATACAATATTTGATAAAAGTGCCCTGAACTTCAAATTCCCACATTACTTGGTGCTCTAGGAAGAGGTTGAATCAATCAATTCATATTATGCTAAAGATGAACTGTCTTCTTAGGCCAAGTAATACAAATATAATTTGATACCAATCAAATATTAAGGTCTCCATTAGGTGGAAATTAAACCTAAGGTTTTGTCATTAACTGATCTATTTAAAGTTTTATTTATTAATGGAACCACTGTTGGGGATATTTTACATGTTGTTAAAGTCAAGACTACCTATCCTTAAATTTATTAAAGTGTATTCAAAATATATATTAAACTCCACTATCTTGAGACTACTTACAATCAAGTCTCAACCAATGTTTAGATTGCACATAACACCATAGATGGAAATTTAAAGTAATCTCTTGCAAAGGGTTAGATGCTAAATCTAAAGGGGGAAATCTCATCCAATTGCATTATTAAATTTAGACCTAAATTTTTAATAATAAAGATAATTTTAAATAGGTTATATGGTTTCCTGAGCATTGCATATGTTCAGGTCTAATGGGTTTCATTATTGAATATATTTTTGAAAACTAATAAGTTGGTATCACTAGGGGAGATCATAAGTGCATTATTAATGTCATAGATACTCTACCATAATCAGAGCCCTGATGATGGTAATTTATGCATGATGTCTTACTTGTTATATGTGGTAATGGCCATTGTATACAATCTTTATGGTCTATTATAACAACCCTTAGATGAATATTTAGGAAATAAGATTAGAGAGTATTTCTCTTTCATATTCATTCATAGGTATATGAATAAAATCAAAAGATAAGTAATGAGGTATATACAAATATATACAAATAAATTTAGGGTAGACCTGATGCCCAAAGTATCAAAAAGATATCATAAGGTCCATTATCAAAATTAGAGATTATTAGTTATATCTAGATGTAACCCTCATCCAAGTAGAGGGTACCGAGACTGCTCATCTACTATTGCCACATCATGTTTTAGACCATATTATAGATTAGGAAATATCATATAAAGTATTTAATAGTATTGATGTGAAATTAGGTTAGATACATTTGGTCTACTACTTCAAGTCTCCTTTCAACATTGGATAACATCAATATGTGACTAGGTGACATTTCATTCAAGTTGGTAAGGCTAGGACACAATATAACTTATAGTTTGTGCCTTTTAGATAATTGGACCCTAGGAATAATATAAGGGGGTGTCTCAAAACTATCCTATAAATGAATAAAGTCTATGTCTCCTATAATCACTAGGCATATGATCTTGATTAGATTTTATTAAATGGCTTGAATGATATGAACGTATGGATAAAGATTAAAGATAATTCAATGTCTATGATACTTTCCAAAGCCTTAAAAATATAACCCATTGGAAATAGAAGAAGAGGCCCAAAATTCATGGATTTATAACTTTCCTATATCTCCACCATAGGTATCTCACCCATCAGATCAACCTCCTTCCCCTTTAGTAAATAATATAGATAATTAATTAGATCAATATGGTAGTCAAATGGAATCAAATCATCAGATTAAGTGGTAGATTTAGAGAGGAATTACTAGACATTAATCCCTTTTAATTCAATATCTTCACATGTATAGGTCTTGGGAACAACTACAAGGGAGAGGCTAGTCATTTCCTCAACTAAATAAATGAAGATCAATTTTGTGATGATTCCTTTTCCTCCTCTTATTATAGACACCCAAGTATGCCTTCTTTAATTCTTGAAAAAGACTTTTTAAATTTTAAATGACTCTGACTCTCTATGATCTCTTATGTCCCCCTAGGGAAGCCATTTTCCCTTTACTCCTTCCACTTCATCACCTTAAGCTCTACTTCTTACCATAGTTGTTATTATTGACAAATTTGACCCTTGCAGTCAAATTGGGACCGCTATAGGTAAAAAATTTATTTTTATATGTTTTAGGGGTATAATATATATATATATATATATATATATATATATATATATATATATATATATATATATATATATATATATATATATATATATATATATATATATATGAAGGTGTATTATAGGTCATTCAGTGAGATTTCATGTTATATTATCCTTGGTCATTAGTCTTTTTAGTCCTTTCATTTTGAGTAATTTTAGGGTGAAAATAGGGAATTAAATGAGTTTTACAGCCTCCTAGGTAAGTGTGAAGGTATAATAAGGTTTATTTATAATGACATGTGTCTTATTATTCCTTAATCAATTATTGATAACTAAAATTGTTAGGTTCTTAAAAATAAGGAGCAGCTTTCTTAGGGAAAAAAAGATTTTGGCACTTGTATGGCACATAAGGAAGTGTGACACATGGTATAAGGTCATGATATGAATATTTATCTTTATTATATCCATTCACATGATTTAATTACTCTATAAGTGTAAAAATTGAGCTAAAATTGTTTTGCTCCTTCTTCACCATTCTAGACACATAAAACTAGTCAGAAGGTTTATGCTTGGTACAGACAGTTGGAGATCTTCTCAGTCAAAAACCTTTATGAGGTGAAATAAATATTAGATTAGTTTACATAATAATATTTTTAATATTGGTGTCCTATTATTTAAGAACCATTCTCATGAAGTTGACTATGTTTTTCTACTTGTTAATCTATGTACCCTACAAGTTTTTTTCTTCTTTGGATGATTACGTACAATACAATTTCTAATATTGGTTCCAAAATATTTTTAATCCATTATATAATATTATCCATGATTTGTTTCACATTTGGAGTTGATTTGATGAGCCAAATAACTCAGTTTACAAGGAGAAGTAAAGGAGTGTAATTGCAGTCATGTTTTCCAATTGCTAGAGATTTTTTATGTGTTATGGTTTGAAAATGAAGTGAAGTAATGTATTATTTATCATAAATTTATTTTATTAATATTAAATTACATATCTAACTTCAAAATCCACTTCAATATCTAAGAGAGCAATGCAAGTTAACAAATAACCACCTACAATAGTTATACGACTTGTCACTTCTTGGAGGAACATGAAATGTGTGTTTGAACATTATTTTGCATAATTTTTAAGAATGTGTAATAATGTTGAGGAAACTAGATACACTAAAATGGACTTGGAGCAAGCTTATAGCACTTTTTGACTATTTCCCAAAACTATCAAAACAAAGGTCTAGGCCATTTTTTGAGGTTCCTCATACATAGTTTCATTGGTTTATAGGACCTTAAAATACATTAATTTTCATTATCCTACATAGGTATTTTGATTTTAAAAATAAGAATTATTGTTGAGTTGGAGATATTGGTTTTCAAGAGTTCCCAAGTTGCCTTCTAAACACACTCAGTGTTGTCTATAGCGATGTGAGCTAAGTTGGTCTTCCAAATCAATGCAATGAGTTTCAGTGCATACTAGTATAATTGGAATGTCTTTATACACTAAATAATACGTAATTTCCATGAAAAACATCAAGGAGGTAAATAGAAGATGGTTTTCATTCACTAAGGAAGAGTCAGTCTATACAAATGGCTTAAGCATAGTCACCTACAACCAACTTTGTGCTCAGACATGAGAAAGTGTTCACATTTCAAAGTATGAAATATAATGGCATTATTAAGAATTTTCAAGGGATATATGATTCTTATCAAGGTTTCATAAGGCATTAAGTGTCATATTATTATTATATTGCAACTTGAAATGGACTCTAAGGCTAGCTAATACCTACAACCACATTGCTTCCTTCAAAGCCTAACAAAAGGTTGCAAAAATAGATCACATTTCCATGATTTGTATAGTTTTAAATAGTTTAATGGACCTTTTGTGACATAAATTATCATTAATACAATTTTTATATGCAAGATTTTGTTCCTCAAACACACCTATAGGTGTCCCTCCTTTTGAGAACATCCACCTACAACAAACTGTCAACCTTCACATCATTCATGGAAAGGTCTTAAGCATGGAGTAAATTTCAATCTTAACTAGTAGAAGATTATTTATATGCCTCCAAGGATCCCAAGGTAATATGAAGTCAAGTTTCAAGGATTAAATCCTCCTACATAAAAGTGAAACAAATAGGTTAAAATATATTTTAAATAACCATGTTTATATTATATAAAGTTTTATTAAATGTTACAAGGTAAAATTCAAACAAGGAATCTTACCTACAAGATCCTATTTAACCTACAGTTGACTATATCTAATTTTGACAACTAGTGAGCAGGTTTGAGGTTCAAAGTAAAAAAATGACTTAAAAAAAGTAACAATTGACTCTAAGGAACTATAAAGTGGTCTTTAAACATTATTTCAAGCTTAATTTAGGAAATATAACCTATAGGGGTCATCCTTGAGGTAGAAAAATGCAAAGCATAGTCAAAAGTAACACTTAGTCCTGATTCGGTAGAATGTATGGAAAATAAAATGGAAGATTGGAGTGATAAGAGAAAATAAAAACACATAAATCATGGTAAAATTAGTATCATGTATATTTAATGATAAACATATAATAGAGGAGGGGCTCTAATCTAACATACATAGTTCACACCAAAACACTGTGCTCGGTCCTTTCTCTGAGAGGTCTATCTTGGGTCTTAAAGCTTTTAGAGGGTCTAATGACCTTATAAAAGGCCCAATTTTTATGTAGATAATATTTAAAAATTTAATAAACATATTAAAAATTCACATAGTTTGATTAAATAGTGTAAGTACCCTATATTTTGTCTCAAATATAGGGTACTTCCTCTTGTGCATAAACCCTACAGTTTGGAGATTAGGGATTAAAGGTGAGCCAAGGAGCTAGTTAAAAATTGAAAATAGGTTTATAAATATGAATTAACCCTATTAAAACATGATAAATATTTTACAAATGGTATAAACTCAACAAGTGGTCCAAACTCATAGGAGTTGTAGTCAAAGCTTGTTAAGCAGGTTTAGACCTAAAAGCCAAATGGAGGGTCAGATTCATTTCCAGCCCTGGCACAAATTTAAAATGGATGGAGACATGTTTTTAGGGTCATTTTATATGTGATAAATCTATTTTTATGTAAATATATCACAAATATTCCATTTTTTAGCTCAAAACGAACTAAGGCCTGTAGGAAATGGAAGAAAGGGCTCGAGTGAGCAACTTTAAGTGCTCACATCTCCTCTGAAGCTATGAATGGAGATATAATAAATTTAGAGGTGTTGTATAATGTCCTAAGAAATAATTTTGTGTCATTTTATTTAATTTTTAAAGTGACACCTTTATGAACAAATCTTAAGAGGGTAAAATAAGCCTAAACCCTTGTGAACCCTTGCTAGTGACCAATTTGAAGAAATAAGAGAGATAATGAACCAAAATGGAATATTTTGTTTATAAAAAGGATTTTATGTTGTATATGACTCAGTTAGGATCCCTACCATTAGAATCAATTGTATGAAATTATACATATGGGGTATAAAATAAGGTTTTATTGACTATTTTGTGTGTTATATAGGTTATAAAAGGTTTCAAGAAATAAAATAAAATTTGAAAGAAATATTAATACTTTATATAACTCCCCTTGTAAATTTAATTCCTTTTAAAAACTCCTAATTTTGTTTAACAATTGATTCTTCTTAGCTATTCAAAATTAGCATAGTGAGCAAGATAGTGAGAAGTGTGAAAACTTTAGGTGGATGGATTTTTAAGGTGTGTCTGATGCCTATAAGTAAATGGAGGGTATTTACACATGTAATTAAATACCTCATATTTATTTTCATGGAAAATTAAATTCAAATTTGAGGCCAAGTGTGCAAGGTGTGGGAAAGATGAGTTATTTTGACTATAAATGGTGATAACTCATTTCAAGAAGATTCTAGATGACCAAGACTAAAACCAATGTATGGAGAGGCATTTATGAAATCCTTCACTCTCATTACAATCATCATACCTATCCATAGTTAGTTTTTTGATGTTCAAATAGGTGTGGATAATGAGGGTAGTTTTCTAAGCTAACACAAGGAGTTTCATGCCACTTTTCATGAGTTTCATGCCTTGTATAGACACTTGTGATTCCTAAAATTGCATCATTAATTTAAAATATTCTTCTCATACATATGTAACTCCTTTTATCAGTTTTACAAGTGTCATTGTGACCTTTGTAATTATCTCTTTTCCTCTCTATCTTAACTTTTATAAGAACTAGCCATTTTGGCCTTTATAAACTATGCCTTTGTAAACTATGCTCCAACTAAGTATGGAAAATCCATACTCATTTTCATACCATTTGATTAATAACACTACTAATTTTTACCTCTTCCCTAACTATTCATAGTGTGTTTACTTGAATGATGGATCTTGTTTAGTGAAGACTACGGATTCCTTATCATGTCTCATTCTCTCACCTATTTGTAACTTCTTCTTGTAGGTCATGTGAAGTATTCTAGGAAGTGTCAAGGTTAAGTGAGTTATCATATACACTAGTTCCATTAAAGGCCTCTTATCTAGCCCTCCTAGACTAAATATTAATCCATAACCTCATAATAAAACATTGATGTGAGAAGATTCAAATTGGAAAAGTGTATATTTCATTAGCCCTTTGTTCTAATGTGTAACATGCAATCGGTTGGAAATCATCAAATTATTTTGTGTATCACCTCTTTTAGAATAGTTTACTTTCAGTTTTCTCTCTCCCTTTTAGCTCGCAAAGATTAGGTGTAGTAGTTATAAAAAGTGGTACATCAAGGGAGCTATCCCTATATATAGATTCACTTCATTTATAGGCTATGATAACACGCCTAGATGTGTTTCAATTGTGCCACTTTGATGAGGAGAGATAAGACATATCCTCAAAGGGTGAAAATTCAAGTGATAATAGTTTTTGGCATGCCTAGTGGGACTCTTAGTCCAAGAAGTTGAAATATTTTTGGTGTTTTATTTCAACACATCAACGTTTAGAGGAATCTATCTAAGTATCAATGGTGAATTTTAAGTTACATCAACTGGTCAATCATCCTAGGTATTCCTTTTGAATATTATTGATAATCATTCCTTGTGTTCTTACTTCTTAATGAAGTTCCATGGCTGACCTTAGTGTTGATTACTAGTTTACACAAGTTGGTGAGATATTTCAAGCCTATGACATTCTTTGTCTATCTTGTTATAATCTTTATAATCTTGGTTATGAGTTGTATCATCCCTACAATCAGTGTTTTCCATATCTTTCTCTTAGTCAACCTAGTCACTTCTCAAGTAATTACATTTCAACCTTCAATAAAACTCATTTGGGCTATGAGAAGTATATGTTAGAGCTTGATACAGTAAGGGGACATGGTCAAGATGTTCCTATTCACTTCATTCATATTGTGATAGATTCATTAGATCTAGTCAAAAGAGAGTGGGCATCTACTAAGAGAGCTAATTAGCAAAGGTTCATAAGTGAGATAGTAGATATGAGTAGCCTAGTTTCATCTTTGGAACATAGGCTAAAAATTCATGAGAAGTAACCTCACCAAAACTATCAAATTTCATATCCACTTCCCCAAGATTTCTATCAGTCCTACTTAACATATATTCATGAGCCCAATCAAGCTTATCAAATCCATATTTTCCCAATCAATTAAATGAGAGAGTTGGGAAGACAAACCTTATTTTTGAAGCAAACCTTGATAGGCATATTGATCTAACAAATATGAAAATGAATAAATTCAACTTAGAAGCAAAATAAGTGGAATTTAAGCCCTCATTTACCTCTCGTATTGCATCCCCACATCAATAAGAGACTTCAAGATATGAGATTCCAAGTTAGAGATAAGGTGGAGAATATAAGCCTAAGGATATTCCAAGTTTGTTGAATACTTCATCTATTCCTCAAGTTACATCACTACCTCAATAAGAGACTCCTAATCCTAACATCCTAATATAGAATAAGGTAGTAGAATCATGGGGAAAGAAAAAAGTTAAAATCCTAGATAAAGAGTGTGAAGTTGAGAAAGAACTTGATCCTATGAAAGTCCTTCCCACCCTTGTTTAAGAAAATTCTAGTGTTCCATGTCATAAATTTATTACTCATTATCCTCATAATTATGCCTATCAAATTCAAGAGAGACTTTTCCAAGAGAACCTAGCCAAGTAAATTTAAGAGTTAGAGTTAAGGATGAAATTTCTAAGTCAAGGTGTGATAGAAGGTTTAAACCCAAAATAATAACCTATGCCTAAACACACCCATCCAACCTCCATCAATAAAGTGTTCAAGAAAAATCAAATGTTAATGAAGTGATTATCAAATGGAATGAATAAAACCAAGCTATTTTAACCTAAGGTCTGCCTACCCTTCCTCAAGAACTCCCAAAAGAATCCCCTAAAATACATTATCAATCTAATTTTGAGTCATATGTTCCACCTCCACCAAATTGTTCACTTGTCCTTACCCCATCACCATTTTACTTGATGGACCAATGGTATGGGAACCTAAAAAGGAGATTTTGGTTGAGGAAAATGTAATATCCCCTTCAAAATAGGGAATATAGAAATACAAAATAGCTCTGATACCACTGTAATGACCCTTACTTATGGCCTCATTTTTTTTGCAAAAGCTCTGATACCACTATAATTTCCCCTTCAAATAGGGAATATAGCAATACAAAAAGCTCTGATACCACTGTAATATCCCCAACCAATAGGGAATATAAAAAGATAAAAGCTTTGAACAAAGATATGATTTTACAGAATAAATTCAAATAAACAAATAAACCATAGTAAATCTCTTAACTGCCAAATCACTAATCTTATTATTCATCCAGATGATTACAATAGATATCCTCTATCATGCATATAAAATAATATTCAAATACGGTCTTAAAAACCTGAGTACACAAATTGGGAATAAAAACTTGAATCTGGCATGTCTCAGCCTGTTGTGTCAAAAACACAGTCATCGACGTCGGTTATACTACCATCATTGGCCAACTAGGGTCATTAACCTGCTGACATCAATGATAGGTCGGCTGATGTCGATCACTGTGGATCTCTACCTATCGATGTCGGTCCCTATGCGAATCTGTACAGATCTATATGGACTTCGTCTAGCTACCAATAAAGTACACCCTATTTGTTGGACCCCTGATCTCAAGATATATGGCTCTAATACAGAAGATCTGTATCTTTATAATTTATTAAATCAAAGCTTATGAAATAAATACATAAAATACTATGATAACTTATGTGTGAATTTATCTCTCAAAATACTTGAAATACTGTGATAACTTCTGTATGAAGCTATCCCTCGAATTGGCAATAAATCAGCTGATATCTCATAGCCTCTAAATCGCACACACTGAAGAGTGGACGTTCTCCAATGCAAATGGAATCCTAGAACCCTTGGCTCAGTCTTCATAGAAGAATTCTTCAAAATCAATAGTCAATAATCAATGGATAATAATCAATCTCAACTCTCATGAGAAACCCTTATACCCTCCAAAAGATATGCTTGCCCTAATTAGGGTTTTCTTAAATTAGAATTAGGGTTTCTAATTAAAATTAGACTAAATAATTAATATTTGATTAAATCAATCAAATATTAATATCTCCCTCAATACATGTCGGATCTTCGAACCGTCTAAAGTTGGTGAATTAGGGAATGATTCTGCACATGACCATACCAAAATAAGGGTGCTCTGTTGCATGTTAGAAGTCCCTAAATAATAGGATCTCAGGCAAAATGTGTCCAAAAGAGCCTAAATGAAAGCCAACTATAGGAATTCTGCTAATCAAAGCCAAGCCAAGCCAAGCTCCATCATGACCCTCTATCCATCCTATCAGCCTACGAGGGTCACATAATAGGCTAATCATCAAGTCTGTTGATGTCCACTAAAAAGGGGACATGACAATCCGCCCCTCCTAAAATTGCTTGACCCCAAGCAATCTCAAAACAACAAACCTATCAATCCACCTGGATCCCAAATATAGTCATGATCTATACTAATGACAATCAACACAAGCTCCTGCAATATCTTCTAAAAAATAACTAAAAGGAATCCATAATCCAAATGGTGAATATAACTCAACCAAACTCTGAAATCACAACTGCCTTGGATGTGTCGATACTGCAAGCTGTGTAACTTGCAACTACCAATTCCATCTACAAAAGATGGTGCCAATCCATCCCATAACTGATCCCTATACAAAGTGGCATGATCAACTGTACCACACTGTCAACTATGTGAGAAGAATCAATCTGGAGACTCAACTTCACTGGTATCCCAAACTCATCAGGACTGGGTACTCCCAAATCCTGAACATGTGTGTCAGCCCCAACAACATGTTCCTCAACTAAAACTATAGGAATTTACTCACCAACAACACTCAATGTACTAACCTCTGAGTATACCTCCACATTCTGAATACTAGCATCGGACTCATCCTCATCTAACTCTGAAGAAGCTGCTGCTAAAACTATCTCATCATCACAATCTCCAGCTCCCTCATCCTCTACAACTAACTGAGAGTCCAAATCCTCATGACTAAGCTCATCCACATGTCTCTTAGAATCTTGGTGAGCTACCTTCATTGCCTCTACCTTAGGCTCTGAAGTCTCTGCCTCTGACTTCTTAGAACTATCCTATTGTTCGAAATCTTCTGATTTCAAATCTTCACAATATGCCCATATTACATGATATGCCTTGCCCTTAGGCCTCAAATGAAAATTGTGATTGGCATCATATGGACATTTATAGTATAAGCAAAGTTTTTTCTTGGACCCTTTAACAATAGATGCAATACTCTGTGTTAATTTGTCTTCGAATGTAGGGTCTAAAAAAATCATTTAACCTATTCAAACTTTGTTATAGCTTCTCCATATCCTTGTCCCATTATTTCTAAGTACTTGAAATGCCTATGATTACTCTTTTGATTCAATGACCAAGCTACCCAATAGTATGGCAGAACTTAGATCGGATCTACCCAACAGGATGGTAGGAATTTGGCTTTGATACCACTGTAATATCCCCTTCTGATACCAGAACAAAAGCTCTGATACCACTATAATATCCCTTTTCTAATAGGGAATATAAATAGACAAAAATCTTCTATACCACTGTAATATCCCCTTCAAATATGGAATATAAATAGACAAAAAGCTCTGATACCACTGTGGTGTCCCTTTCAAAATAGGGGATCCTTTTTGAAATACAAAAGCAAATCTGATACCACTGTAATGTCCCTAACTTAGGGGCTCTAATACCACTGTAATATCCCCTTCAAATAGGGAATATAGCAATACAAAAAGCTCTGATACCCCTGTAATATCCCCAACTAATAGGGAATATGAAAAGACAAACAGCTCTGAACAAAGATATGATTTTGCATAATAAATTCAAATAAATAAATAAACCACAATAAATCTCTTAACTGCCAAATCACTAATCTTATTATTTGTCCAAATGATTACAATATATATCCTCTGTCATGCATATAAAATAATATTCAAATACGGTCTTAAAAACCTGAGTATTCCGCAAACTAGGAATAAAAACTTGAATTTGGCACATCTCGGCCTGCTGTGTCAAAAACACAATCACCGACGTCGGTTATACTGCCATCATCGGCCAAATGGGGTCATTAACTTGTCGATGTCGGTGATAGGTCAGCCAATGTTAGTCACTGTGGATCTCTGCCTGCTGATGTCGGTCTCTGTGTGAATCTGTACTGATCTATATGGACTTTGTATGACCGCCAATAAAGTACACCTTGTTTGTTGGACCCCTGATCTCAAGATATATGGCTCTAATACAAAAGATCTCTATTTATATAATTTATTAAATCAAAGCTTATGAAATAAATACCTGAAATACTATGATAACTTTTGTGTGAAGTTATCTCTCAAAATACCTGAAATACCGTGATAACTTTTGTATGAAGCTATCCCTCAAATTGGCAATAAATCAACTAATATCTCACAGCCTCTGAATCACACACACTGAAGAGTGGATGTTCTCCAATGCAAATGAAATATTGGAACCCTTGGCTCAGTATTCATAGAAGAATTCTTCAAAATCAATAGTCAATAATCAATGGATAATAATCAATCTCAACTCTCATGAGAAACCCTTATACCCTCCAAAAGATATGCTTACCCTAATTAGGGTTTTATTAAATTAGAATTAGGGTTTCTAATTAAAATTAGACCAAATAATTAATATTTGATTAAATCAATCAAATATTAATATCTCCCTCAATACATGTCGGATGCTGGTGAATCAGGGAATGATTCTCCACATGACCATACCAAAATAAGGGTGCTCTGCTGCGTGTTAGAAGTCCCTAAATAATAGGATCTTAGGTAAAATGTGTCTAAAAGAGCCTGAATGAAAGCCAACTATAGGAATTCTACTAATTGAAGCCAAGCCAAGCTCCATCATGACCATCTATCCATCCTATCAGCCTACGAGGGTTACATAATAAGCTAATCATCAAGTCTGTCGATGTCCACTAAAAAGGGGACATGACGAAAAATTCATAACTCTTGATTGAAGAAAATGTAGCTCCTTAGCAGCCTCATTGGGATAGGTCACCTAATTTCAAGATGCTTAGTCTTGGCATCACCAAGAAGGAGAAGGATATTTAAGATATTTCATCCCTTGAGAAGCAAGATAAAATTATGACATATGAGATGTAATTTGAGAGCCCTCAAGAGGTGCTAAGTGTTGAATAAGAGGTCAGTCCTTGTGTTGAATCTTCTTGTTTGGTTTATAATGAAGAATCCCTTCCTTGTGTTAAGGAATAAATCTTGGATGAAGTCTATTTGGATTCTAAAGAATAGTATTAGGGAGCTTCTATTATTGTTCTCATTCATGATTTTGATCAAAAGGAAGATGAGGAATTGTGGTAGTAGTTTGAAAACATTTGCAATGAGTTTGAATATCTCAAGGGGTCTACAAATGCCTTAGAGCTGATTACAAGTGATGGTAAGCAAGATGAACTTTTTAAAAATGTCATAGAAGAGCCAAATAAAAGTTTAGTTCAGATTTTGGAGGTCAAAATAGGCCTTTATTGGTCTCAATGTTCCAAGGAACAAGAAATCATTCCTCTTGAAACCATGCCTACAAAGAAGATCCAAGTTGATCATCAGATGAAGAGTGGGCATCAATATGAGGTATGTGTACAAGGCCAAGAGGAATAATTTTACATTAGAGACCTATTTTAATATGGTATATTTTAAAGCATAACAAGTGAAGTGCCAAAAAATAGGTCTTATCTATCAAGTGTTCAATCCAAAGAGAAATATGCTTGGCACCACGATTCATCTCATGAAGAAGGAGATGCAAGAAACTTTCCTTCTGATCTTGGAAAGGGAGATATTTTTAATTTCTAGTTGTATATAGTTGTTTGATTCTTATTTTTTCCTAAGTTCTTTGAGCATGTGTGTGTGTGTGTGTGTGTGTGTGTGTGTGTGTGTGTGTGTGTGTGTGTGTGTGTGTGTGTGTGTGTGTGTGTGTGTGTGTGTGTGTGTGTGTGTGTGTGTGTGTGTGTGTGTGTGTGCGTGCGCGTGTGTGTGCGCATGTCTTATTAGTTTGTTTGTTTTGTTTGGTGTGTGTCCTTTATTTTGTGTGGTTGAGGTAGTTAGGTGGTCTTGTCTTGATTAAAGAGTTTGTTCAATTGTCAATTAACTCCTTATTTTGTTTCAAACTTTAGATGACTCCCTAAGCCCAATGGACTGATAAGGCTATTGGTCTTTAGTATAATAGGCATACTACCCCTATGAGTCACAAATGTGTTAAACAAATTTGACCCTACAGGTAAAATTGGGACCCCTATAGGTAAAAACTTGATTTTTAGGTGTTTTAGGGGTCTAATAAATATATATATATATATATATATATATATATATATATATTAAGGTGTATTATAGGTCATTTAGTGTGATTTCATGTTATATTATCCTTTGTCATTAGTCTTTTTAGTCCTTATTTCATTTTGAGTCATTTTAGGTTCAAAATAGGGCATTTAATGAGTTTTACAGAATCTTATGGAATTTTTAAGGTTTAGTGAGTGATATTTCATGTTACATGTGTCTTATTATACCTTAATAAACTATTCATAACTAAAAGTGATAGGTTTTTGAGAAGAAAGAGCAATTCTCTTGGGGCAAAAGAAGAGTTTGGCACTTGTACATCCCATAAGGGAATGTGACATGTGGTATAAGGTCATGAGATGAATATTTAGATTCATTATATCCATTTAAATTCTTTAATTACTTTAGAAGTGTCAAAATTAAGCTAAAAATGTTCTACTCCTTCACCCTTCTAGACACACATAAACAGTCAATAGGTTTATGCTTGGTACAGACAGTTGGAGAAATTTTAGGTCAAACACCTTTGGGAGGTTAAATTAAACTTAGATATATTAATTTCCATAAAAATATTTCTAATAATTGTGGAATTTTATTCATGAACCATCCTCATGAAGTTGATTGCATTTTTTTACTTACTAATTTGTGCATCCCACTCATTTTGCTCTTCTTTGGATGATTCTGTATAATAAAATTATTTAGATTAGTTATATATGATTTTTAATCCATTATATAATTTTATCCATGATTTTTTTTCACATTTGGAGTTTATTTGATGAGCTAACTAACTTAGTTTGCAAGGAAAAGTGGAGTGGAATTGTAGTCATGTTTTCTAATTATTGGAAATTTCTTACGTGTTATGGTTCCAAAATGAAGTGAAGTGATGTATTATTTATCATAAATTTATTTTATTCATCTTAAATTCCATTTCCAACTCCAAAATCCTCTTAAATATCTAAGAGATCAATGTAAGTTTGGAAATGACCACCTACAACAATTGTATGGCATGCCACTTCTAAAAGGAACATGAAATGTGTGTTTGAGCATTCTCTATTGTTTGGAAGGTTTAAACATGATTTTTAATCATTTTAAAGAATTTTTAATAAGGTTGAGGCAACTAGATACACGAAAATGGACTTGGAGCAAGCTTATAGCAGTTTGGGAAAATTTCCCAAAACTATCAAAATAGAGGTCCTAGCCCTTTTTTGAGGTTCCTCATATAGAGTTTCATTAGTTTATAGGACCTTAAAATACATTAATTTTAAATATAGTATATAGGTATTTTCAATTTAAAAATAAGATTGGTTTTTGAGTTGGAGATATTGGTTTTCAAGAGATCCCAAGTTGCCTTCTAAACACTAACATCACTTAGTGTTGTCTACAACCATGTGAGCTAAGTTGGTCTCCCAAATCAATGGAATGAGTTTTAGTGCATAATAGTATAATGTGAATGGTTTTTTTTATTTCACTAAATAACACATAATTTCCATGTAAAATGTCAAGGAGGTACATGGAAGATGGTTTGAATTCACCAAGGATGAGTCAGTCTGTATAAATGGTTTAAGCACAGTCAACTACAACCAACTTAGTGCTCAGAGTTGAGAAAGTGTTCACATTGTAGAGTATGAAATATAATGGAATTATTAATATGTTTTAAGGGGTTTATGATGATTATAAAGGTTTAATAAGTCCTTAAGTGTTAGATTATTAGTAATTTGAAATGGCCTCTAAGGCTAGCCAATACCTACAACCACACTGCCTCCTCCAAAGCCTAACCCAAGGTTGCAAGACTAGATCATATTTCCATGACTTGTATAGTTAAAAATATTTTAAATGAAATTTTTTTGACCTAAAGGATCAATAATGTAACATTGATATTCAGAATTTTGTTCTCCAAACACACCTACAAGTGTCCTTCCTTTTGAAAACATCCACCTATAGTAGACTGTCAACCTCCACATCATTCATGACAAGGTGTTAAGCATGGATTAAATATAAATATTGAATAATAAAATATTATTTAAATTCATCCAAGTATACCAAGGCAATATTAATTCAATTTCTAAGGATTAAAACCACCTACAAGTCCCCACATTGTCAACTGTAGTTGACTGTGAGGGGTAGAGAGCAAGATTTGAGTTTCTTGATGTGGAGAAAGCATAAAGGTGAAACAAATAGGTACAGATAGATGATAAATGACCATGGAAATATTAATTAAATATTTATTAAATGTTTTAAGTTCAAATTAAACAAGTAATCTTACCTACATGATCTTATTTTACCTATAGTTGATTGTGTTTGATTTTGACAAATAGTGAGCAAGTTTGAGGTTCAAAGTGATGGTCTAGACTAGGAAAAGTGAAATAAATGAATTTAAAAAAGTAAAAAGTGACTCAAAGGAACTATAAATGTATTTTTAAACATTATTTAAATTTTAATTTAGGAAATTTAACCTACAACGGTCATCCTTGAGGGAGAAAAATGCAAAACATAGTCAAAAGTGACAATCTTGAGTAGGCAGAATGTATGGAAAAGAACATGGAAGATTGGAGTGATAAGATAAAATGAGAAAAAATCCATCATGGTAAAATTATTCTCATGTATATCTCATGATAAACATATAATAGAGGATGGGCTCCAATCCAAAATACATAGTTCACACCAAAACATTGTGCATAATCCTTTCTCTAAGAGGTTTGTCTTAGGTATTAAACCTTTTGGAAGGTCTAATTACTGATAAAAGTCCCAATTTTTGTGTATAAAATATTTAAAACTTTAAGATGCCCCTTAAACATTCACCTGGTCTGAGTAAATAGAGTAAGTACCCTCTATTTTATCTCAAACATAGGGTACTTCCCCTTGTACATAAACCTTACAGTTTAAAGATGAGGGATGAAAGGTGAGCCACGGAGATGGTTTAAACTTTAAAAGAGGTTTGGAAAGATTAATTAAACCTATTAAAACATTATAAATTTTTCATAGAGGTTTAAACTCAATAGGTGGTCCAAATCCATTAGAGTTATAGTTAAAGCTTGTTAGGCAAGTTTAGGCCTAGAAGCCAAATGGAGGGTCAAACTCATTTCCAACCTTGGAAGAGATTTATAATGGATTGAAAAAAAAATTTAGTGTCAATTTAGATGTGATAAATCTATTTTTATGTATATAAATCATAAATATTCCATTTTTTAATCTCAAAACCAACTTAGGCCTATAAGAAATAGAAGAAAGGGCTTGAGTGAGCAAATTTGAATGCTCACATCTCCCCTAAAGATTTAAATGGAGATAAAAGACATTTTGAGGTGTTATATAGGGTCATAGAAAAAAATTATTTGGCATTCGATTGAAGGTTGAATGTGAAACCTTTTATGAACAAAGCTTAAGAGGGTAAAATAAGCCTAAACCCTTGGTAGTGACAATTTGATGAAATGAGAGACATAATGCACAAAAATGGAATATTTTATTCAAAAAAAGGATTATATGTTGTATAAGACTTAGTAAATAATCCATACCATCAGAATGAGTTGTACACAATTATATGGATGGGGCATAAAATAGGGGTTTATTGACTATTTTACATGTTGTACAAGTTATAAAAGGTTTAAAGAGATGAAATAAAATTTGAAAGGAATATTAATACTTTATATAAATATACATGTAAATTTAATTACTTTTAAATAATCCTAAGTGTGTTTATTATATGCTTCATCTTAGCTAGTCAAAACTGGCATAATGAGGAAGATAGTGAGAAGTGTGAAAACTTTAGGTGGATGGGTTTTTAAGGTGTGATTGATGATGATAAGGACATGGAGGGTATTTAAAAATTTAATTCACTCCATAATATGTATTTTCATGGGAAACCAAATCCAAATTTGAGGCCAAGTGTGCAACATGTGGAAAAGGAATACTTATTTTGACTGTAGATGGTGATAACTCATTTTGGGAAGATTATAGATGACTAAGACTGAAACCAATGCATGGAGAGACATATCTAAAATCATTCAATCTCATTCCAATAATCATATTTATCCCTATTTAGTTTTTGGACATTCAAATAGGTTTGGATAGTGAGGGTATTTTTTTGAGCCAACACAAGGAGTTTCATGCCACTTTTCATGAGTTTAATGCCGTATATGGACACTTGGGTTTCCTTACCTTACATGGTTCATTTATAATATTATTATCATGCACATTTAATTAATTTTATTAGTTTTACAAGTGTCCTTGTGACCTTTGGACTTATATCTTCTCCTCTCTCTCTCATGTTCTATAAGAACTAGTTATTTTGGCCTTTGTAAACTATGTTCCACTTGAGTATAGTGAAGCCATGCTCATTTGCATACCATTTTATAAATAAAAATAATAATTTTTACCTCTTTCATAACTATTCATAGTGTATTTACTTGAATTATGGATCTTGTTTAGTGAATAATATAGATTTATTAGCATGTTGTCTCATTCTCTCACCTATTTACAGCTTCTTTTAGGTCATGTGAAGTGTTCTAGGAAGTTCCAAGGTTAAGTTAGTTTTCATATTCACTAGTTCCATTAAAGGCCTCTTGTATAACCCTATTATCCTAAACATTTATCCATAACCTCATAATGAAACACTGATGTGAGAAGATTCAAATTAGAAAATTATATGTTTGGTTAGTCCTTTGTTTTCATGTATAACATGTAACTAGTTGGAATTCATCAAATTATTTGGTGTATCACCTCCCTTAGGATAGTTTTCTTTCAATTTTTTCTCGCCCTTTTCTTTCAAAAATTTTAGGTGTAGTAGTCACCCAGAGTGGTACATCAAGGGAGCTAGCCCTATCTAGATATTCACCTCATTCATAGGCTACCCACAAGCCTAAAGGTGTTTCAATTGTGTCACTTGGATGAGGAGAGATGTGGCATATCCTAAAAGGATGAAAATCCAAGTGAAAATATTTATGAAAACCCCTCTACCATATCATCCACATTTGACTCCACCCATATTAACCTTAAAAGGAAGCACAAGGACTCCCCTACTCTCTTCTAGGATGAAAAACTAGAAGAGAGGCCATTACTTTGTCTCCTTATTATAGAATAGGTTAAAAAGGAGGAAAAGTATATAGGGATGATAATGGAGTTTGGAGAAGAATAATAACCATAATAATTAATATATTTGGTTGATTATCCTCCTAAGAAAGAATACTAGGAAATGGTTGTTTCACAACCAAATGAATAATCTAAGCTAAAAAAGCCAAATCTTTTAGTCTAGGTGAGCATGAAGGAAGAGACACCTTAGCTAGCCTCAAATAATAATAAATTAAAAAAATTTATGAGATGGTCTCATCCATTATTTATTAATTTCCTAATATAGATAATCTAACTATAAGTTTACCTTTAGTAATGAATAGGGTTGTATCATCCAACTCTATAATTACTAGTATGGATTCATATATTTCTTATTAGTCATAGATAATAATGACTCCTAAGGCAATATTTTTTAAGAATATGGTTATAGTTTCTATTTTTTATAAGCTCACATTTCCCAATAAAACATTAACCCAAATAGATTTCTCATGCCCCGTCCATTGGCCATGCCAAATTCAATAATGACTATGGAGATAAGCCTAGGTTTAACTAGATTATTTGTAGATGTAGCACCTATAAAATAAACTTCCCCATGGGAAATGGTTTGGTAGAAAATTTATCAAATCCATATAAAAATAAGTGGATCCCTACCAACCACTATGATCACATCCATTCCACTAACCTCTCCACCTTCCACATCTTTAGAACTTGCTCAAGAAGAATAAATGAGAGAACTTATTGTTCCCTAATGGGTGAGGAAGATGTAAAATGTTAGAGATAAAAGACAAATTTTGGTCTTAAAATATCTACCCATAGCCTCCACTTAATTTGGAGAGGAAAATGTGACTATTAAGAGAGTGAGGAAGAGATTTATGGTCAATATGGGAACAAAATTTGAGGTGGAACTTGAACAAAGAAAAAACTTATTCTCTTTAGCTAGGAATCCTAAAATAAATCCCAATGACTCCACTAAATATATTGAGGATTTCAAAAAAAAATTAGATTCCACTATGATAATAATGAAGAAAATGCACCATAGTAATGAGGAGGCCTTGAAAACATGGAAGTAAATGTAGATTACATAGCTCCTGTAGAATTGATTGCTGATGTGTAGAGTGTAGATACAAAGTTATACAACATTTTGTATAACATTAAAGTGTCTAGGAAAAGAACTCAAGCCCATAGAGTAGATATTTTTACATTGTGGAATAAGATTAAGCATAGAGGAAAAATATTGCATTTCTTGGTTAGTGCTCCAAGGTTAATGCTTTTGATTTGCTAAATCTTATGGCCAACATGGATGATTCTTGGTGTTTAAACTATGTTATTTCCAAGAGGGATGCCTCCCTAAATTGGTATAAATAAATTAGTAAGATATTATGACTTTTTATTAGTCATAAAAGTGAAACACTACATATTTTGGGAGATATGAGAGTAACTAGGGTAATCACTCAAGTAGGGGAACTGGGCAACAGACCCAAATTTGAAAACCTTCTCAACTCAACTACCAAAAACATCAAGCAATAAGTAGAAGGGAAAATTTATAAAACCAATGAAGAAGTATTATAGCTGGTTAGTTTTGTTAAACACAAAGTAACAAGAGAAAAGACTTTCGTAATCAAATTCAATATCTCAGAGGTAAAGAAAGAAAGATCAATGGTTGGGGTAGTCAAAATTTTGAAACTCTATTTACTAAATTTTGAAATCATAGTTAAATAATTTGATGTAGTTTATAGACTCAGTGAATAGATAAAGGATAAATAATCATCTTATGGGTCAGTCCCACACACACAACTAACTATTAATGCCCCCTTCTTCAAAAATCTCTTAGTCCCTACCATAGTTATAACTGCAGTATCTCCATCAACTCCTCTATTTAATGGTGGTGCATAAGCACTTAAATTTTAGAATGATTACGTATCTACATGATTATTGATAAGGTTGGATTTTAGTTCCAAATATATTTATTATAAAAGGATATTGTATTTCTATCTGGGATGTCTATTCTAAATATTATAATTATATATACATCTTCATATGTTTTTGAAAGAAAGGTTCTATTTTTGAACTTGTAATTTTAGTCAAAGATTGAAAAGATGAGGTTTTACCCATCCCAAGATTATAAATATATATAACCTCCTAGTATAAATGGGAGGATAATTTTGGCTATTCAGATTAATAGGAAATTTAAAGTTCTATTCGACTTGATCTCTATGTGTAAATATTCATTCTTGTCCAATTATGTGGATTACTTGAGATGTTCCATCATTATAGTATATTGGTTATTTAATTATGTATGAGGTATATGATTTATAATATAATCTTCTATTTTTATCTATAGTTTATTTGAAAATCTTTTGCATGCTTTTCATAATCCTCTTGTAGATGTGAAATATCAATATAGAAATTAGGCATCCTTTGATTTTCACATGTTCAATTATATTTTATTATTATTAATTTTAATCTTTGTTTGAATAAAAATGAATAAGAGGGAGGGGGTGAATTAATATTAAAAAAATTATTATCAATTTCACTTAATCAATCATCAACATATAGATCAAGTAATGCATAAATAATCAATTATACAAGCATGAAACAAGATTGCACAAGTCAACGCACCATATATGTTGGAAACCATCAAGGGGATGAAATCCCACTAATATATAAAAATGTAATATAGTACTATAAGACAAAAATCAACTTTAGTTAATCACCCACTTCACATGGAAGACCAACCCCAACTAGCTCAACACCAACTCAAGTAGGCTTTAACAAGCACCCACTTGCAAGGAGGAACAAACCCCCTATATGAATCAGCACCAAATAATAAATATAAAACCATTGATAATATTTATAACATGTTTTTTCTCATGTAATAGATGACTATCTCATTCTTTATCTCTTCTCTCTCTTTTATTCCTCTCATACTGGTCTCTAGCCTTCTTCATTCAAGTAGCCCTTTTCTTGACTTGATTAGGTCATATAACCTTAATCCTTATAAATAGAACCTATATAAAACCTTAATCATAGTTAATCTTAACTAATTTTTTGGTCCAAAAGACCTTATTATATTTTACAATATATAATTCTACTCTCTTGCACTTCACACACTAATAGGCCTAAAATTGTTTAGTATTTATATAAGTCTCTTGTACATATCCTTTTTAATCGATCAAGCATCATTACCCTATTAGGTGAGTAATTAAATTAGTCTTAGGATATATTATTTACATGTATCATATGTGCTTTGAGTCCATTTAGGTATAACCTATCTCAATTAGGCCTTATCTCACCTTTAGATCTCATGGAGATGTAATCTTATTAGGTCTATATAGGACACATTACACTTGGACTTCCTTGAAGCACTTTAAAACATCTCACATGGTATGAAAACATCATAAAACATTAAAATATACATTATATATCTTCATATGATATTGAATACACTTTTTAGTTCCAATCACTACTTAAAGCATGCCATCAGTACTATTCACTATTAGGCCTATGCATACTAAAAAAGCCCATCTTAAACATATAAAGCAAAAAAATGACTTTAAAAATAAAACATGGAAATAAATAACACATATATAGGGTAAAGTATGTGAAGGTCATAACCATATGCTTAATACTTCACAACTCAGGGTATATAGGCTCAAACTCATCTCTATAAGATGCTCAGTCTAAATGGCCAACTAGCCTTAAAACACAATCTTGGAAACTTGAAATTATGAAAAATAAAAGAACAAAAAAATGGATTATAATTCATGAAAACTATTTTAAAATATAATTACAAAAATATTCAATAAAAGTATCAAAATATTTAATAGTAACTATTGGTCTTACAGACCAATTTGTTAACCTTATGTCACATAGTCCTTACTCAACTAGACAAATCATTTTAGATTCAATGTTTCAAAATATTAAACTAAATTAAAAAATTATAAAAATAATATATATATATATATATATATATATATATATATATATATATATATATATATATATATATATTATTAAAGTCCCCCAAAAAAACACCATGTTAATTACACATATTTTTATGGAAAAGTGCCTCCAACTCATCACAAAAACTTACCCAGAAATGCCAGTTTACCTTCAAACATAGTCATGGTGATAATGAATTTAAACACCTATTTAGAAAAATTAAGATACTTATAATTAATTAATATTATCTTATTATATCATTAGGAATCTCTTATATATAAATATAATATGGTCTAATGATAATATTAGTCTTACAGACCAATATCATAAACATGCACCTTTATTGTCTCCTCTATACGAGACATGTCAACTTATGAGCAACATTTTCATCATATAAAGTGATATCCAAATATTATATGTAATTTAAAAATGTATTAAAAATATTTAAAAACATCTCCATAAACTTTTATTCATCCCTAATCCATGAAATCACATCCCTAATCAACTTCTCACTTCTGCCTGGTTTTCTCACTGTTTGTATCATTATGTATATTAGAAATTAGTAAAATTGTAATACCATTTTAAAAAAATTTAGGGTTATAAAATTCTTTAAAAAACTCCATTAATATAATATACAAGTATAAATATTAAACCTTCATCCATTTATCAACTTTGACTTGGTCGAATTTGAATACTACATCAAATCTCTAAGAAACAAGGTCTTTCTTATAGGGTCCACTCACTCACCTAAAAAACAAATCACACATTTAGATTATTTAGAGATATTAATTAATTATAAAAATAGATAATATATTTAAACCAAACCATTCTGATCACTTTATAACAAGAACTTTCACATCGGGTCATTGATATGGTTTTAGAGAGGGTTAACACTTTTTATGGTATTAATTATTTTTCATAAAGGATTTCCCCTAATTTCCAAAAATAATTCATATATGTTATATTTAAAACCATTCCCCATATCTCATAAATATATTAGGTTACCATGTAGAGGTTACACATGCCAATGAATAATTGAAAGTTCTTCTCGAGTTGAGAACTCCTTCATTTTATACACATGAGAGACCTTAAAACACTTTTTATTGAAAATGTTGACCTAAAAATTGGTAAAAAAATATAATAAAAAACAACACACCAACTAAATTCTCACATGCTCATTATTATCTTGAAATATGAATCTCATACCTCATTTGGCCATCATCTCTCTCTTTGCTCTTTATGCCTTGACCTCTAAGTTACATTAGGACTTGAAGTTAACTTTATATCCATTGTCCAAGGTGTTAACACCTTATATATATTTCATAAAACCTATTAAAATACTTAATAATTTATATAAATTCTTCATATTCCTTGACAATACCTCATAACACCTCACGAGGTTAGGTAGGGTATAGAACTAGTCCAGTTGCATACTAGGTATGTAGGTCTTACCCCTATAGGCTTACTTTGAGACTCACCTAAGTGATCCAAAGCCTAATAATAATGATTAAACAAAATTATCTATAATATCATGCCTCTGTGCATCTATATTACCAGGTCACTGAGTAGATACCTTCTCATAAGGTCTCTTCATGTAATGACCAATGTCATGACTAGGCTTATTAAGCACTTGAAGCTTGACAACTAACCTTGAGATACTACTTGACACTTATACACATTGATAACATACATTTAATTATTTTAAAATAGTATAATTCCTATTTACATACCTCTTCATGATAATCATGTATATGGTCATGATATGACTATGCTTATTATGACTAGGTTACTCAAGAAGCTTGTATTTAAGGACTAGTACTAAAACATGCTTACCTTATGTTGAACCTTGATATAAACCTTAGAAGAGTCCTTAGTTTGACTTAAAATTATATATTTTCACATGGATTCATTATCACATACCACTTCAACACACATATTTATCAGATGTACCTTGACATCAATAACATCAACCTTGAACTTAACATCAATGATAACACTTCTCAAAAAACTCCATCTTTGTCATTGATGGAAAAATATTATTCAATTTGAGAACTTTAATCTCCCCAAAAATTTTCAAAATTAATTATTTAAGTTTCTCTCTTTTGACATCAATGACAAAGTGTCTTCAACAAACTACCATCTGAAATCACACCTTCTTACAACATGGGTTGTGAATCAACACAAGAATATGCTCCCCTTACTTCATGCATAACTCCTTCAGATGAACTCAAAGAACAAGTCAACTTATCAACAAGGATCCAACTTAGTCACAAACCTGAATAGCTCCCCATCAAACTAAGCAACTAACATACTTCTACTCATAAAAGAGTGTCTTCATGGAGCCTAATAAAGTCACCCCTTTCCATAGATAACTAAAAAACATCAGTTTAGGATATTCCCAGATCTTCATGCTTTCAAAAGATTCAATGTCTTTCAATATCATTTTAGGCTTTATTTTCACTATAGGCTTGATCTCTTCATCAATAATTTGATCATCAATGTGATTTGACAATAGGCATTTGTGACTTGACTTTACATTTGAAGCGTACTCTATCATAGCAAGAATTCCACTTGAGCTTGTAGACTGATCATGACTCATCTTCATTATATTTATCTTACATGCATTCATTTTCCTTCTTTATTTCTTTTTATGAGTTAAAAACTTCCTATTTTGACTTGATGACCTTTTAACTTTGTTAGGACAAAATCTTGAAATATGTCCTACCTTATGACAACTATAGAAGACCACCTTATACATATCCTTTGACTGATGAGAATTATGACTCCTTATATAGTTCCATGAGTAATAATTCTTAGAGGGTCTTATAAACTCTTTTTCTCTATGACCAAACTAACTACATTGAAAATAGTAACCATTGAATGAATTGACCTAATTTATACCATTGGGTTGTTTGATAGGTAGTTTCTTGTTGAACTTTTTGTCTTCAACAGTCTTATCCTTGACTTGAGGTACCTAATTTTGGTCTTCTTTGAAACTAAGATCTATTTTGTCACTTTCAAACTTCTTACTACTCAAGATATCATCTAAAGCCTTAGTGCTCTTTTCAAACATCACAAAGGTTCTCACCTTACTAGATGCTTAATTCAACTTAGATTTAAAGGATACCACTTTAGTTTCATCCCATATGCATTATTCATTTTTAGTCTTTAGGCTTGCATCTATTACCTCCATTTGTGCCTCAACTTGATTTATGATCTCATCATGTTCATTGGAATTATTACATAGTTTTTACTCAAGAAATCCAATTTGTTCCTCATAGTCCTTAACAAATGATCTTAGTTTGTGATTCTTTCTCCTTTGGAACTTAAAATCCTCTAGGTAACTTAATAACTCTACCTCAAGGTTCACTTAAAATTCTTATTCATCTATTTATACATCAACCATAAGGCCTTTCCCATTTGAACAACCCTCATTATCTGGTTCTATGACCATAAACAAGGTTTCATTATTATCATGTTTAGGTTCATTACTGCCACCATAACTATTATATTCAATTGAGTCATTTACATTATAAGAGTTATTTATTATAGAAACTCCTCTTATTATTGAAAGTTCCTTTATTACCTTCATAATTCTTGAACTCCTTATTTTTTTAGGCTTGTAGGCCCTTTTGTCATCTTCATGATGTTTATCATGTTCTCCATGCTCATTATTATCCTTGTTATGAAACTTGGATTCAAAGTGAACAATATTTCCATAGTTGAAACATTTGAAGGGTAGCTTACCCTTGTACTTACTTGAGCCAAACCTTAATTTCCTTGCAAACATAGGTATTAGTTGATCATCATCAACATCTATACATTCTTCATCTGTGGCCTTCTTGGTTTTTGATTTACTCTCAACTTTGAATGTTGATTCCTTATTAAGAGGTCTTCCTTCATTTGTTCTCATGTCATAGATAGTCAGGATGCCATGAAGCCCATCCATCACTAGCTTGTCTAAATCTTGAACCTAGTCTACTACAGAAACCTTAAAGTCAAACTTGGGAGTTAGTGATTTCAACACTTTTTAAATAACATTAGATTATTTCTATTTTTATCCCAATCCTCTAATGAAATTGACAACTTCATCAACCCTCAACTAGTAATATGTAATGGTTTTATCTTCATTCATATTCAAGATTTTAAACTATCTTTGATGGGTCTACAACTTAGATGTCATCACCTTGGTGTCTCCATATATAGTTTTCAATTTTTCCAATATCTCTTTATCCAATTCATAGTGCATTACATTCATAAGATCTACTTATAATATGCCACAAAGAGTGGCATTTATTGCTTTGGAGTTGTTTTCACTAGCTTTCTTACCTATTGCATTAGTTGGTGGAATAAGAAGAGAAATATATACATCCAAAACTAATTTATATATATCATGACCTTGAGACATAAAATATATATTCATCCTAACATTTCAAAATTCATAATTAAATCCATAAAATAACAAAGCCTTATTGGTAGAGAAATGACCTTGAACTTGTTGACTAGTCATCCTTGCTTCTAGGATCTCCTTTAGGTTTTTAGAACTAATTAAAATGACCAAAATATGATAAAAAATGTTGGAATTAAAATAATTTAGGTGGAGGTGAATCATTATTCAAAACTTTCTTATCAATTTCACTTAATCAATCATCAACATATAAATCAAGTAATGCATAAACAATCAACTACAAGCATGAAACAACATTACACAATTCATCACGCCATATATGTGGGAAAACCTTAAGGTTATGAAAAACCAATAATATATAAAAATGGACCATATTCCTATAATACAAACATAAAATTTATTGGGGCATCTAATTCACATGGAACACCGACCCTAACTAGCTAAGTACCAATGTAACTAGGCTTTAACAAGCACCCACTTGCAAGGAGGCACCAACCACGTAGATGAATTAGCCCCAAATAATTCATTTAAAATACTTTATAACCTTAAAAACACTTTTTTCTCATATAATTTATAATTATATCCTTATTTATCTCTTCTCTCTCTCTTATTCCTATCAAACCGGTCTCTATCCTTCTTCGCTCAACTAGCCCTTTTCTTGAGATGATTAGGTCATATGACCTTAATAATTATGTACATAACCCAAATAAAACCTTCATCATATATCCTATCCACTCATATGATGGTATAAAAGACCTTAATTTTCTCTATAATATATTATTCTACTCACTTGCACTTCACACACCAATAGGCCTAAAATTGCCTAGTAGTTATACAAGTCTCTTATACCTATCCTTCTTAGTCAGCCAAAGGTTATTAAAATATTATGTAAGACATGAAATGGATCTTAATATATCTCATTTAAATTAATAAAATTTTATTTGAGTCTTTTTAGGTCTAGCCTATCTCAATTAGGCCTTATCGCACCTTTAAATCTCATGGAGACCTAATCTTATTAGGTTTATTTAGGACATGTTACACTTGGCCTTCCTTGGAGAAAATTAAAACACTTCACATGGTATTAAAACATAATAAAACATTAAAATATACCTTATTTAACTTAATATAATCTCCAAAACATGTTTTAGTTCTAATCACTACTTGAAGCATGCCATTAATATTGTTCACTATAGGCATGTGCATACTCAAAAAGTCCATCTTAAAAATATAAAAAATAATAATTATTTTTAAATAAAATATAAAAAAAATATCAAATATATAGGATAAATTAATTTAATGTCATCAACATAAGCTTAAGACTTCATAACTCAGGGTATAAAGCTCAAACTCATCTCTACAAGATGCTCATTTTGAATTGCCAACTAGCCTTAAAAAAAATTCTTAGAAACTTAAAATTTTGACACCTAAAATTAAAAAAAAATGGATTAAAATTAATTAATATGATATTAAAATATAATTATAATAATATCCAACAAAATTATCATAGTATTTAATGGAAAATATTGGTCTTGTAGACCAATTTTCTAACCTTCTCTCACAAAATATTTACTCAGCTAGACAAGCCATTTTGGATTCAATGTTCGATCCTATTACACTAAATTATAATATTATTTGAATAGTATGTATCTTATTAAGTAAATAAAAAATTTGAATTAAATAATTATTTTTAAGGCAAAGTGTCTCTAACTCATCACTGCAACTTATTTACCTAGATCTACCAATTTACCTTCAAACATAGTCAAGGTGATAATGACTTTCAACACATATGTATATACATTAAAATACTTATAATTAATTAATATGATATTTTTATATAATTAAGAAACTATTATATGTAAATATAATATGGTCCAATGAAAATATTGGTCTTATAGACTAATCTCATGAACATGCACCTTCATTGTCTCATCTATACTAGACAAGCCAACTTATGAGAAACATTTTAATCATATATAATGATATGTAAATATTATATCCAATATTAAAATTTATTACAAGTATTTAAAAACATATCCATTCACTTGGAATCATCCCCAATCCATCAAAGCACATCCCTAATCAACTTCTCACTTCTACCTAGTTTTATCACTATTTGCATCAT
>JARHVA010003677.1:32500-70000 GCA_037957365.1 Torreya grandis | reverse complement strand
ATTTCATCAACCATCAAGGTATTGGAGAGAGTGATTAGGGATGGGGAGTGATGAGGAGGGAGTGAGTAGGGATGATGAGGGATGATGAAGGAATCATTAAGGATGGTGAGGGTCAATGAGGTAGTGATTATGGATGATGAGAGATGGTGAGGGTTAATGAGGATGAGGATGAGGTGATTAGTGATTATGAGGGATGATTAGGGATAATGAGGGAGTGATTATGGATGATGAGGGATGGTCATGGTAAATGAGGGAGTGATTAGGTAATATGTGGGATGATGAGGGAGTGATTAGGGATTATTAGGTATGAGGAGGGAGATATTAGGGATAATGATGGATGATAAAGTGATTATGGATGATTATGGATTATGAGGGTTAATAAGGGAGTCATTAGTGATGATGGAGTGATTAGAAATGATGAGGGATGGTGAGGGTTGATAAGTGATTTATTAAGGACAATGAATCATGATGATAAACTGATTAGGGTGATGATGGATGAGGAATAAGTGATTTTGAATTAGGAAGAGATGATGAGCAAGTTAAATTAGTATAAAGTGGTATTTTGGTGTTTGTAGGTAATTAATTTTACCTATACTACCCTGAACCTACCACTTCAGCTTAAGTTCAAAGTGAGTGGTTTGAAAACATTAATTTTTACAAACCTAGGACTCATATAAATAATATAAACCAATCTAGAAGGCATAACAACCTTAAAAACGACTATATGTTTACCCAAAATATACATCAATTAAAAAATATATGCCTTTAAATTCCAAAGTTTATTACTAAAACCCCAAAAATTTCTATATACTAGTCAAATTAGAGTTTTAAAAACTATATTCCATGTTGTAAGGCATGCAATTATGAGGCCAACTTTATTAGATGCAGAATGACACTAATTCATTATATTCACTAAAATAAATTTAAATTATAATGAATTTACTTTTATATTCCTTATACTTTAAATTTATTTTAGTAAACCATTTGCCCCTTCCAATATAACTTTTATGTTTTTTTCTGTGCAATATGAAGATAAGACCTACATGTTATAACACATACACATTCCTTTCAAATTACACAAAACAAAGAAGATATCCCTTCCAATAGATATTTTATTACTTTTAATACAATGTTAGAGGATCACATATGCACTATGTTTATTTTTAATTCAAAAACCAAGCCTTTTGGCTTTGAAATGGCTTGGATTCCTGAGCAAAAGGCTTGGACCTATCAACATACAACTAAAATTGAGAGTTTTGATAAAAAACAAAAAAAAAATCAAATTTCATCACCAAATATACTTCAAATTCCAATGATAAAATTCATAAAATTATTACCACAATTATGAGCATGCTCTCCTCTTTCCAAATATATGATGTTTGTAAAAATTTTGGACTATTTTAAAGTTTCTATGTTGATTTCTATCTATGGATTTTTTAGGCCACTACATGCCATAAATGTATGTGCATATATATTTTTTAGTATTTTTGTTTTTATTAATCCAAATGGAAGAAACTTATATGGTCACAAACTAGGCCTAATTCTATACACATTAAAAAAATCTAGTTTTCATTTTTTTGAGGAAATTATGGAGGTCGTACGACCATCTATCTATTTTTGATCAATTTTTATAATCTATTTACTTGTAAAATTAAGAAAAAATATTTATTATTATTTTAATAAAATATAGATCATAAACTATATGATCTTATATAAGTTTTCCTAAAAGCATTTCAAAAAATAGCAAACTTTTCTATTTCCTTACAAAATAGGAGTTCCTCTTTAAATTTAAGATGTTTTACCTACTTACGATTCACCAATTTTTTTAAAATATTGTTTTGGGAACCAGACTTGAAATGACACAATTCACGTTGTTATACTATCTTCAAATTTTGAGTGTAGAAATCTCAAATAATCTATAGAAGTTGAGATTTTTCAATTTTTAGGAACATCATGTCCACAAATAGGCCTCTTTTTATCCCCAAACATTTTACACTTACCCTAAAGACTTATCTCTAAGAAGGATTGTTCTAAATTTTTTATTTATAATATACTTATTTTTTGAGTTAACTACTCTCCAAAACATATCCCTAGCCTCTTTCTTATCTATATAAGATCATATAGAGCTATTGGTTTTAAAATCATTATGCAAGATTTATATTTTTATTCTAGTGAGTTTAGGCCAAATATTTTTAATCTAATTAGGTAGTCATGCTACCTGTGGTTAATTATTATGTTGTCTTTATTTGATTTATAATATTGCATATATTGTGGGTGCATGTCTCATAGTAGCTATAAAAAATATAAACTATATTCAATAACTTTAGTATCATATTAAAGTTATAAAATATTCACCTCTTATAATGTGGTTGTGTGGAACATACAAATCTTTTGTTTCTATGTCTATGGTACATATAATTTTTAGATCTATATTTTTCTTTTTTCTACATGTTAGGTTTTAATACCATATTTTAGTGGCCTAATAAAACTACCTCATCTTATGATTTCACATTGCCTTTATGGGATCTTGGTTGATTTATAATTGGTTAATATAGTGGGGAAATAAGGGTTTGTAAAAAATTAAATTTCTCTATTTGACATGAAAATTTACTAGAAGGTGTTTGTTTTGCCTCTAAAATAAAATTTTATTATGTGTGATGTATCATTTCAACATTTGTATGGAAGATTTGCGTTGCCTTGGAAATCATGAAAAAGTAAAAATGTTATTTATAACCTAATTTTTTTGCATAAGATACATCTTATTATCTAAAAAAAACTTTCTTTATTTTTTATGTAAACATTCAACATATGTATGACATTTTTAGTCTCCCTAAAACACGTTTCAAAACAAAAAAAAATTATGGATCCAACAAGTTTTTAATAAGAAAGTATATTTTTTTCTATTTAAACACTTTTATATTTTGGAAAGTTTTATGAATAGCCACCTTTTTCAATATTTTCCAAGTTCTTTAGATGTTTACTATTTTTTCAGTAGAAATCCCCTAGGTTAGAACTATGTTTCAATAATTATGAAACTCAAAAAAGGATGTCATTTCAAGCTATGTAATGGTTATTATCTATGATTTAGATGATTAAGTACCACATTTAAAGTTATACAATATTTTATGTGAATTTTAGCTTCACATACCTCATAGTATATAAGAATCACTTATGATTTTTTATTTTATGCCAAAAGGGAGCCTTTTAGTAATTTGGTTTTTTGGTGCACTAATAAGCAATTAACTCCCCAAAGTTACTCTTTTTATACCTGAAATATGGGATAAAGTGTCTACAAGAGTGGTGGAAACCATTTTAGTTAGTTACTTTTGGGTTTTTTCCACTATTTACAAATAGGATTAGTAAATCAAAGAGCTTAAATATCAAACACCCAACTTAGTAATTCTATAGAAATCATGGTTATGCATGGAATTTGTGTACACTATTTCCATATCTTTATTCAAATTCATAATTCTTGTTTAGTTACAATATAAAAATACCTATTTAGTTATAGTATATAATGTGTGTTTTAATTTTAGTTTAGAAACCTTGTTTTTAGATTTAGTTTTAATATAAATTAGTGAAAGGATTGGGAAGAAAGAATAAAATATCAAATAAATTTTGATGTCTGGAAAAAAACATTAGTGATTGTAAGATTTTATGCTACACCATGGTTAAAAAAGGTCAATTATCATAGGTTTAACTACTTCAATTAGAAAGTATACATCTTTGATGTACTATTTAGTAAGGACCTTTACAACATGGCATTGGGTGAATAAATTACTCCTGAACTTTGAAAATAAATAAAATAAATAAATTGTAGTGTTGAATCTATAGGTCTCATAGGTCAGTCAAATATTACTTTAGGATGTTTATACAATCTTATATAATCATTTTTGGAAGAAAAATAAAATTTGGGCATGTTATATTGTAAAAAATCTTGAAACTCCTCATCCTGACAACTATCTTCTAATTGAGGCTTTCATCAACCAAGTTAAAAGCTTGATATTTATCATTGTAAAAATTGGTGGAGCTAAGTCTCATCTAAAATTCATTATGATTATTTCATGAAAATTTGATTGTCCATACTTAGTATTTTATTTCAAATCACTACACATATCTAGAATCTTTGGACACTACATATGAAACGCTAAAGTTTGACAAGTTATATGATAAAATTTAATGATAATAAGAAAACCCCATTTTTATTGGTAACATTTAACCTGGAGGTATGAAGTAACAGGCATTAGTAGTCAATGATACTAATTTGAATTCACAACCTAAATATTGAAAAGGCAAGGGATTTGTTGAATAAAAAGGTAAATAAAATCCTAATCCTAAGGGAAATAAATTAGCTCCACAAAACTCTTTCCCTCATTAGGACAAAATAAAATGGAAAATTAATATGAATGTTGAAAAAGAATGTTATAATTTTTATGATAAAATAGGCCATGTTAAACATCATTGTTTCATGAAAATTACATACTTGGAAGAATATATAAAAATGGTGCATGGAGGCTCTCTATTTCATAATCTTGACCAAATCTAAGGAACTAAAATATATGTTGGAAGATCTAGTCTTCTAATTATTGAGGGTGAAGTTTTCATTGATATGGAGAATGGAATATTCAATAAATTTCTCCATTTTCCATTTTTTTTGCGAACCTCATACCCATTTATTGGATCAAAAATTTATATAAAGGAAAAACCAACATGTTTACACCTACACATTTTGTTATCATAAATGTACAATTTTGATTTGCTATTATATCCACTGACACGTTTGATCACCAAGCAATATTATACAAATATAAGAAATTTATGTTAACTCAACCTTCACAAGTCATGTTTTGCACATGATAATGACATGATTAAAATATATAATGAGAGTTTTGGTCATTCCAAATATCATTCATTACTTGACCTTTTATAAGCATAACATGGAAATTGGTTTTCTAAAATTTTATTTCAAAGATGGAGTTTATCAAGGTTGTGCACTTGGAAAACAATATAGGAATCCATATCTTAAAGTAAATTTTTTGAGGGATAGTGATATATTACATTTTTTTCATAGTTATCTTATGTCCTTTCCATAAATTTCTCATTAGAAACATAAAAATTTACTTATATTCATTAATTATTTATCTCGTAGAACATGGATCCAGTATCTAAAAAAAGGTGCAGCCTTTGAGCGCTTCAAAATTTTAATAGTCCTTGTTGAGAACATGGTAGAGAGAGTAATTTAGTTTCTTATAATAGATAATGGAGGAGATTTTTTCAACATATGTGTGTCTTTTGTGAATAGGTAGGTATTCAACTTCAACATACTATGCCCTACAACCCTCAACAAAATGGTGCATCTAAGCATAAAATCTACACACTTAAGGAAATAGATAATTTCATGGTACATTCTAGGGATTTGCATCAGTTTTTAGTAGAGGAAATTTAGTGTCAAAACTACATTCAAAATTACACTCCCCACTTAGTAGTATAAGATGTGTGTTCTACAGAAAAATATTCTAGTGTTAAGCCCAATATTTTATATTTTAGGATCTTTGGATGTAATGGATAGGTGCATATCCTAGATGATAAACATAAAGAAATTGAAAGGAAGGTTAATTATTATATCTTTGTTAATATTTGTGAAAATGTGAAGGCATATCATCTTCTTATTCTAAGCACAACTAAAATACTTTACTAGTGGGATGTATTATTTGATGAATAATCCCAAGCTTACAAGATAACATATTATCCTCCTCCTTCATTAGTTTATACTGATAAAGATTAAAAAAAAATGATGGGGTAAGTTAAAAAACTTGGGGGACAAAAAATGGCCTACCCATGGACATGATTTTTCTAAAATTTCATAAATGTGAACATATGCAGTTAGATATGGCTACACTCAAAATTTGAAGATGGTATAAAAACATGAATTGTAGAATTTTGATTCTAGTTTCCAAAGAAATATTTTTTTTGAAAAATGGTTAAGTATAAATAGGTCAAACATATAAAATTTGAATAGGACCTCTCTTTCTTTAAGAAAATTAGAATTGTACCATTTCATGTAACCCACCATTTTTTGAGCATCGTTTAATATTGTTAGAAACCCTTTAGTGAATATTTGGATTAGCTCTTCTAGTATGTTATGAAATTTTTTTAATATTTTTTTGATGAATGTTTTTTTTTTTTTAATAAAATTTTCAATTAAGTATATCCTAAAAACTAACAAAACAATGGATAGCCATTTGTGTGACCAACCCTAACTACCTTAGAAAATACCAAAAAATGAATTGTTTTTAATGTGTGTAGAATTAGGCCTAGTTTGCTACTATATAACTTGTTTTGAATTTAGATCAACAAAAAAAAATTAGATAAACATTAATAGGCATGTATGGGTGAGGCATGTAATGGCATAAAAAGGTGTTGTTAGAAATAAACATAGTTTAAACCCTTAAAATAGCCCAAAAAATATAAAAATCATACATTTAGAAAGAGGAAAATGTACTCATCGTAACAGTAATAATTTTTTGAGTTTTGATGTTGAAATCCATAGCATATTTGATAATTAAAGTTGAAATTTGTTTTTTTTTCCTAGAACTCTCAATCTCGACTGCAGATGCATATCCCAAGCCTTTAGATAAAAAATCCAAGCCATTTTTTTTATCATAAAGGCTTGATTTGAAATTGCATTTTAAATAATGTGTACGCATTATATAATGTGTATGTGTTTCTTTGACATAAAATAAAATTAAAAAAATTCATGTTTGTTATGGGGGAAAGGTCCCATTAGCCATGCATCCTTATAGGGAAAATGTCAAGTTTCATGTTTATTATAGGGGAAAGATCTTAATAGCTTTAAATAGTGAATTAAGGTGCCATAACATGGCATTAGAATTTAATTTTTTTACCTATTTTAGTATGTCATCTTAACTACTTATAACTAAGGTTTCAAGGTCTAACACATTATACATTTGACAATATAACTAATTTTATTACAGGAGGTCATAAAATGCATTTTTAAAACCTATGATCAAAACTTAACCTTTAATGTACCAATTGTTGTGCATTAGAGTATCAATACTTGACTCTTACTTGTCAAGATGTGATTGGTTACTTTTAATTTTATAGAATAAATGTTGAACAAGTATTAGATATTACATGTTCAGCGTCTAGCGCACTTTAATATAAATATATAGACCAATATGTTTCATCAATAGAACACATGTTAACAAAATACTTGTTTGACAATTGAAACATGCAAAACTATTGGGATCTTTCCCTTAGTAGGGAAAGAATATACCTTACCACCTTACTTGCCTAAAATCCTACTTGCCCTTAACTTTTGTGTTTCTTATTGATATTATCATACTTGCCTAAAATCCTATCTTACCCTTTTGTAATTTATTTGATATCTTTGACTAGACACCTTTATTTAAAATTTTAACTAATTTTTTTAAGTGGAAAACTTATTGAATTGGATTCTATAGTATAGACAATATTGTGTAAGTAGAAGTAAGAATTGAGCCCTTGGTGTAATAGTCAATCTCTTTGATATCTATTTCAAGAATGCTATCTAATGGAGCCTAATACCTGTGAATCATGCTTTGGATTGTCCCAAAAAAATTCCAAAAATGTGTTGAATAAAATCCCTTAAGTTTCCTCCAAGGTCACTTAGTGCATCTAATTCAATATGTGCATTTTTAGGTCCCAATTAAAAGTCTAACAAGAGTCTTCTATTATTACAATTATTCAATTTTGACTCCCCTAATGTATTCAAATACATTATTCATATTTTGACTAAAATTAAGATCTCTTGTGAAAATATGGTTAATCCTCCATTCTGTGCACCTCCTTCATCTACCCCTCCATCACACATTAGACAACCATCAACCACTACATCCATTTCTACATCATCTAAAGAGTGTGTCTTTGACATGGGACTATTCCTAACTACAGAATGGATGCAACAATTACAATCTCAAAAACAAGTTAGACAAAACTTGATGCTCATCAATACTATAGCTTTTTATACCTTACTATGTAATTAGGATGGTAAGATATGAAACTAGGATCATGGAAATATAATGTATTTACATGTTAAATTTTTAAAATATTTTGGTCAATTTGGGTACACATTTTGTTTTGTATAATATGTGGTTTTGAGCTCAATAAACTTGAAATGGTCACATGTCTCCATTAGTGATGATGTGGTAAATTAAGATGTTGTTTTAAGATGACATGCGTAGTGATGAATTTATAGCTTAAAAAATATCTAAATGTCTTACAAAATTTGTTTGAAACCATTAAGGGATGGAATAGACCTGTCACTGACCAAGTACGACATATGTATAAGTTACCCTAGCTCAAACTCAATTAAACTTATTAAAGATACATTAAACCTATGATAGTGTCCCCTAAATATGAGACCTGCTTCCCCTCAAGGAAGATGTTGAGCAAAGAAACCCAAATATTTTTCATGTAGATGATGAATTACTCACCTCATATAAAGGGTTGATTAGAATTGAATACTAGTTTGCACCCCCTCACCAAAGGTTTTAAGATTATATATATTTTGTATATTCATCTTCAATCATCTTGTTCATATTTAATTTCAATGACCTTAAACCTTATGATGTAGATTACAATAAAGTAGTACATGTATCAGAATTCTTTCTCTAGCTTAGGATTTGAGGTTGAGGCTCATCCATTGCTAATTTGTTCTCTCTTGCATGTAAGACTTAATATGAATGTAAGTTTTGGGATATATAAAGGTAATTCAAGGTAGAGGGATATAAATAATTTGAATGCATAAATATATAAAATTGATAATGTTCAGTGCTTTCTTGAAATTTGGATGGGGCCTTAAAGGGCTCTACACGATAATTTTTGTATAATAATGGCAATTTAGAGGCTTGCACCATGTGAATTATTTACTAGACATGAGTTGATTGGATAAATGTCAATCTTTAAAAATTATCGGCTTTTATGTATGTATGATAAATTTGTTAATAGGCATTAGTTGGATTTTTTGGCTTGATGATGGAACATGTCTAAGTATTAAAGATGTGTATATCTAAAAAATCTAACACTTCACCAGGTGTAATAGACCTACACATGTGGAAATATTTGATTGGGTTGGGCATCTTGAGGCTCTGACAAATTTGATGCTTCTAGGACAAGTGACAATTAGATATCTAATACAAATATATCTGTGTACAATATACACACGTACATTCTAATTAGATTGGGCCTCAAAAGGATCTGATAGCTAGCTCCTTAAAGCTTCTAGGTGATACTTTCGATCATATATGAGGTACACATGGTGATATGTAATTGAATTTAGCCTCCCAAGGCATTGTCAACTATGAAACATCTAGGACTTGATGCATCTTTCATATCTTTAATTTTTTTGGGTGTATGAGGTACACACATGTCACAAAAAGGTTCAATTATAGGGGTAATTTAATTAAGGAGGCATGGGAGGATAATTTGAACCTCTTCTTGACATAACTATAAGATCATGAAATATATGATTTGGGACAAAATTAAGTATGATTTTATCTATCATGAATTGAACCAATTAGTTGATTGGTTCAATTAGGGATGTGATTTGGGTATAATTGATACCCTAAACCAAATTTATGGCCTAATTACTTATATAATCTACATGCAACATGTATGATTTAATTGACCCTAATTTAATAAAAAATGCAAATATGAATGCAAATGTGACCAATTTCAATCTATTTAACCAAAATTAGAGTCTATAATGTGATTGAAAGGGCTATGACATGTTGATCATAACCTTAATTTTATCACTTGAACATGTATGTAGCCCCTAAACCCTAATTTTATGACAAATACACATGTATAAACCTGTTACACTAAAACCCTAACCCTAAATCCTAATTTTATAACAAACATAACCCCTAAGTTCCTTGAGTTCATCATAAATGTATAAATTCATGAATGTGGTTAGTGTTAATTTATGAACCTATTATTCACCTAGTCTTATAAGGACTTATGATGGGATTTTGGGCAAAATTAGCTCATTTTGTATTACATATTGAGCCTTATTACATCATTCATTAGTCTTATTACTTCATATTCTTATCAAGATTCTTATTTCATCATGTATTGGAGATTTATGCATCATATTTAAGACATATGCATCATATTGAGATTTATTAAATCATATGATAGCCTAATTACATCATATTGAGCCTTATTACACCATATGATATCATAAATTCATCATATTAGAGATTTATTGTGTACATTATAGTCTTATTACATCATATGATAGTCTTATTGCATCATATTGAACCTTATTACATTATATGATAGCATTATTATAACATATGATAGTATTATTTCATCATATTAGGGATTTATGCATCATATTATAGTCTTATTGAGTGGTATTGTATCATATTATAGTATTATAATGTAAAAAGTACTTGAATATGAGCCTTTTTGCTTATTTGTATAGTATATTCTTATACTTTAAGGAATTCAAATGCATTTTAGAAATGTGTATGTGTTCTTATAATGTGTATGTGTTCCTATAATGCGTACACATTCCTTGAAGTAAAAAAAATTTCTTGGTTGCATTTTTTTTGGGCCCCATATATAAAGTACTTTATTGGTTGTTTTTGTCAAAATGGGCTCTGGTTCACATTTAGGGAGGAAGAAGAAGTTGAAAAAAAAAACATCAAATCAATTAGAAGAGTTGAGAGAAAAAACAAGGTATGAATGCAAGCAATTTGTTTTAGACAAGGTACAGACACTAACCTTGATGAGCCAAATACCTTATATAATGAGGCAATTGACAATAATAAATTAAATAATGATTAAATTTATAATAATGAGTTGAGTTATGATGAAATTAATAATAATGAATTGAATTATGATGAAATTTATAATATAAAATTAGATAATGTTGGAAATTCACATTCAAAGTTTAAAGTTTTTGATTATGTTGATGAAGATCCTATGCATGATACTTTACCCACAAACAATGAAGAAAATTTAATGGACTCAAATAATTATGAAATTAATAATGAAGAAAATTTCATGGAAACACATAATGAAGAAATAAACAATGAAGAAAATTTCATGGAAGCATATAATGATCTTGAAACACCCTCTGAATGGATTCCACCAATAACAACACCTCTAAGAATTGTGGATAGAAAAAAATGAGTACTTAATTGAAATTGTTGAAAATATTTTGAAACCAATGCATAACAAAATGTCTAACCACTATTCAAGAAGATTAGCTCAAATTTTTTTGGATAATTTATTTCATAAATTAGAGTATGATAATCAAAGATGTCAATTATTTTTTTTGTTGATGAAATTTCTTAAGATGAGACCTATAATGTACATATCAGGACCAAGAACATCTAACATGGATAATGAAAATGGTGAAATTATTATAAATATACATGATGCATATTATATATAAGTCTTGAAATCATGCAATAAATATTGTAATGCTACCCGACATATAATGATAACTTGTGCAGTAAGTGATAAAATAGGGAAAAAGGATTGATTTCAAAAAAAGGTCAAAAACTTGATATAAATTGAAAAACATTAATGAAAATAATTGCAAGACATGAAAGACTTAATGAACCCAATATGAAAGAGCTCTGGTCATTCTCTAGTAGACTTCCATGAAATGACAAGGCTATAGCCGATGCTTTGAAAGAGTTATTTGCACAATTTTGGAAAGATAATACAAGAATTTCACCCAATGAAAGAGATGTAGTGAAAAGAAGAGTTGGTTCTCATAATCATGAACTGCATCTGAAACATTTCTTAGATATGAATCAAACACAACTATACTCTAATTTTTTGGAAAAACATCCACACATTGATATTAGTTAAAGACTTTTTGAGATGGCTAAACTTTTTTATGTAAAAATAAATCACACACGCACCACTTGTTATTGTAGGAAACATGTTGAATTTTCAATGCACTATGATATTTATCACCACATTCATTATACTTTTCATACTAATGACATTTTACAAGAGTGTGGCATAGAATTTATACCAAAATTAGCCAGGGAATTTATTTCGAATATTTTTTGTGAAAGACCAGATGAACAGTTATTTTATAAGAAAGAATGTTTGGATGGAAATTATAGCATTTATGGTAGATTACCAAAATTGAAAAAATGTATCTGTGAGGAGAGTACAAGTGCAATTGGATAGGAATTATTAGGTTTGAGAAAATACATGTATATGACTTATCAAGTAAAAGATGGCAAAGAATCTAAATGGTGTGAGCTTGTTACAAAAGAGACACTTGTTTTAGAATTTATGGTTGAATTCATGGAGAAAATTATTGATGAGTATGCAAGGTATAAACATAGGGATAAATGGTTGGAAGAAGATTTCAATCTGAGCAAGGTCACATTCCCACTTGGTTCTACTGTTTTAGTAGTTGACTTTGCAAAAAATTACACATTCAAACCACAAATGGAAGTTTAATCATAGTATTACAACTTAACATAAATTGCCATATTCATGAATATAACATTCATGCATGCACTTGATAGTATATAGGAAGATCAAAAAATATTAAAGGAGTACCATTTCTATATCAGTGATGACCAATCACATTGTACAAAGTCTATACAAGGTTGTTTTGATAAGTTCTATATATAGTTGACTTAGAGGAATATTAATTTCAAATGTTATTAGATTTGGACAAAAAATTGCACATCATAATTCAAGAATGCATGAATATTTTATTGGTTGAGCATGATGGACGTTACCACTAGTGTAGAATATATTTGGATTTTCATTGAGAGTGAATATGGAAAAGGGGAGCATGATGGTGCTAGAGCATGTATAAAAGAGTCATTACAAGGGAGGAGTTAAAATATAATAATGTTACTAATTTGATTGATGCAAAAACTATGGTTGATTGGTGTAATGAGAACATATGACATGATGCTTAAGAAAATTATACTGTTCATAGACATTTTTGGTTAATGGAGGAAAATGACTTGGTAAACTATGAGGATTATATGACTCTAACAGGTTCAAGTGATCTCTAATCATTTCATAGCTCAAATATAGGTTCGTGGACTATTCATATGTGACACTCAACATGATTTTATTTTGCATGCATGGAATTTGTTTGGAAGGACTATGAGTCACAATAGTGGGTGTATGACTAGAGTTCCAAACCTCTAATTCTAATTGTAATATATTAGGTTCCACCAGAATTTCAACTTACTGGCATGACATCCTCACATGATTTTGACTATATATCTGATCTAGTACAACCAGGTTGAAGATTAATATTTATGTACTATTTATTATCATAATCTATCTTCATAATGTCATTAATTTTTTTTATGATGTAGGCCATGATTTTGCAGTTATTGCAGATGATGATAATGAAGAGAGAACAAATTACTACTTATGTCGGTGTGTAGATGGAAATAAAATTTTTGACTTCCTTAGTTGTAGATGGAGAAAACATTGATTATCCCATTGGGTATATGGTAGTCGCTGAAACTTGGCTTCGATGATATCTTATAAAAAATTCAAATGTATGGATGTTTGAAGGATTTGAAACTCACAAGAAGATTCTACACTATTCAAATTTGGTTCTTGCAATGAATATTCAATTGCAAAAATATCATCAAAAGCCAAGAAACAAGAATCTATGGAAAGTTCACGAGTCAGACCATGAATCTATTTTTCATACTATAAATATTAGAGAAAATACAAGTGGTTTATTAGATTGAAAATCATAATTATGTTGACTTAGAAAATGTATATGTAATCACTTTTGTGAAATGTTTTTGATTTTGTAGGTAGTACATCCATAAATTTCATCATTAATTACTTACTAATATTTTTTTGTAGGTTAGTCGTGCCAAATCAACTTCCAATTTCACTTGGTTGGCATTGTTAGTAAATAATTTCATATTGTTGAAGCTAAGAGAATATTACTAAAAGTACTTAGCATTTTTTCACTCTTGAACAATAGCTCGTGACAAGTTTATTTCTCCTTATAGCCTTTTAAACACATTTGTTGTCAGTGTTTCCATGCTCCAAAATAGTAGTTAAAATAAACTTATAGGTAGAAGTGGGTGTCACAGCTATTGTAACATGTGTAATATAACTATATAGATGTGCTTGAAGTCATGGATTTTCACCTACCAGTCTCGAAGACAAAATTGCTAGTTGGAGGTCAAGAAGTTGTCTCTTCACTACCAAAAAATTGCATTTTAGGACCCTTTACTGCAACTTCTAGCATGGATTGATCTTAGAGATGATTTAGAATAGATTCAAGGTGTAATTATAGGACTTTCCCATGCACACAAGGGATCTTATGATTCCCACATATGACTTACAATTTTAGTTTTATGCATGCCTGAAGTTAGGTTAAAATTCAACATCTTTCTTGTATTGGGAAGGGCATTCTTGAGCCCAGAATGGGTGGTGGGTTTATCATCCATGCCAAATGGGAGGTCAAAAACCTAGTCCTAGATGTTATTCGCCCCATTTTATGTGTTGGAAGTGTCAATTTTTAGCCAACAAGAACCAAAAATTGAGTTCTCAAACTGTAGCTTCAACTTTTACAATATTTATTGTCAGTGTTTTCATGCTCTAGAACAGTAGTGAAAATGCACTTGTGGATGGAAGTGGGTGTCATGATTTTTGAAAAATGTATAATTTAGCTATATGGACATGATATAAGTGGTGTATTTTCACCTACTAGTCTTGGAGGCAAAGTTGCTAGTTAGAGGTCAAGAAGTTGTCTCTACACTACCAAAAAAATGCATTTTAGGACCCTTTACTGTAACTTCTAGCACATATTACTCTTATAGGTGATTTAGAATATATTAGGGGTTTAATTATAGGACTTTCCCATGCACATGAAATATCTTATGGTTCATTTGTATAACTTACATTTTTTATTTTTTGTATGCCTAAAGCTAAGAATCAACATCTTTCTTGTATTGGGAAGGGTGTTCTTGAGTTCAGAATGGGTGGTAAATCTATCATCCGGGCCAAATGGGAGGTTAATAACCTGGTATTAAACATTATTCACCCTTTTGAATGTTTTATTAGTGCTATTTTTCAGTCAATAAGCACTAAAAATTGAGTTCTTGGACTGTAGCTTTAATTTTGACAACATTTGTTGTAAGTGTTTCCATGCTCTAAGATAGTAGTGAAAATTTACTTATGAGTGGAAGCAGATGTCAAGGTTATTGGAACATGTATAATTTTTCTATATAGACATTCTTAAAGTGGTTGATTTTCACCTACTAGTATTGGAGGCAAAGTTGCTAGTTAGAGTTCAAGAAGTTGTCTCTTCACTACCAAAAAATTGCATTTTAGGACTCTTTACTGCAACTTTTGGCACATATTACTCTTATAGGTTATTAAGACTAGATTAGGGGTGTAATTAGAAGAATTTATAATTCACATGAGTCATCTTATAGTTCCTCTATATGACTTACAATTTTGGTTTTATGGATGCTTAAAGTTAGGTTAAAATTCAACATCTTTCTTGTATTGGGAAGGGTGTTCTTGAGCCTATAATGGGTGGTGGGTTTATCTTCTAGACTATATGGGAGGTCAATAACTTAGTCCTAGACATTATTCACCCATTTGAACATGTTGGTAGTGTTAGTTTTCAGCCAACAAGCACTGAAAATTAAGTTCTTAGACTATAGCTTCAACTTTGAAAATATTTATTGTCAGTGTTTCCATGCTTTGAAATAGTAGTGAAAATTCACGTACGAATGGAAGTGGGTGTCAAGGTTCTTTAAAAACATATAATTTTCCTATATAGACATGCTAAAAGTGGTGGATTTGTTCTTGCTAGTACCAGAGGCAAAGTTTGTAGTTGGAAGTAGAGGATATTATGACAAAACTTTTGGTGAGGAGCAGAAAAATGGATTAAGTATGCCAATCAACCAAAATTGTACCCAAAAACCCTCTTTTCACACAAAACATAAATGGAAGAGTTTTTAGGCCTATTCTTTCAGGCCAACAAGAGGTAATAAGTGGATAATATGGAAGCGTGGATGTCTAAGCTTGTGAGAACTATTGTTTAATATTAAAATAAGTAATATATGTGTGATAGTGGGGTCAAGAGTGAGAAATAAGGTCACAGGGGAAAAATAATATTTAAAAACATGAATTAGGCCTTATATTACTACTTGGGGCCTTCAATGAAGGTTGGTTGGCATGTTTGAGGAAATGGTAGGAGGCTGGAATCTATTATATTTGATATGAGTGTATATAGATAAGCATCAAGTCATAAAGTACATTGACACCAGTTATAATGATGAGTTTTATAATTCTCAATTATCTACATCACAAACCAAGGCAAAAGAGGATGATGACTCATTTGTGAAATGTGACTAAGAAGACATGTGTCACTAACTTTTGACAAATTGGGCCTACATTCCAAAATATATCAGATCTAATCACAAAATTTGGTGGAAAGGATCATTATGACCTAGTATATACATTATATATTTTTTGTGGATTTTTTACAATGGAAACTATTCACTATTTTAGTACACCCAACCCTATGTCAAATCACAGTCAAGATTGGAACCTGCCTTGCAGACGTTGGTCAGTTTGGGGCTCTTATAGGTTGAGTCAAAGCACAAAATTTGGTAAAAATGATCTACATGACCTACCAAAACATCCCATGCCATCCTAAATCCCATATAAATAATTAAATTGCATCCTATTTTGACATAGTCCTCTTATAGTAAAAAAGGTAGCCATTGAAGATTTATGGAAGTTTTGTTAGTTCTAGATGCCAGGAAGAAATTTATACCTTGGATAGATATTAAATCCATAAAATATGATTTTTTAAACCTATATTTTCATATATAAGTGATAAAAATTAGGGTTTTCATTCAAAAGTTTGAAAAATGACAAGTTTTGGCATGAAGGAAGCATGCAAGCAGCTCAAGGTAAATTATGGTAAAAACGGCATGCAACATTATGTCCATAAGGTGTGGAATGAGAGAATGATATTGTTTAAGTACTTTAAGGGGATTATAACAAGTATGTTATGATAATCTAAGACCATATGTGATAATAGCTTGAGATCTTGACACATGTACCAAGATTTGGTCCTTGAGGCCCAAAGAAGGTGCCTAGGACGAAACTAAAAAGAGATTGAGAGGAAATATGTGAGTGAGACATAAATGGAATGAGATAAAATATGTATATATAGAGGTCAATGCCATCAAGGAGGTGTTACTAAGAGTACAAGGAATAAGTAATAGGTGTAAGTAGCTAAATTAAGTCCAAAGAGTCCAAAGAGGAACTAACTTATGAAAGAAGATTCAAATCAAACCATAGTAAGTGAATGCCATTAGTTGGGTCTAGAAATAGATAATGATGTTTTTTTGGACTTCTCTTCTATACCTATACATCAGCATACAAACATAATTCAAATTCAATCACTAATATTCTTAATGTTTTATAAGGGTCTGATTTGTAACATTATCTTAACAAGTTATTCTCAATCTCATAACATTTGTAATACTTAAGAATAATTCAAAGCTAATCATCTATAATACTCTGAACAAAAGTGATTCAAACAATATTTACTTTATTAGTTTTCTTAAATATTCATGTAAAAAATAAGAATGCCATGTATGAATGCCATATATAGGCATATAATGTCAATAATACATGCATTACCATATAAGAATACAAAAAATTACATCATGACCAACAACATAGTATCTAATTCTAGGTGAATACATCATATACACATATACAATGCCAAAAATACATGCATTATCATATAGTCATACAAAAGAGTACATCATCTATAACATCCTAATCATCAAATAGTCTCCCCTTCTTTGACTTCTTTGAAGAAGACTCTCCTTGGGATTCCATGCTTGTAGATGGAGATATCTCAAATGCCTTACTATACTCATAGATCACTTGCATCCAAACCTATTCAAATACAAAAATTATTATAAAATTAATAAGTATACATGAAACCAAGTTAATAAAATCATGTTCTAAACTATAATAAAAAATAATTAAACATGTACTTATCATAATCTCATGGTCCTCCTCAATTTACCATTGATGTTTGACTAGGTCAGTGTCAGGTGTTGGATCATTTATGATCCAAAGTGTTAATTTAATAGATTATTTTTTTTTCTTTTTTATTTATTCAAGTTAGTTTACCTGGTAGTTGGTTTTATAACCAACTTATTCTTCTGCAAGTCTTTATAGCTTGCCTTTTGTACAAAAATAAAAGTAAGCTTGAATATTGAATATATTTTCTCTAAAATCTCTGAATTAATTCCTCCATTCCACTCCACATCATTGGTATCAGAGCCACTTTTTTTTAGGGAGGAAGTTATGAATATCTATGTGTAAGCACGATGCCAATCAAGGAAGGATAGAAATAAATTTATTTAGTACAACTTCCAACACATATCAAAGTAGGGGCAATGATATGAGTATAGAAATCTAAATAAATAATTATATTGGTAGATTATACTTGCAATGATATGGCTGGGCAATGAGAAAAACATAAATTTATAAAAATAAGGACTCCTTTCCTCTTTAACCTTTATTCCCATGTAGGAGAGTACATCACATGATGGTAGTATTAACAGGTTGTCACTCTAAATTGTAGTGGGAGGTTGTAGAACCCTAGAGATTTTTAGAATATGGTTTTGCATTCCATTCACCACCAAATTATTTGTAGATAAATGTATATATGCCCATCAATCAGATAAATTTGATATAAGGGTTTCAATTCTCTAGACGTTGAATCTTCTCTTGAATCCAATTTGATCTTCACTTTTGACAATTTTTTTCAAAGTTGTAAGAGTCATGCCATTCCAATACACATTTGAAAACTATATTTTCCTCTTCAATCATTGAAATACTATGTAGGCATTTGTTTTCATATTTCTATCTATGAACTAAATGTCCACAATAAAAATACAAAGTGCATATGAAACACTGAGTAAACAAGGAAAAACATTTCTACATATTTTTCATTTTTGTAAGATCATATTATCTCATTAAGATTTCATATTTATTTTAGTAGAGATGGTTATACAAAATTTTGTAAGTCACTTACAATAGATAAGGTCAAGGGATCAAAACCCATTGGTTTTATTTTGTCAAAATTATTTTTTGACATTATTTTTATATAAATGGAGTAATAAGGGTAAATTCAGTGAAATAAGTGTGTAAGTAGAGTTATAAGGTGTAAATTTTTGCAATTCCTATGAATTATTTGTAAATTAGAATCTATTCAGAGGTAAAATCAAAACCCCAATGTCATTTTTCATTTTTTTGTTTTCCCCTGCACCATGGTTAAAATTATGAGCCTAATTTATAAAAAATGGATGTTTAACTCCTAAAAACTATAAATAATGGTCAAAAAACATGAAAAATACATTTATTTTAAATTAATTATGGGATGTAGTTGAAAAACAACCCACATTGCCCACTAAAGTTAAAAAGCTTGTTGAATTTCAAAAACATGATAAGCATGCTCTCACATTATTAAAATCAACTTGCAGTATACAAGTCATAATTCATATTGAAGCCATCAAATCTAAAGTCATTTCCCTATGATAATCATGATCTCATTATGTATTTTCTTAACACTAAACTCACTGATGATGAAGATGTTTCAGAATATGTGTCATGCATTAAGAATTTGAAACAAGAATATGGCACTATTGGTGGGAAAATTGATGATGAAATACTCATTTCTATTATTTTAAATGGCCTTAGCCCTAGATATAGGAATTTTTTGGAGATGTTAAATATTATTGATAGTACTAACAAATCTAATTTTGATTCCATTTATGAGTTGATCACTCAACAAGAGCAACAATTTGCAAAGAAGAAATCTACTGAGGAGGTACATTATTCCAAAATAGGAAATCTATTATATGAGCCCAAAAAAAGACACCAAGAGAAATAAAGATAATCTCAGAGGCATAGTTCTAGGCATAAACATATTTATGGTTCTTCAAAATATAAACATCATTTTGGACATAGGGATCATTCAGTCTCTCCTAAGCATAGACATCACTCTAGTTCACAAAAGCATGAGCATCACCATAAACATTCACATGGACACAAGTAAAAAAAACATGAATTATTATTCATGTGGCTATTCTTCTTCTAGTTCCATTGATGTGAGAGAATATGCTATAACTGTGGTGGCATAAGACATATTTCTACAAAGTGCCCCTCAAAAAGGAGGTTCTCTCAACATTGATAGAAGGTAGAAGAAAACATTGTTGATCACTCCAGCCACTTTAGTCATTCATATGGATATTATTATACATCTTATTCTAATGTATGGGATGACTATGAATTTTATTGCTCTATAGTTGATGGCTATATATTCTGAGCTGGTGACACACCCATCTTGTGTGAGCTGCTAGGCTAAAGATTGGGATTTAATGTTAGTAGTATTTTTTGGCTTGTGCACTTTGCTTTCATAGATGTAGTGATGATATGATATTTGATGTGGAACATTTTAGTTATTTTCACTTATTTATTTATTGCATGAATTATCACCTCTTGCCTGATAGGGAGAGAAGATATTATAGATTGGTTTTTTGATTAGTCATTGGTGATGTACGGTATAAGTCAACATTGTGTTGCTAGCATTATTAGTGATAAGGAAAGGCCTACAGGGAGTGTTGGTGATTATTGGGAATCAATTTGAGATCTTACACACATAATACAAATGGTAGTCACTTATTGTATGAATTTTATGTGATGATCAATGTAGTCAAACAGTGCATGATCATGTTCTACTATAGTGTAGGGATGATTAGGGTGTGATCAATTTAGGATGCATAGTGTACCAGTTGTAGTTGTGGTAGATTCTACTTGGATGACTAATAGTTATTTTTTTTATTATTTCTATACCCATTTAGATCAAGTGGCAGTTTTTTGGATCATTTATGATCCAAAGTGTTAATTTAATAGTTTGTTTTTCTTTTTAGTTATTTAGGTTATTTTACATGCTAGTTGGTTTTATAACCAACTTGTTCTTTTGCAAGTCTTTATATCTTGCCTTTTGTACAAAAATAAAACTAATATTGAATATTGAATATATTTTCCCTAAAATCTCTAAATTACTTCCTCCATTCTGATCCACATCACTAGGTTCAGTTGCATGAATAGGTGTGTCAAATGATGAAGAAATATGAGGAGTTGTCATAGTAGTCGTTTAAATTAGACTATAAAATGTCATATGAAAACCCTACATAAACAATACATTCCAGCATATAAGTTATATTTTCCAAAGTATATAGTATAATTATTAAAATAAAAGTACTAAATTATAATTAAAAATTACAAGTGAATATACATACTTTGGTGAGTGCTTGTGTAGATGACATTACAGCAACAATGCACAAGTTTTTATTGAATATTAATGATGGAGGAGTGTCCAACATAGTCATCATTTGAACAAACAACCTAATAATTAATAACTTGGGAAATTTATTGATTAAACAAGATGTTAACAAACTTAATCTTACATACAATATAAGATTCACCTATAGTACAAGCATTTGATTGTTTTAGTATAAAATTATGTGGAAGGATAAATAAGGAACATGCATAAGAGTGTTGATAATAATATTTTTATGAATATAATTGGTCAAGAAGTGGTAAAATCATATTTTTCCACAATCCTTGTTCTTGGAAAACATATATTTTGTAAACTAAGAAATTATGTGCCTTGTGTTTAGTCTTGTAACTTGTTATGGATTCTAAAGAGTTTAAATAAGGATGTTGAATTATCATATAAAGTGGGATATCATATTGATACAAGTTTATGGTGATTTGACATTGAAAGAGGAAACAATCCATAAGTATCCTATTTGCTAAAGGGCAACATACAATCAAAGAACTAAGTTATATTATGTTAAAACTAGTTTGGGATTCCATTGAGATTGTAAGGGGTATAAAATAGTAATTTAAAGTGTATATAATCCCATATTAGGTTTTTAAGATATTGGGATTTGAAGGAAAGGCAAAGTAACCCTTTACCTTATTTTCTTGTGTGCATAAATAGGGTTGTAAATTGAGAGATTTGTGTTTGTAATTGATTTTGGAATTTTAGAACTTGTTGTCTAAATCATAAAGTTGTATAGGGTTAGTATAGACCCAACGAAAAAGGTTTGTGGTTTTGAAACCAACTAAGATAAAATTTATCCCCTTTGGTGTGTTCTCAACCATGGTAATGGCCTAGAAACCCTAATTCTAGGGTTTAGTGTATAAAATGAGATTTGACTATTAAAAAATTCCAAAAATTTGTAATCTTAAATTATTTCATGTATTATTAATAATATACATTTTTTTATTCTTGTCAAGTATGTAGAATTATGTAAATGAGGTTGTGATATAGTGTTAAGCATAAATAGGGCTAAGGGAGAAGGGGTGATATAGAAACAAGAGGATTTATCCAAAGAAGGGGGTCAAAAAATGATTGATTCAAATTAAAGAGCCAAATGGGTATCTATAAAGGTCAATATATTATAGATAAAGTTTGTAATTTTTTCATACTAAGGAGGTTTACACAAATGGAGGGTTAATTAGTGAGAGGCCTAAAGAAGGAAGTACAATTTTCCTTGAGAATTGTGTCAAAGGGATAATGTGGGAGTTGTATAGGACAAAAAAGTATTTAAATAATTAATTAGTTTCTAGTAAAGATATATCAAATGCTCCCAATAAGGAGCTTTACCCAAAAATAAGGCTAATAGAAGGTAAAGCTAAAAAGGTGTATGTGAGGGGTAAATAGATAGACAATTTGAGTTAGTGACATAACCAAGGATGTATAGAGAGAGAGAGAGTGATAAGAATATAGATGGATTTATTTGACTAATATTATCATTATTATTTGATTACCCAAAGGACTAAGGGAATGAGTTATGAATGGATGAAGGAGAAACTTGAAAGGAAGGGATATAGGCAGAGTTTGGTATAGAAGTTGATATAGCTTTGTATCAATGAATATAAATAGAACCTCTCCCCCAAATAGATATAGTAAGTCTTTGGCCCCCTTAAGTATGTGGTGGTAATAAACTACTCAACCCCATCTATCTATATGGGGTTGAGGTCCCCTATTTGGATATGGTCGTAAGGCCTATGCCATATACATATAGGCTATAGTTTATAGTCAATGCTCTCCCAAAAAAACAATGGGATATAATAGAAACTCTATGAAAAAACCAATAGAATTAAGTAGGTACAATGGGATCAAGAGGCTATTCCATATTAATTTATAAATCCATAGATAGAGATGAAATTATTATGCTGGGATGGAATCAAGATGGGAATTGAATTGTTAGCTATAAACATTCTGGATATCGATCATAGAGATTGAAACACTATATGTGATTAGGATAACAAGGAATCAAGTGCCTATCTATGAGGTCAATATTTAAAATAAAGGAGTGGTGTGCATATTGATGAATACATGCTATGCTCAAATGGGAAATTGATAGAAATATATTTTACCAAATAAATTTTATCAAATGAATTTATATATATATATATATATATATATATATATATATAGACACACACACACACAAACACACGCACACACACACCCACACACACACACACACACACACACACACACACACATCTAATCCTACTGATTAGGATTGACCTATTATGGAACATACATATAATGGGATATCAAGTAAATGTTCAACTCGCTATTTGGGTTATTGAAAACATAGTTGAGATGGAGGACGAGTTTCTAACAAGTTATGCCAATCCATGCTAATCCATCAAACAATAAAAAATCTAATAAAATTTTATTAGGTATTTTATATTTTCTTACACAAAATATACCAAGGATGCAATTAAGGTGTATGAATGTACATCTAGATGATATAATATTCACTTGAAATTTTACCTTCGTAAATGCATATGGTGTCATATTGATAGGGATGGATGTAGTAGCTTGGGTTGGCCCAGTACCTAGTTATGATGTCGAAGGCAACATCTCCTCCTGGAACACAAAAAATACATATATATTATTCAATTGAAATGTTTAAGTTAGATTTTAACATTTTAATTTGCAAATATAACTTAAAAATTTAACATTAAATCTATATAAAAGATAATTGCATGTGTGTAGATACTCCCAACGTATCTCAACCAAATGTGTGTACTAATAACTCATCATCCTCCAAGCCCCCTGAAGCACCACCATCATTATATAAAAGTTTAGTACATATATCACCACAAAATCTACATGGGTGGGGTTAGGTATGACCACTAGTTATAGTATCTCAAGCATATATCTCTAAAAGTTTACTCATATGATGAACGAGTGTATAAGTAAGCATATTAAGTGCATGAAAAGTGTCTATCTAAAAAACCTATGTCACCATAGAGGGAATATCTAGATGAAGTCACTTTAGGGTAGGGATCCTTGTAAGCTGATTAGGTGCATGACATGCACCTGGTTGATCTTGTATAGAGCCTTCCCTTCAGCCCTGAAACTCACCATAGTCAAAGTAGTTTGGAATTTGATTGAGGATATAATCTTAATAGAGTTTCCTTAAATTTTTTAAAGGGACCTCATGGTTATTACAATGGGAATAGTTAAACACCATCCACCATCACTCCCAAAAATTGGCCTTAATGAAATCATGTTGGCATTGATGGATTGGGAAATATTTGGTCCTTATGGGAAATAGGAAATTGGTGGTTGGGTCGACAAATAAGGCACAAATTTGATATTTTATTATATTTTTATTCTTCACCTTAGATGTTGATAATTTTTCAACATAGTAATCCATACAACTATCTTTATATGACCTCCATCTATCAATTTAACTTGTTATCGAGTCAATTTGACCCAATACTAAGTCTATGTTATTGGCCAAATAGGTGTGGTGGGTGTTTGTGGAAGTGAGCTCCCTCATTCCCCTAATTATTTACTCAATTTCAATTTTATTCTGCACTGTGTGAGTAACTATATCCTCCTAGATACCTAGGGGATCTAGGGGAACTACAGGAGGGTTAGGCAGAGGGTTAGGTGGAGGGTTAAGAGGGTTAGGAGGGTTGGGTGGAAGGTTAAATATAGGATTAGGTGGAGGGTTAGGCAGAGCATGTTGACCTATTGAATTAAAAAAAAAAAAACTTGCAATTCACATTCACAAAAAAAAAAAAAAAAAACTAATTTAATCTACAAAAAACATACCTCTTATTCACAGTGACATCATCTATCTAGTGAATGGAGGGAAAAATGTGAATATTATAGGCCAAAAGGAGATATTGAGGGTGAAAACATGAATGGGCATCAACAAAATTTGAATGGGAATTATCAAAATATGAATGGATAAACTGTAAAAAATAAAGGTTTTTTTGTTTTATAGTTTTAGTAATGCATACATGTTATTGAAACATATAGGAACACATACACATTACTATAATGCATATATATTTATATAATTTTAAATAATATGTGTGCATTATCGTAATCTTAAGCCATAATATGTATGCATTATAATAGTAACATGTACGCATTATGTTATAACGTGTATGCATTATGGGTTATGTGCACAAAATTGTCCCTCAATTATTATTATTACAATTTAGATTAGGTGAATCTCATTTTAAGAGTGACTATAATTTAGATGATTATACACAAGGAGGAAAGTAAGTTCCTCCACCCCTAGTACCATAAGTTAGTCATAATGCACCTACGCAACCAACATAACTTATACCAAAATAGGTTTGCATAGTTTATACTACGGTTGGTACATTGGAAAGGGATCAAATACATCCATGTAGGATGAGACTACAACATTAGTACATATTTCACACTTGGCACAATTAATAGTGATATGGAATCTAGATACTTTTCAACAAGCTTCTAAGCATTGTTAATGGTAAGAAACTATGATAGAATAATTCTGTTTTACTAAAGAATAACAACACTTGATACTATCTTCACTTCCAAAAGGAAGAAAAATAATGAGATGCACATGAATATACCTAATTAAATATGAAACTAATGAGTCCATAGATAGATATAAAGATCAACTTGTAGAAAAATGATTTTCATAGATTGAATATGTTTATGAACAAGAAACCTTTTCTCCGATAACCAAGATGAATTACACTAGTTTATTAATCTCCCTAGCTATAACACAATGATGTGAAGTCCATCAAATGCATGTAAAAATTTCATTCTTTCATGGATACTTGTAGGAAGAAATATACATGTCCCAATCTCTAAGGTTTGTTAGTAGTGAGAACTCTTGTTACACGTGTAGATTGAGAAGTTCCTTGTATGGATTTAAATAAGATCCTCCAGTTTGGTATGAAAAGATCAACATGTTTATAAGAAATTATTGATTTTACAAGGAGTCCCTCTAACCCTATATTTTACATGAATAAACTAGATAGGAAAATCTTGATTTTGGTCCTCTATGTCAATGAATTAATCATCATAATGGCTTCCACCAAGTAGATTCATGATTTTAAATCATGGATAATAAGTCATTATGAGATGAATCACTTATATTTGTTACAATTTTTCCTTGGTCTTAAAAATTCATAGTTTTAGAAAGGAATTTTTATTAATCAATCCAAGTATACTCAATACATCTTACGTCACTTTAACATGGATGATTACAAGTTTGTACCAACTCATTTTCACTCTAAAGTCAGTATTTATTGTTCTTCTCCTTTGGTTGATGGTACATTCTATAGGATTTTGGTTTGAAGCCATATATACCTAACTCATACACAACATTATCTCTCTATTTTTGTGAATATTATATTTCACATCTTTCATAACCCACATGATAGCCATTGAGAGGTTTATAAGTGCATTTTATAGTATATGTATAGTTATAAGTAAGGATTAAAATACTCCATTGCTATTTACACTTATAATAAGAAAAAAATAGTTGTAATCTATAATTATAATTATTGGGCAAGTGATCAAGATGATTCTAAGGTGACCACATGATGCATATATCATCTCAGGTCAAGTTTGATGACTTAATCTTAAAATAAATAGACTATTATTATTTTGTTTACCATGGAAGGTGAGTATAGTGGAGTTTTCACTATCATGCATGAGTTAGTGTGGAGTCATTTCATGTTTATTGAGTTTGAATTTTCATAGACTAACCCATAATGATTTTTGTGAAATAATCAAAGTAATATTCACATCTCCCTCAACCCCATGAAATACGAACACACAAAACACATTAAGATTTATATGCATTATATTTTCCAACCAATAAATGATAAGATCAATGATCTTAAGTTTCAATGAATAGATCATCATGTTGTATAAATTTTCATAAATAAATTACTTGAGGCCAATTTATTTTAATCAATCTAATGTGGGAGTGAAATAAGGTTTCATCAAGGGGTATTTTAGTGATTCTTCCATCCTTCCCTTCAACAAAGTAAATCTTAACAGGGGATGTTATTGTATATAATTACTCATAGTATTATATGGTTTTAATATGCACTTTTGATATTCATTAGAATATAATTCACGTATAATCATTGATTAGTGCACACTAATCCACAAACTAGTTGTTTTATATAATAAGGTTAAAATGGGTTTTGAAAGGCCCCAAAGCCTTTTATAAAGGAATGAAATATGAAACATTAACGTTTTAATGGGATGCCTCTACTAGAAAAATAAAAGTGGGAAAAATAAGTAACACAATTGAAACTTATGCCAAACATCAACCATAAAACCTATCATACTTTCATAGTAAACTTTTGTGAAGCCTCTGTCAAACTTACCCAAGGGGCTTAACCCTTTTTTTCACTTTTCCTCTAAATTTTAGCATGGGGTCCCTTGAGTGGAGGGAAATATATGAAATCTAAGACATTATTTTTATTCATTTTTCATTTTTTAGACCTCAAACCACCCTTCCTTATTTTTATTTAGTTGGGCTTGTGAAGAGTTTATAATTAGAACACAATGCTAGGATTTATCTTACATTGATGTATTGTTAATAGTTTCATCCCTAGATAAGTCAATTTTTGGGTTATCCATTGAGGAAGGAGTACCAAATAAGTTTAGAATATTCCTTGGAGAGATTAAATTAGCCATTAATTCTTCTTTATAGTGAGTAAGACTTTCAAGGTCCTCATTTGTAATAGGATATTCTGAAGAAGAGGCAAAATCATTACTATTATAAGGAATCCACTCTTCATCTACAACCAACACCGTAAGGGTTTTGTGAATGAAGTCTTTCCACTAAGAAAAGTCCTTTTTTATAAGGAGACTATAATTTTTTATCAAATGCTCAGTGCCAAAGCAATTGTGGCAGTGAAAAAACAAACTAGTTTTAGAAAAGAGCATCAATCAAGTTATCGACTTGATCATATTTCACTATAATAGTAAAGTTTTATCTCTAATAAGAATTAGTATACTTTAAATAATTTTTTAATTCATGGTAACTACTCTCCCAAAAATATCCCTAGCATCTTTCTTATCTTTAGAAGAACATAAAGAGACAGTGGTTAAAAAATCACTACAAAAGAGAGTTATTTTTATATTGGTGAATTTAGGCTAAATATTTATAATCTAAGGATATATTAATGTTCCATGTGGTAAATCTATTTATTTTCTTTACTTAAAGATATAATTGATTTATATTATTATGTGTATAGTGGTTGTATGTCTTATGGTAGCTACAATGATTTTAGAGTATATTCAATCACTTTAATATCCTAAGAGTGTATACAAGAAATGAGTGATATCGGATAAGGAGAGGTTTTGTTTTAGACTCTATAATTTTATTATATAGACTAGGCTGATCCTGAATAAGTATATTTGGTGAATAAAGTTAACCAAGTCAATAGAAGGATAGTGTACACAAGAGTCAAATGTATACACAACATCAAATAATGTTTTTTAATAAAATATTTGATGTTTTAAAAGTGTCTAATACCAAATTTATGTGTCTAATAGAGACCACTATATTATAAAATACTAATAATAAATTTGGGTTTGGGTAAGTCTGGCCCTAGGAGCGTGAACATAATGTAGGTTATGGAAATTGCTAATTTCACCTTGACTTTGTAATTGGGAAAAAACTTAATGAGTCTAGATGTAATGGGGTGGAATCACTAATTAATAATATCTTATGGACATAACCATGTAAAATTATTATGTATTATGAATTTTTATTTCTTATTCTTGTTCACTATCAAAGCTGGCTTATGTTGTGTGGTGTTAGTTGTAATATGACTTATATACAAACTATTCTCTTCCTCATTGAGGAATGTGTATATAGTTTCTCATGAAAGGTAGGGACACTCTTTGTGAAGAGAGGGTTTTAGGGTATCCAAAAGGATCTATGGCTGGAGGTAAAGCTTATGATGATACTCTCCCTCTTACTACATAGTTTTTAGCATCATTATTGATCTTTATTGTTTATGTGGATTGAACTTTGTGAGGGCTGAAACTCTTGCATTATTATCATGGACAAATAATTTTAATATATTAAATTATCATTTATGAAATATTTAATTTTGTAAAATGAATTTAATGTGTAGCATTGAGATGTATTCAAAAGAATAAGAAATTCTCTATGTATGTAAATGTTTTAAGTTATTATTACAATGTAATTTTGAGATTGTTGTAGAGTTAAATATTGTTATATAGTTTTAAATTTAAATTAAATATAAATATAGATTCATATATGATGCTTAGTTATTTTATTATAAATATCTACTTTGATGTTATAGTGATGTATTTGAATTACATAGGGAGATGAAAATTTGAATTTTGAAATATTGTAAGATTTAAATTTGATTACATGAATGACTTAGAATGATAATATATCTTATAATTGCATAATTTATACACATTAGTTGTATTATTAAATGCATATTTGTAGGATAAGTTAACAAAACATTTGGAATAATAAATTGGAAATGCATGAAATTGTTTTTGAGAGTGTTTTTCTAATATAAAACTAGATGGATTCTTTCACCTTAGCCAAGTTCGAAGTTGTTACTAAAAAATTGATTGGGATAAATTTAATACCAATTTTTATTCATCGGAAGGATATTATGCAACTCATGGTGGAATAATTGAAGAGAATGGGAGAATAAAAGAGTGAAAAGAAGTGTAAGATTCAAGAGGAGAAGACTGAAAAATAGTGCAATCTTCAAGAGGAGAAAAAAGCATAGAAGGAAAAATTAAAAGAGGATAAAAAAGAATGGGAGCATCAATCTGAAGAGTTGAATGGAGTGCTTATCTATGAACATAAGAGAGTGAAATGACTACTACTTATATATTTGACATGATTAGGAAAACATCAGAGTTTATGGATGCCTAGTTCAAAAAAGGAAAATGATACAATATAAGATTTAAATACTCTTATGAGTCATAAATGAGATATAGTAAACAAAAGTAAAAAAAAATATGTGAACAAAAGGCTTATTAGGTCATTGTCAAATAACAATGAACCATGGTGGAAGATCATATCAATGATATGTATGAATTGGATATCTCATAGGAATATCACATGCCCAAAACTATAGAGACATTCTAATAATAAGTGTAAAAATATTTACATAAAAAAGTATACATGCCATTTCTAAACTAGAAAAATTAAAAATAAATATTTAGGTGACTCAACAAACCATATTAGAGGTAACATTTGCATAAGATGAATTTTAAAAGAAAGTGAAGAAGGTCATTCTTAAGGTGCTTCCAGACACACTCACACTAAAAGAAACATGAGTTATCTAAGGAAAGACAATTGGTGAGGTAGGGGGAATGTTAACCCTCAAATTTTAAGTAATTAAAAGATAAAGGGAAACCAAAATGGACTAAGTGTGGACTGAGTGAGTGATACACACTCATTTATAATTGGTTATCTTGTAGATAAAATGATACTCAGTGCACAAGTCAATTACAATGCACATGATGAATTATATGTGATGTACATGAGTAAAGAAACACACTTTCAGAGAACAAGTGCCAAGTTGGAAAGAAATAAATATTATGATCCAAAGGATGAAAAATCTTCCAATTCTCAAGCATCAAAATAAGGGTCTTGTGGATGCAACAAGATCAAGCTTGGGAAGAAGGATATTTCAAGGATATGCACCTACAATTAGCCGATCAAAAGCATATTTAGGGCATATGCATGAACAACTAGAAAACCATCCAATTGGTAAGTCAATTAAGAAAAAAGATAATTCAAAAAAGTGTCCAACAAATATTATAAATATGGACCTTGACCTCTCATTTAGGGGATCAAGGATCATTCGATATTGGTTGGATTACATGTTTTTCAGGAGAAGGATAATAGTAGGGTTTGGAGGAACATAATATGTCATGAATGTTTTAGGATAATGGATGTTGATAAGCATTAGTGTAATGGTGAATATATACATAAGAGATGTACATCACATGTAATACTATAAATAAATATGATTAATGTTGTTTGAAATGAATATACATTATGTATGGTAGTCTAAAATTTGTATACTTACTTATACATTTATTCTTACTTCACTTATATCTCTATATCAATAGAGTTCTTAGTGTTCTCTCTCTCTCTCTCTATATATATATATATATATATATATATATATATATTGATGAAATATATCTATATATTAATAAAAATATATAATATACAAATAATTCACAAAAAAAGGCAGTATGGAAGCACACCTCAAGTCAAACTAGGCCAAGCCTAGAAACAAACCACTACAAAAATGAAAACAATGCTAGGCCCTACCTAGGAATGAGTCATCATAACATCATAAAAAAAAAAAGAAACATAATTAAGTTATCAGTACAAGGTTAGAAGGTAGAGGATCCATATCATCCAGACCCTCACTCAAGCTAGGCAAGTCATTGCCATCTGGAATTGGCTCGTAACTAGAAGCCTAATTAGTGTCCTTATCATTTTCTTGTTTCCAAATCAAAGAAATAGAAAGATAAAGCTTGGGGAACTTATCCAAGATGTATGTCTAACCTCCAAGTGGTTCCCCCAAGCATCTAGATGCAAAGGAGGAGGAGCATTGTAACCATCCTGCCTAGTAGGGGAAAGAGGTGTGGGATGCCATACTTGATAATATCCAGGAGGAGACATGTACTGATATAGATTATCACTATGAGAGTGGCATTGAAATTGGATGCATTGGTGACCACCTCTGGGATGAGGACTAGCATTTCTTTCAGCAATTATGTTATCCCTGTGAGGTGAAGGAGGAATACATGCCATATCACCAAGAGCATCTCCCTAATGAGTGAGAAGGCCCTGAAGATGGCCAAGCTCTATGGCAACTTCATTTGCTTGTACTTGAATTTGTAAAATCACATTGAAAATAATGGAAGATTTTTTGAAATTAGAAAAATTACAATTTGAAGAAACATTACTAAACACTGCATTATTTCATTCTTTCCATAACCAAAATTTAATATTCACTCTGAAAGTATGCTAGACCTGGGTGTATTTAAAAGGCAAGGTAGGTTTATATCCAATAAGGATATGCTGCCATTGAAAGAACATGGGTTGGAAAGGCCTAAAAAGGTCATGAATCCACATCTAGACACATTGGGCTTTGGATTAGTGCCAGAAAAGATGAGGTAGTGTTTCCACATGGCCACAAAAAGGACATTTGGGAAGGGAAATTATTAAATGCATAAGTCTTCTATGTATAGGCAAGCCCTGATACAAGACACTAGGTAAAGTGAGTTAACTTAAGCTCCAAGCAAGCCTCCCAGACAGTTTGAAAATGGAAGCACTAGGTATGAACTGAAGAATGAAGACCCCAGTGAGAATCAAGCTTGTCCACCATATGCATGTGGGGAGTAAGCCACCCATAGCCAAGTCGAGGAGGGTATTTACGAAACGAACTTTCAATATACCATTTCCAGTCCTTCCACCAAGGATGAGTAGAAATAACAAAGATTTTGTAAAGCATTAAAGATGAAACAACATTAAAGATTTCTTCTTAAAACTATATCAAAATTAATCAACCAAAATTTGATTTTCACCTCTTCCCAAAATAATCAAAAAATTGATTCCGTAAAAACATTCATCTTTTGTAAAAAATCTCTCTTAATATATTTAAGTGAATGCTCAAATCATTAAACTGAGGGGATATCTCAATGTAGTAAGCTCAAGTGCCTATGTATTTTTGTGCTCTACCTAATATGTATTTATTGTGCTCCACCCAACCTACATAAAATCAAAGTAAGATTAAAGATAAGTCCCTTGAATAAAAGGCTACAAAAAGGTTTGTACAAATATCAAATATATTGCTCTCCACATATCATTTATTGTGATTACACTTAAAATAATATATATTTTCCAAATTAATCTCAACATCTTTTATTAAAATATTTGATGGGTGAACATTCTATTGTACTATTGTACTTTGTCCCATAAATCCAACTTCTCCCGTGTAGGTAAATACTTTTACTACTGGTTCGTCATAAAAGGTACTTTTGATTGTCTGCCAGCCTGTGAAACTTACCTTTTTAGTGTTGTGATCTAAACACAAACACATACTTCAACAGAAATTTAAATTTGTATTACAACCGTTATATTAATTTTAAGATCTTAATAACTCGATTGTACTGGGGCACTACACGTTCCACTATCTCTTATAATATTACAAATGTCTGTGATTTGAAATTGAGGTCCCTAAGACCTTATTAGGAAAAGTCTAAAGGTTCCCCCGCGACACTTGTGACACCGTCAGAAAAATCACAGGCGATAATAGACATCAATAGTTATCTCGTTATATCCAGACGGAATTGTGGAAAAAAAACAACAGTTCACGTTACTCTTGGAAAAAAAACAATATTGGAAAGCCAATAATACACCTTGCCAGTTGGCTATATTAGCAGAAGTGAACTAAGCGCAATTGGTAAGCCTAATGTAGATTTTGTATGCTATAAAAGCCATGTAGATTTTCCCAAAGAAGCAAACACAATTTGAAATTCCCATAGCCATGGGGTCGAGGCTTGTGTTTTTAGTGTTGGGTTTGACAGTCATTTTGCTTATCGGAGATGCTGAAAGCCGCAAAAGACTTGGACGAGGAATAGGTAGCGGCGGCGGTGCTGACGGTGGTCATGGTGGCGGAGGTGGTGCTGGTGGAGGATTTGGCGGCGGGGGCGGTGCTGGTGGTGGCTCTGGTGGAGGGGCAGGTGGTGGTGGTGGGTTTGGAGGAGGTGGAGGAGCTGGCGGGGGTGGATTTGGTGGCGGAGGAGGAGCTGGTTGGGGCGCCGGCAGAGGTGGTGGAGCAGGTGGCGGTGCTGGCGGTGGTGGAGGCTTTGGTGGTGGAGGTGGAATTGACGGCGGAGGGCACTCTCCCTTTCCTTGAGCAATGTGCAAGCAGTTAAAATTCCCCTGGACCAAATTTTCTCTACAGTTCTTAATTCGCTTTCGATTATATTTTGTTGGAGCGTTCAGTATTATCAGCTGTTATATCTGTAGCAAAATAATTAGTGTTATATGCTGTGCTATATCAGTATTATATGCTGTGATATCTGTAGTAAAATAATTAGTATTATATGCTGGGATATTTATAATATAATAAAATAAAGTGTTTAGATGTTATTTACATGGAACCTATGGTACTATTCCTTACAGAAATGTGTGAATGTTTACAAAGTTTAGGCGTGAAGCTAATTAGTAGGTAAAAACGGTAAAAACGTTTTGATTAAAAAAAATTATTAAATAAATTAAAAAATAAATAAATTTTAGTTAAATGATTTATAAAGATATGTCATTTTTCTTATTTGATTTGGTTTTTTACATTCACAAATCTTTAAAAATAAATTTTTTAATTATTATTATTTTATATATATATATATATATACTTATATTTTAATTTATGTTAAAAAATAAAAATTTATAATCAATATTTAATTATAATTTTAAGTTTTAAAGTAATAAAATTTATAATATTAAAAAGGCATTGATAATAAGGTCAAAGGCCAACACTGACACAAGGATAATACTCAGAGCAAGCCCAAATTTGTTTTGGCATCTATGTTGTCCACACTTTTCATCCATATATTAGGAAGGAATCTTTTGTTCACTTGGTCCAATGCAATGGTATATTTTAAATAATGAGTCACCATGCCTATTTTAGGAGTCATTGTTTAAAATTTATTAATTAATATAAATTATATTTAATTAATCTTTCCAATTGATATAATTTCTATTACATTTCTATATTTTTATTCAATTTCAAATAAAATTATTTCTAAAATTAAAAATTGTCTTCCATATTCAACATATTATATATAAAGTGTCATAAAAAGAATTTTTGATGTGGAGTTTGTTCTTAAAAATGTACATTTTTTATAATGTTTTAATTATGGAAAAAAAATGAAAACTTATTTATGTACATGAAAAGTAGTTTATATGTTTCTTAAAAAAATTGAATGTGTCATTCAATATATCATCAAATATGAATTGTTATATAGTAAAAAAAATACGTGAAACATCTAAATATTTTGATTCAAAATATAAATATATTCATAATATTTACGAAGATATCTACATTTAATAATCTTAAACCATGTCAATTTTTTTGAATAGATTTAATATCCTATTCATTTAAAATACAATTTATATATAAACATCAAATTATTTTCAAAAGAGTCATTTTTTAAATATTCATGCATGTATCAATAGTGATTGAAAGTCGTACATGATTATTATAATGTATGCTCTGTGGGTTGAACGTTAGGTTTCAATGATAGAATTGATATGATTAATGGAGGTGAAGTTGATGTAGGTAGCATAAGTGGATTCGACCTAGTTTTATTAGATGGAGTCTATAAATGTGAAAGAGATGGAGTCAATAAATGTGTACGAGTTGGAGTCAATGTACTTAGGTGATCAAGTAGATTTTACGTAGGTGAGCATGGAGTTGATAAATGCATAACAAAACAAAAAATCACATATAGGATCACATGAGTATGTTTTAACCCTTGTAAGATCATGTTACATTTCCTAGTCATACTTGTGACAACTAAAAGTAAGTGTAACACATGTTAATAAGCAAACATTGAAGTTGTTTAAAAAGATTTAGTCTCTGCTTTTTTTTTTTCCTCAATAAATTGAACACGTGGCTTACAAAAGATTCAAAAATAGTATTAATTATATATAAGCACTAAAATCAAATCTAGTTCATTTTCATTTCTGTAACTCTATTTGATGGGAAATAATTGTATAAATGTTTTTATATAAAATTATTTGGATTTTGATATAAAATTAAATTGTAGAAACAACACCTTCATCCTATGAGGAGGTTTCAAATATCTAAATTTTTCCACTACTCAGATTGAAATTTTTTAGTGGTTTGTCTTATTCTACATAACTTCTTATGGGTTTTAAAAATTATTCCTCATCCTCTCTCCTCTCAACCAAATAATATCCTTCATGGTATTTTTAATAATGATGTTTCTAACTTGGAGATGTTTATAAAAATGTAAATTTCCTAAGGATGACTTTCCATCACCTAAAATTGATATGGTTGTCTACTCAAAAACTAGCTATGAAATGCTCTCATTTGTGGATTACATTAAAACAAATACCAATCTTGAAAGTGAAAAAAAAAACATGATTTATAATGCCATGGTTGATATTATGTCATGTTGTCATGTCCTTTGGATTGAATAATTTTGGGGATACCTATCAAAGGGCCAAGACACATATTTTTTATGATGTTATACATAAAACCATAAATATTATGTTGATTACTTATTTGAAAAATCCAAACATTAAGATCATGCTATAGATTTATGACAAATATTTGGATGCTTATATAAATAGAACATCTGTTTCAACCCAAAAAATTATGTATTTGGGGTATCTTCAGGGAAACTGTTAGGTTATATTATATCCCAATGAGGTAAATAAGTCAATCTAAAAAGGGACAATATTATCATTGAATTGCCTCCACGTAAAGGATTAATGTGACTAATATGTTTTACAAGTGAGAATCCAAGCAATAAGATGATTTATGGCTCAATTAACTAATAAAACAAATCATTTAAGTGATTTATAAGGAGTGATATGAAGTTCAAATGAGATGAATGTTATCAAAATAATTTTAGTGAGATCAAAGAATACATTTTTTATGTTCCAATTATGATGCATCCAATTTCAAATAAGCATTTATTCTTATACATATTTTCCATAGAATGCGTATTAGGAAGACTTGTTGGCCTGTTGACAAAGAACACACAATTTATTACATTATCTGTATAATTATAGATTACAAAAAAGAAATGTAATGGAAAATTTGTCCCTAGCCATATCTTCACCACACAAAATAATTAGCATTAGACAATTAATAATGAGACACATGTCATCACAAAAGTAGTCTCACTTAAGTATCTCATGATGAAACCATATTAGTCAAGACACATAGTTAAGTGGTTATTGTCACTTATTGAGTTTAATTTAGAGT
>JARHVA010003677.1:12500-27500 GCA_037957365.1 Torreya grandis | reverse complement strand
CCTTCCAATAGATATTTTCTTCATTTTAATACAATGTTAAAGGATCATGTATGCACTATGTTTATTTTAAATTCAAAAACTAATCCTTTAGGCTTTAAAATGGCTAGGATTCCTGAGCCAAAGGCTTGGACCTATCAACAAATAGATGAATCTTAGAATTTCAATAAAAAACAACAAACTTTCAAATTACATCAGCAAATATACTTGAAATTCCAATTATAAAATTGATAAAACTATTACCATAATGATGAGCATGTTTTCCTCTTTCCAAGAATATTATTTAAAAAAAAAATAGACTATTTTAAAGTTTATATCTATGTTGATTTCTAACTATGGATTTTTTAGGCCACTACATGCCATAGACATACAATCATATACATGTTTAAGTATTTTTGTTTTTTTTTATCCAAATGAAAAAGAAACTATGGTCACAAATTAGGTCTAATTCTATACAAATTCAAAAAAACCCTAATTTTAATTTTTTTTTGAGGTAGTTATGGAGGCATGGTGTTTGGGAATCATGAAAAAATAAAAGTGTGTTTACAACCTAATTGTTTTTCATAATATACATCCTAGTATGTAAAAAAACTTTCCTTCTTTGTTATGTAAACATTCAACATATGTATGAGGTTTTTTGTGTCCTTAAAACATGTGCTAAAGTAAAAAATTTATGGGTCTAACTAGTTTTTTCATAGGAAAATATATTTTTTGCTCTTTAAACACTTTTCTATTTTGTCAAGATTTATGAGTCACCACCTTTTCCAATATTTTCTAAGTTCTTTAGATGTTTATTATTTTTTCAATAGAAATCCTCTAGGTTAGAACTATGTTTCATTAATTGTAAAACTCAAAAAAAGATGTCACTCCAAGATATGCAATGCTAATTATCTATGATTTGGGTGATTAAGTCCCAATTTTAACGTTATTAGACAGTATTTTATATGGATTTTATCTTCACATACCTCACAACTTATAAAGGAATCACCTGGGATTTTTTTGTTTTATTCCAATATGAAGCCTTTCAATAATTTGGTTTTTTTGTGCATTGGTAAACAATTATCTCCCTAAAATTACTCTTTGTTTACCTCAAATATGGGATAAATTGTCTACAAGAGTGGTAGAAACCTCTGTAATTAGTGACTTTTGGGTTGTGTACATTATTTATGACTAGGATTAGTATGTCAAAGAACTTAAATATCAAACACATTAGAATTAGTAATTCTATATAAATATTAGCTATACATGGAATTTACATACACTATTTTTATATATTTATTCAAATTCATAATTCTTATTTAGTTACAATATAAGAATACCTATTTTGTTATAATATAGAATGCATGTTTTAATTTCAGTTTAGAAAGGTTGTTGTTAGATCCAGTTTTAAAATAAAATAATGAAAGGGTAGGGTAAAAAGAATAAAATATCATATAAATTTTGATATGTCTAGAAAAAAATTAGTGACAATAAGATTCTATGATACACCATGGTTGAAAAAAATAATTACCATAGGTTCAACTACTTCAATTGGAAAGTATAATTTTTTTATGTACTATTAAGTAAGGGTCTTTGTATCATGCTAATGGGTGAATAAATTTCTCCTTCTTATCTTTGAAAATAAATCAAATGCAAAAATTGTAGTGTTGAAGCTAGAGGTCTCATAGATCAATCAAATATTACCTTAGGATGTTTACAGAATCTTATAGAAAATTTATTAGAAGCATGATAAAATTTGGGCATGGTATTTGGAAAATAATCTTGGAGATCTTCATCCTAACAACTATCTTCTAATTGACGATTTCATCAATAAATTCAAAAGCTTGATATTTATCCTTGTAAAAATTGGTGAAGCTAAGTCTCATCAGAAATTCATTATGTTTATTTTGTCAACAATGGATTATCCATACTTAGTATTTTATTTTGAATCACTACACATATCTATAATCTTTGGGAACTACATATGAAACACCAAATTTTGAAAAGATATATGATAAAATTTAGTGAGAATAAGAAAACATGATTTTTATTGGTGGCATCTAACTTATAAGTACTAAGTATCAGTCATTAGTAGTCACTGATACTAATGTGAATTCATAACCTAAATATGGAAAAGGTAAGGGAGTTATCAAATGAAAAGGTAAATAAAATCCCAATCCTAAGGGTAATAAATTAGTTAAGACAAACTATTTCCCTCATTAGGACAAAGGAACATGGAAAATCAATGTGAATGTTGAAAAACAATGTTACAATTTTTATGATAAACTAGGCCATGATAAACATCATTGTTTCATGAAAATGGCATACTTGGAATAGAATATAAAAATTGTGTATGGAGGCTCTCTATTTCATAATCTTGACCAAAGTTGAAGAACTAAAATATTTTTGGGAAAATCTAGTCCTATAACTATTGAGAGTGAAGGTTTATTAATATGGAGAATGGAATATTCAATAAATTTCTTAATGTTCTAATTCATTTTGTGAACCTCATATCCATTTATTATATCACATGTTGAGATAAAGGCAAAACCAATGATTTTACACATAATTTTTTTTTTATCATAAATGTAAAATATTGATTTTCTATTGTATCCACTAACACATTTGATCACCAAAAAAGATTGTAAAAACCTAACATTTTTGTGTGAACTCAACCTTCACAAGTCATGTTTTGCACATCATAATTACATGATTAAAATTTAGGATGCAAGTTTTATTCAATCTAACTATCACTCATAAATTCACCTTAGTAAGCATAACATGGAAATTGGTTTGCTAATTTTTTTTCAAACATTAATTATTTATCTCATAGAACATGGATCCACTATCTAAAAAAATGGTGAAGTCTTTGAGTGCTTAAATATTTTAAAATTATCGATTGAAAACATGACAGAGAGAATAATTTAGTTTCTCATAATAGACAATGGAGGATAGTTTTTTAATATATGATTATCTTCTACGAATAGGTAGGTATTCAACTTCAACATACTATACCCTACAACCGTAAAAAAATTGTAGTTAAGCATAAAATCTACACACTAAATTAAATAGACAATTTCATGGTACATTCTAAGGATTTTAATTATTTTTTATTAGAATAAATTCAATGTCAAAACTACATTCACAATTGCACTCCCCACTTAGTATGATAAGATATGTATTCTAAAGAAAAATCATCTAGTGTTAAACCCAATATTTTATATTTTAGGATCTATAAATGTAATGAGTGGGTGCATGTCCTAGATGATAATCACAAAGCAATTGAAACGAAGGTTAGTTATTATATCTTTGTTGACAACTGTGAACATGTGAAGGCATATCATCTTCTTATTCTAGGGACAACTAAAATACTTTAATAGTGGGATGTATTATTTGCTGAAAAATCCCAAGATTACAAGATAACATCTCCTCCTCCTCCTTCATTAGTTTTTACCAATAAATATATAAATTATGATGGTTATTATGAAAAATAAGGTAGCTTAGGTGAATCTCATTTTAGGAGTCACTATAATTTAGATAATGATCCAAAAGGAGGAAAGTAAGCTCCTCCACCCCTAGTACCATAAGTTAGTCATAATGCACCTACACAACCAACATAACTTATACCAAAATGGGTATGCATAGTTTGTATTGATGCTAGTACATTGGAAAGGGATAAAATATATCAATGTATAATGAGACCACAACATCAGTAAATGTTGCACACTTGGCACAATTGACAATGACTAGGAATCTAGAGACTTTTCATCAAGCTTCTAAGCATTGCAAATGGTAGGCAACTATGATAGAATAACATTTTTTACCTAAATAATAAAAAAAATTAGGACTATCTTCCACTTTAAAAAAGAATAAAAATAATGAGTTGCAAGTGAATATACCAAATTAAATATGCAACAAATGAGTCCATTGATAAATATAAAGATCAACTTGTAGAAAAAAGGTTTTTCATAGGTTGAAAGTGTTTATGAAAATGAAACCTTTTCTCCATTATCCAAGATGAATTCCACCAGTTTATTACTCTCCCTAGTTACATAATAATGTTGTGAATTCCATCAAATATATGTAAAAATGTCATGCTTGCATGGATACTTATAGGAAGAAATATGCATGTCCCAATCTCTAGGGTTTGACAATAGTGAGAACTCCAATTACATGTGTAGATTGAGAAGTTCATTGTATGGATTAAAATAGGATCCTTGAGCTTGGTATGAAAATATAAACATGTCTCTAATCAATTATTGACTTTACAAAGAGTCTCTCCAACCCTATATTTTACACCAATAATGTATATAGGAAACTCTTGATTTTAGTCCTCTATGTTGATGAATTGATCATCATAATGGCTTCCACCAAGTAGATTCATGATTTAAAATCATGGATAATAAGGAATTTTGAGATGAATGACTTGGATTTGTTACACTTTTCCCTCGATCTTAGACTTTCATAGTTTGAGAAAGGAATTTTTCTCAATCAATCCAAGTATAGTCAAGACATCCCACATCACTTCAACATAGATGACTACAAGTTTGCACCAACTCATTTTCACTCTAAAGTCAATACTTTTTGTTCTTCTCCTTTGGTTTATGGTACACTCTACATTTGGTTGGTTTCAATTCGTATATGCTTGACTCATATGCAACATGATATCTCTATTTTTTTAAATATTATATTACACATCTATCAGGACCCATATGATAGTCATTGAGAGGTTTATAAGTGAATTTTATGGTATATTTATAGTTATAAGTAAGGAGAAAAATTTTCCATTGATAGTTACACTTCCAATAAGAAAACAATAGTTGTAAGCTATAATGATAATGATTGGGAAAGAGATCAAGATGATTTTAAGGTGACCACATGATACATATATCATCTTAGGGCAAGTTTGATGAATTGGTCCTAAAATAAATAGACTAATATTATTTTTTTTACTACAAAAGGTGAGTATAGTGGAGTTTTCACTATCAAGCATGAGTTAGTGTGGATTCATTACATGTTTTTTGAGTTTGAATTTTCATAGACTAAACTACAATGATTTGGTGCAATAATCAAATTACTATTCACATCTCTCTCAACCCCATGGAACACCAACACACAAAGTGAATTAAGATTTATATGCATTATATTTTAAAACTAATACATGATAAGATCAATGATATTAAGTCTCGCTGAATAGATCATCAAGTTGTAGATATTTTCATAAATCCATTGCTTGAGGCCCAATTTGGTTGAGTCAATCTAATTTTGGGAGTGAAAATAGGTTTCATGAAGGGGTAGTTCAGTGATTCCTCCATCCTTCCCTACATCAAATTAAATCTTAATGGGTGATGTTATTGTATGTAATTACTCATACACTATTGTATGGTTTTAAGATGCACTTTTAATATTCATTGGAATTTAATTCATGTATAATCATTGATTAATGCACACTTATCCAAAAACTATTAGTTTTATTTGATAAGGTAAAAATGTGTTTTGAAAGGCCCTAAAGCCTTTTATAAAGAAGCAAAATATGAAACATTAATGTTCAAATGGGATGCCTCTACCAACAACAACAAAGTAGGAGAAAATAAGTAACACTCCTGAAACTTCCACCAAAAGACAACTAGAAAACCTATAATACTTTCATAGGAAAATTATATGAAGATTTCATCAAACTTACACAAGGGCCCTGACCCCGTTTTCACCTTTATTCTAGATTTTTGCATGAGGTCCCTCTAAGCAAAGGAAAATATATGAAGGTTAAGCCATTGGTTGTCTTCCTTTTTAGAACTCAAACTACCCTTCCTTATTTTTAGTCAGTTGGGTTGTGAAGAGTTTATTTAGAACATAATGCTGGGATTTATATGCCATTCATGTACCATTAATAATTTTTGTCCTAGATAAGTCCATTTTTTGGTTATCTACTGAAGAGGGAACACCAACTAAGCTTGGAACCTTCCTTAGAGAGATTAAATAAGCCAAAAGTTATTATTTAGAGTGAGGAGGACTTTTGAGGTCCTCATTTGTAATAGGATATTTTGAAGAAGTGGTAGAATCATCACTGTTAGAAGGAATCCACTTTGCATCTCCAACCAACACCGTAAGGTTTTTGGGAATGAAGTCTTTCCACTAAGAAGACTCATTTTTTCTATGGAGATGATATTTTTTGGTCAATTGTCCATTACAAAGCAACTATGGTAGTGAAATAACAAACTAGTATTAGAGACGAGTATCAATCAAGTTATTAACTTGATTGTCTTTCACTGCAATAGTAAAGTCTTATCTCTAAGAATAACTAGTATACTTTGAATAAATTTTTTATTTAATGTAACTACTCTCCAAAACCTTATCCTTATCCTATTTCTTATCTATATAATAGCATAGAGAGATAGTGGTTAAAAAATCACTGTAAAAGAGAGTTATTTTTATACTGGTGAATTTAGTCCAAAGATTTATAATCTAAGGATATAGTCATGCTACATGTGGTAAATCTATCTATTTTATTTACTTAAATATTTAATTGATTTATATTATTCTGTGTTTAGTGGATGTATGTATTATGGAAGGTACAATGATTTTAGAGTATATTCAATCACTTTAATATCCTAAGAATGTAAATGAGTGATCTAGGACATGTAATTTTTTTGTTTCAGATTATACAAATTTCATATATAAACTAGGTTGATCATGAATAAGTATATCTAGTGAATAAAGTTAACTAAGTCAATAGGTGGGTAGATGGATAGAGGAAAAGTCTACATAAGAGTCAAACGTATACACAATGCTAGAGAATGTTTTGTTATATAAGATTTGATGTTTCCAAAATGTCTAATAACAAATTTATGTGTCTAATAGAGTCCAATATATTATAAATTATTATTAATAAATATAAGTTTGGGTAAGTCTGGACCTAGGAGCATGAACATAATGTAGGTTCTAAAAATTACTAATTTTACCTTGACTTTGAAATTGGAAAAAACATAATGAGTCTAGATGTAATGGGGTGGAATCGCTAATTCCTAATATCTTATGGATAGAATCATGTAAAACTATTATGTATTATGAAATTTTATTTCCTATTATAGTTCACTATCAAGACATGCTTATGTTGTGTGGTGTTACCTGTAGTATAACTTATATACTCATTATTCTCTTCCTTGTTGAGGAATGTGTATCTAGTTTCTCATGAAAGGTAGGGCCACTCTTTATGAAGATAGGTGTGTGTGGGATTCAAAAGGATCTATGGATAGAGTTAAAGCCTATGATGAGGCTCCCCATCTTTCTACATTATTGATTTTTAGTGTTCAGGTGGATTGAACTTTGTGAGGGCTGAATCTCTTGCATGATTGTCATGGACATATAATTATAATATATAGAATTATCATTTATAAAATATGTAATGTTGTAAAATTAATTTAACTATGTATAATTAAGATTTATTCAATAGAATAAAAAATTATTTATGTATGTAAATCTTATAATATGTTATTATTATAGAGTAAGAATTCAAAGTGAGTTAGATCATGCATTAGTAATGAAAAATAAAAATAAGCATAAAAAAATATAACTCACAAAGCCAACTCCCTCATGGGGTTTTGAAAATAAAAATTAAGAGCTATTGAAATAAGTACATCATCAAACCTTCCCAAGATCGTCTTTCCTCCAAGTGTAGCTCAAAAACATGATTTTCCCTTGATTTAGTGCTCCAAGTCTTTGCCAATGATGAGTGGATTGATCCTCCCTCATCTCTCAATGAGCCAATGAACTAGGCTCATGAAATTGATCAAATATGTGCCAATAGTTGAATCTATCTTATTGAAAATTTAGCATAATAACATTACACCAAAATATCTTGTGAAGCTGATTTTACATAATAAGTTTACACAAAGGAACTTGAAAAGATGAGTGAGAACCCTTGCATTTATAAAATTTTAGAAATCATTAGAATCAACTATGACTGTTCATCTTGAGATCAAGATGTGTGGCCATGAATTAATTCAATTTTGGAGGCTCAATCCATAAATATCCCCATTAATATTTGAAAGAAAGGGGCATTAAAGAGACATACGAGGGATTAAATTAGATATTTATTTCATTTATGGCTTACGAATGCCACCCATTGATGATGTGACTAGATGATGTAGATATAAGAAATAAATTGAAATTAATAGATCTTTTTCAAATTTCATGAATTTTTTCACTTAAGCATTTAATTTGTTTTAATTTGCTTAAGTGAGGTTAATTAAAATTTTATGTAATTCTTTAAAAATTGGTTGCTCACTTAATCAAACTAATTAAAATATCAATTTACTTAGTCGTAATTTGACTAGAGTATAATTAGAATAAGGTGTCAGTTGCATATGGACCAATTCCCCCTTTAGAGCATTATGGATGTAAAATAATACATGTGCATGTTGTTTGCTTCTGAATTAAGAAAATTTAGTAGTTCAGAGCATCAAATTATATTTTCATCATTTTGATTTGAAAAAAGTTAATAATCACATAAAATGTATTGTCCCATTCAGGGATACATTAACCTAAAATGGCACTTGTAAATGACAAGATCGAACTATTTTTTAGCATGTTTTAATGATTTTTGCCTAAATTTTGCATTGTCACAGAATTTTGAGTAAGATTAATAATTTCAACACAATGGTGTTAGGAATTGGATGTCTACAGTTACAATGTACTTTTAAAATTGTTATAGAGTTAAATATTTCTATTCAATTGTACCTTTAAATAAAATATAAATATCAATTCATCTACTATGCTTAGTCACTTTATTGTAAATATTCACTTTGATGTTATAATGATGTATTTGAATTACACAGTGAAATGAAAATTTGAATTTTGAAATATTGTAAAATTTAAATTTGAATACGTGAATGATTCGAAATGATAAAATATTTTATAATTACATAATTTATGCACATTAATTATATTAGTAAATGCATATATGTAGGATAAGTTAAGAAAACTTTTGGAATGATAACTTGGAAATGCATGAAATTGCTTCGGAGAGTATTTTTGTAGTATACAACTAGAGTGGTCCTTTCACCTTGGCCAAGTTGGAAGCCGTTATTAAAACATTGATAGGGATAACTTCAATACTAATTTATATTCATGCGAAGGATATTATGCAACTAATGGTGGAATAATTGAATAAAATGGGAGAATAAAAGAGTGAAAATAAGTGCAAGCTTCAAGAGAAGAAGTCGCAGAAATAATGCATTCCTGAAGAAGAGAAAAAGGCATATAAGGAAAAATTAAAAGAGTCCAAAAAAAAGAGTGAGAAACCAAGCTGAAGAGTTGAATGGAGTACTTGTCGAAAAACATAGTGCAACAACTGCTAAGTATATGTTTGACATGATTGGGAAAACATTTATGAATGCCTAGTTCAAAAAGGAAAATGAAAAATGATACAATATAATATTTGAATATTCTTATGAATCATAAATGAGATCTAATAGAGAAAAATAAAAAATATATCTATGAACAAAAGGCTTAACAAGATACTGTCAAATCATAAGGAACCATGGTGGAAGATCAGATCAATGATATGTATGAATTGGATATCTCATAGGAATATCACATGCACCCAACTATAGAGACATTCAAATAATAAGTGTAAAAGTGTAAAACTGTTTACACAAAAAAGTATATACGTCATTTCTAAACTAGAAAAAATCAAAAGAAATATGCAGGTGACTCAACAAACCATCTTGGAGGTAAGGATTACATAAGATGAGTATTAAAAGGAAGTGAAGAAGGTCATTCGTAAGGTACTTCCAGACACACTCACGTTTGAGGAAAGACAATTGGTGAGGTACGGGGAATATTGACCCTCAAATTTCAAATAATTATAAGACAAAGGAAAACCAAAATTGGATAAGTATGGACTGAGGTAAGTGATACACACTCATCCATAATTGGTTATCTTGCATAGAAAAAGATTCTTAGTGCACAAGTCAATTGCAATGCACACGATGAATTATGCATGATGTACATGAGTAAAGAAACACACTTTCGAAGGATAAGTGCTAAGTTGGAAAGAAACAAAGATTACGATCCAAAGGAAGAAAAATATTACAATTCTCAAGTATCAAAGAAAGGGTCTTGTGGATGTAAAACAAGATCAATCTTGGGAAGAAGGATATTTCAAGGATATGCACTTACAACTGGTAGATCAAAAGCATATTCAGGGGATATACACAAAACAACTAGAAAACCATCAAGTTGGTAAGTCAATTTGAAAAGAAGATGATTCGGAAAAGTGTCCAATGAAACTTATAAATATGGACCTTGAACTCTCATTTAGGGGATCAGGTATCATTCGACATCATCAGTTGCATTACATATTTTTCAAAAGAAGGATTAAAGTAGGGTTTGGAAAAACATAATATATCATGAAGGTTTTAGGATAGTATATATTGATAAGCATTAGGGTAATGGTGAATATATATATAAGAAATGTACATCGTATATAATACTATAAATAAATATAATTAATATTGTTTAAAATGAATATACATTATTTATGATAATCAATAAGCTTTATTTATATATTTAATTGTAAATTTACTCTTACTTACTTATATCTCTATATCATTAAAGTTCTCTGTGTTCTCTTAATATACTTGGGTGAATGCTCAGATCTTTAAACACAGGTGATATCTCAATGTGGCAAGTTCAAGTGCCTATGTATTTATTGTGCTCCACTGAACCTACATAAGATCAAAGATAAGTTGCTTAAATAAAGCGCTACAAAAAGGTCTGTACAAATATCAAATATATTGCTCTCCGCTTATCATTTATTATGATTACACTTAAAATAAGATTTATTTTCGAAATTAATGTCTACCATTTTATACTAAAATATTTGATGGGTCAACATTCTATTGTAATATTGTAAATCCAACTTCTCCCCTGGGTGGGTAAATACTTTTACTACCGGCTCCTCATAAAAGGTGCTTTTGATTGTCTGCCAGCCTGTGAAACTTAAAACGTCTTTACGTATTACTCCCTTATAGCGTTACACTTATTTTTGTAGTGTTTTGATCTAAACACAAACACATACTTCAACAGAAATTTAAATTTGTATTACAACCGTTATATTAATTTTCAGATCTTAATAACTGGCTTGTACTGGGACACTAAGGTTCCATTATCTCTTATACTATTACAAATGTCTGTGATTTGAAATTAACGTCGCTAAGACCTTATTAGGAAAAGTCTAAAGGTTCCCCCGCTACACTTGTGACACCGTCAGAAAAATCACAGGCGATAATAGACAGCAATAGTTATCTCGTTATATCCAGCCGGAATTGTGGAAAAAACCAACAGTTTACGCTGCTCTTGGAAAAAAAACAATACTGGAAAGCCAATAATACACCTTGCCAGTTGGCTATATTAGCAGAAGTGAACTAAACAGCGCAATTGGTAAGCCCAATGTAGATTTTGTATGCTATAAAAGCCATGTAGATTTTGACCAAAAAGCAAACACAATTTGAAATTTCCATAGCCATGGAGTCGAGGCTTGTGTTTTTAGTGTTGGGTTTGACAGTCATTTTGCTCGGAGATGCTGAAAGCGGCAAAAGACTTGGAGGAGGAATAGGTAGCGGCGGCGGTGCTGACGGAGGTCCTGGTGGCGGAGGTGGTGCCGGTGGAGGATTTGGCGGCGGGGGCGGTGCTGGTGGTGGCTATGGTGGAGGGGCGGGTGGTGGTGGTGGGTTTGGAGGAGCTGGAGGAGCTGGCGGGGATGGTGGAGTTGGAGGAGGGGGTGGATTTGGTGGCGGAGGAGGAGCTGGTTGGGGCGCCGGCAGAGGTGGTGGAGCAGGTGGCGGTGCTGGCGGTGGAATTGGCGGCGGAGGGCACTCTCCCTTTTCTTAAGAAATGTGCGAGCCGTTAAAATTCCCCTGGACCAAATTTTCTCTACAGTTCTTAATTCGCTTTCGATTATATTTTGTTGGAGCGTTCAGTATTATCAGCTGTCATATCTGTAATAAAATAATCAGTATTATATACTGTGTTATATCAGTACTATATGCTGTGATATCTGTAGTAAAATACTTAGTAATATATGCTGGGATATTTATAATATAATAAAATAAAGTGTTAAGAAGTTATTTACATGGAACCTATGGTACTATTCATTATAGAAGTGTGTGCAAGTTTACAAAGTTTAGGGGTGAAGCTAATTAGAATGTAAAAACGTTTTGATTAAAAAATTTAAAAAAAAAATAAAAAAATAAGATGATGATTTATAATAATATATCCTTTTTTTCTATTTAATTTGCTTTTTCATTTTTATAAATTTTTAAAAGTAAATTTTTTAATTATTATTATATAAAAATTGTTTTAATTAAAATATGTGTTTATATATGTAATTTTTTACAAATCTACTGATATTTCAATTTATATTAAAAAATAAAAATTTATAATCAATAGCTAATTATAATTATAATATTTAAATTAATAAAATTTGTAATATTAGAAAAACATTGATAATAAGGTTAAAGACCAACACTGACACAAAGTATAATAGCCCTGAGTAGAGCGAAGCAAGCCCAAATTTGTTTTAGCATCTATGTCATCCACACCTCTCATCCATACATTAGGGAGGAATCTTTTGTTCACTTGATCCAATGCAATGGTATACTCTAAATAATGAGTCACCTCACCTATTCTAAAATGCTATTGTTTGAAATTTATCAAATTAATATAAATTATATTTAATTAATGTTTTGAATTAACAAGTGAATATATAATCTTTATTTCATTTTTATATTTCTATTTAATTTTAAATAAATTTATTTCTAAAATTAAAAATTATTTTTCATATTCAACATATTATATATAAGGTGTAAAAAAATAATAATATGGAGTTTGTTCTTTAAAATTTACACTTTTTATAATATTTTAATTATGAAAAAAATGAAAATTTATTTATGCACATGAAAAGTAATTTATGTTTCAAAAAAAGATTGAATGTGTCATTCAATATATCATCAAATATGAAAGGTTGCATAAAAAAAAAAAAAAAGTAAAATATCTTCAAAATATTTTGATTCAAAACAAAAATATAATCAAAATATTTACTAAAATATTTACATTTAATAATCTTACACCATGCCAAATTTTTGAATAGATATAACATCTTATTCATGTACAATATAATAAATATATAAACATCTTCAAATTATTTTCAAAGAAGTTGTCTTTTAAATACTTTTGCATGTATTAATCATGATTGAAAGTCATACATAATTATTATAATACATGTTTTGTGCGTTGAATGTTAGCTTTCAATAATAGAATTGATGTGATTGATAGAGGTGAAGTTGATGTAGGGAGCATAAGTGGATTCGACTTAGTTTCATTACATGGATTCGATAAATGTGCAAGAGGTGGAATCAATAAAAGTACATGAAGTGGAGTCAATTTATTTAAGTGATCAAATAAATTTTATGTAAGTGGATGTGGATTTGATAAATGCATAATCGCGTATATGATCACATGAATATGGTTTAGCCCTTGTAAGATCATATTACATTTTTTGGTCATATTTTTTATAACTAAAAATAAGTGTACCACATATTAGTAAGCAAATAAATTGAATGTGTGCCTTGTGAAAGATTTAAAAATAGTATTAATTATATAGAAGCACTAAAAACAAATCTAATTCATTTTCTTTTTTGTAATTTTAATTGATGGGAAATGATTGTAAAAATATTTTTTTATAAAATTGTTTGGATTTTGTTATAATTATTGAATTGTAGAATCAACACCTTCATTTTATGAGGAGGTTCCAAATATTTAAATTTTCCTATTACTCTTTGGATTTGAAAATTTTAGTGGTTTGTCTTCTTCTACATAACTTCTTATGTGTTTTGAAAATTATTTATTGTCTTCCCTCCTCTCAACTAAATGATATCCTTAGTAGTATTTTTAGTAATTATGTTTTTATCTTGGAGATGTTTATAAAAATATAAATTTATTAAGGATGACTTTCCATCACCTAAAATTGATATGGTTGTCTAATCGAAAACTAGCTATGAAATGCTTTCATTTTTGGATGGCTTTGTGGGTTAAATTTAATTAAATATCAATCCCAAAGGTTAAAACAAAACATGATGTATAATGCCATGGTGGATATTTTTTCATGTTGTCATGTGTTTTAGATTGAATAATGTTGGGGCTACCTATAAAGGGCCATGACACATTTTTTTAATGACCTTATACATAAAGCCATAAATATTATGTTGATGACTTATTTGAAAATCCAAACATTGATAAGATCATGTTACATATTTATGATAAATATTTGAATGCTTACATAAATATAATATGCCCTTCAACCAAAAAAATTATATATTTGGGGTATCTTTAGGGAAAATGTTAGGTTATATTATATCCCAATGAGGTAAATAAGTCAATCCAAAAAAGGTCAATGTTTTCATTTAATTACCTCCACCTAAATGATTAATGTGATTAAGATGTTTACAAGTGATAATCCAAGCAATAAGATGATTTATGGCTCAATTAGCTAATAAAACAAATCATTTACATGATTTATAAGGAGTGACATGAAGTTAAATGGGATGAATGTTGTTGAAATGATTTTAATGAGATTAAAGAATACATTTTTAATTTTTTAATTATGATGCCTCCAATTTCGAATAAGCATTTATTATTATACATTTTTTCCATGGAATGTGTATTAGGAAGACTTGTTGGCATGTTGAATGTTGACAAGGAATTCACAATTTATTACATTATCAATATAATTATAAATTAGGAAAAAAATATACTGCAATGGAAAATTTGTCCTTGATCATTATCTTCACCACACAAAAAAATTACATTATATACTTAATAATGAGACATATGTCATCAAAAAATTAGTCTCGCTTAAGTATCTCATGATCAAACCATATCAATCATGACACATAGTTAAGTGGGTACTGCTAGTTATTGAGTTTCATTTAAAGCGATAGCATATCTGCGTGACACAACATCTAT
>JARHVA010003677.1:0-5000 GCA_037957365.1 Torreya grandis | reverse complement strand
ACAAGATGAAACTTGGCATAATATCTCATAATCCACCTAGATAGCTCAATATTTGAAATAAAAGGATAAAGTACATGAAAAGGTGCCAAGTGTCAATCACATGCCAAATATGACACCTAGGTGGCACACAACTATGCCAAAGGCACTAGTTGTAAGTGAAAATTAAATATTGATGGGGCACATTTCATTGGTTATAAAGACAAGTCACTTCATGGGAAAAGTCAAGCTTGTGATGAAAGGTCATGTAGAAAAGTCAAAAGTAAGGATTGGTTTATTTCTTAAAGTGGATTTTTGAGTCTTTTAGAACAAAAGCAAAAGCCACGTGGGCTTTAAATCAAAGTGAGTTAAAGATACTTGTCATTAATGACTTGTATCTTTCAGTTCCAATTCTAAAATTTAGAGTTTAAATCTTATTATTTCAAGGCACTACATTCCCTTTTAATTGTTATCTGCTAAAGAATATCGATGCATTATATAATTATTTCTAAGAGTTTATGTGCAATTTTTCACCATTAAGACAATCCACAAGCTCATTAGTCAGAAAACTGAAACCATGGGAAAAGATGAAACATCCAAAGCTAGTAAGTAGGAATTGGGCTTGTTGTTCTACTCCTATGGAACAAACATAATCTTTTAGGACACCAATTTCAATTCTATTGCATTGTCCACTGAATACAAGCATTATAAAAACTTATTCTACCATGTAGAAAGGACTGTAGATAGAGATAGTGATGATGAGAAAAGATCCAAGGATGTAGAAGATAGGTTAGACATCATGACACTCAAATTTATGGGATTACAAAAGGTTGCATCTAATCTAGAGGTACTCCCCTATGTAGACTTAGTCTACCAAATATTTTTTCAATCTAGGTGTGTTGAAAATATGATTAAGTATTTTAATTTGGGTCATGACTTTTCTTGCATATCTAGGCTAGCCTTTTAGGATTATTATGATTTACCTAGATAAGAGATTGTTTACAATCATAAAATTGTCACCCAATGTCTCTGAACACATGACATCAAATAATTTTTAAGAGATTGGGTAGAGAACAAGGGGAGGTTCATATGTAAAACCAAATTTAACTAGATCCCCATTACCTGATTTAGGAAAGGAGTAAGGATGGGGATGGCTATGATGAATCATATGCATGTGGCCAAGGACATAGGCCACATATATTAGAAGTGGTTTCCACTTATATATATGATGTTAAGAATCCCCCTTTGGGATAAATTATATCCTTCAACTTGGTAACATAGATCAAGAGGGCCATGGCTAACTAAGGGGATCACTTTTATATGATTTCATACCTAGTGGATATCATTTGTGCTACCCATAAGTTTTACCAATTCACCCATTGGTATCCAAAACTAAAGTAGATTCTACCTCACACCTTTTTGAATGTAAGAAGATACAAATACAAATAGTAAATAAGGGACATAACTGAGCACTTTTACCCAATTATGTACAAGGCCATCCATGAGAGGCTTATTCCCAGGTTATTAGAAGAAATTATAATAACCTTAAGCACCCTAGGATCCTACTGGTACTATCTAGATTGCATAGTGATAAAGTAGTTAAAATTAATATATCCCCCCTTAGGTTGCCCACCACAGTGCCAAAATAATTGGCTAAATAAGAGATTGATTTTTAATTACTCATAAGGGTGGATGGACTATACAATAATAAGAAGACAAGATTAGTTCATCCTCAGCTATCCAACATTGGTCAATTTATAATTTAAAACTATAATTTAGTCATCATTGTTTCCAATCAGAGGTCCAACTTTGACTTGGAAAGGGATACCAATAAGGAATGGGATCCTAAACACATAACATTCAAACACTATACCAAGCACAAGACAACCCTAAGCATCACCTACCATCATGATCTTAAAGATTAAGATAGGTTTTACATCAATGAAACTAATAACATGGAGGTGAAGTAGAGATTAAAGGTTAAAAATATCTCATAGGTTAAGGGGAGGTTTAAAGATGCATATTTTAATGAGGTTTTTGAACATGAATATGCTCAGGTAGGACCATCTACATCCATATCTTGTGTTACTAGTGAGCATGGAAGAAAATCCAACTAATCCTCAGCTCAGTCGATGGATACTACAAACATTATCTCCTAGTTTAGAGAAGGGGGAGATGATATTGGGAAACATATTAAGAAAGCTTCTATTTCAAGATCAACATCTAGCATCCCATCCCAAGTACAAAGTGTTACCTTAGCATAGGCAAGACCTTTAATGGAAACAATAACACCACCCATCACAACACCAACATCTTTAACACAAAAAAATTCTCCCCTACTTCTTAACAAGAAAGAACTAGGTAAGATCGAAGGTGTTTATTTGCCTCCTTCATTTATAAGTATATAACCCTTGGGCATATTCTATGAGCTCACAAACCTAGACCATATGAACCTATTTCCCTACAATCCCCTCACATTACTTGTAATTAGATCATAACTATGCCCTTTCCCACTATTAACCCTTTCATTATATCATCCACTTCCAAGTTTTTAGTGATGGCCAATTTGCCTCCAATTTTGTCCAGGCCTATGTCTAGGCTAATTCCCTAAAAATACCTAAGAAAAGGCCCACTATTGTCATCCCCCAAGTTCCTTTTTTCCAAACTAGTGCTCCAACTACCACTAGTTCTTCTTCATCTTTAGTAATGACACTTCTCACCTCATCCCCTAGCTCTACATTTATCTTAGTCACCTCCATAGTTGCTTCCTATACATCTACCTTATAGGGATTAACACCAACTTAGTAATTTATTCCATCCACATAGCCTCCAAGTGATTTTTTAGATAAATCATGGATAAAACAAATTCAATTAGATATAATGGAGAACTAAGATCTGGCCATAGTGAACCGTCCATAGGTCACATTGGAATTTGATAAAAAGGATAGAGCAATGAAGAGACTGACTAAGAGGTAGGTCACCTATCTAGACCAAACAATTGTGTATGAGTAAAAATAGATCCTATTTGAGCTGACTAAGAAGAAAAGATCTGGGCCTATCTAATATTAATAATATGAAGAGGACCCCCTCTCGATTCTAAAGGCATATGGTGATATAGTTACAAAATTAGTAAAAGGAATGTAACAAAAAGCAAATGATTTATAATAATAACACAAAGCCACATTGTCGGTAGAGACTATAACCAAGGTGGAATGGGTTATGGAGGTAATGTCTGATACATTAAACACCTTGGCCCAGTACAAAGTAAGAGGGGATGAGGTATACAACAGAATTCTAAATGCATAAGGGGCATATGGGTTGTATGATAGCAAGATAATCAACTTGGTAAAATTTTTTAAGATGAAAAAGTTTGGAGACCTTGACTTGATCCTATTAGAGGACTTGAGCATTACTTAAACCTACATAATTAGAAGAAGGATGTCTTTAAACTAGTGGATTGATGAAATCGATCCATAGGCTAATGTTTCACCTAGATGGGTGATAGAGTGATAACTCTAATTAAAGAGGTTGAGATCACACACCTTGCCAACAAGGATAGTTCCATTGTTAGCAAGGATGCCTCCAAATCCCAACTGCAAATTTTCATTGCAAAATTTAGAAAGAAATATATATTTTAGGGAGTGAATTTTGGATAGGAAATGGTGGACTTGGTTTCATTTACTAATCAAAGAATAAAAAAATATGTGGTAATCAATGAGGATGTAGAATCTCTCTTGAGAAAACATGATGCAATGGTAAGAATCACCATAAGTTGTTGAAATAACTTATTATTGATTTGATGTTAATTAATTAAAATTACATGAGATGCTCAAAATCATGGAGAGTGTAGATAAAAGCTAAGAAGCAAGCAGGTAGTAGGTCACATATAGTCACTACATGAGTTTCTACCTCCTCAACCCCTCTTGGAAGATTTTCTTCTTCAACAACACTAGGAATCACTCCTTCAACTTTTATGGGTTCACTATCATCCTATTCTACACTAGGAGCTTCATCATTGACCACACCAATAAGATCCTAACCTAGAACCTTAAGAGAAAGATAATCATTTATCAGTCTTTATTTTGATGAATTCCATGTCCTAATTCCACTCAATGTATTCTAAAAAGTACCCTTATTTTGAATACAGAATATTCTTTAGTTTTAAGACATGATAGACTTTGTCCATCGATAGATGTCATATATTTAGCTATTTTGTAACCATTTTAGGCATGAAAAAGGCATATATAAAGGGGTCCTCCCCCTCAATTATACTTCATAACAAAATTTTGTGAAATTAATGCAAATAAAGAGAAGAATTCTTGTAATTTATTCACTATTTCATTATTTTCATATTGTCTTATTTCTTAAGCTTTGATAATGATAAATGATTTCATTTTTTCTAATGGTTAAGTCTGTTATTAGTGTTTTGAATTCATCTTGTTAGTTTGTGGTTTCAACTATGCTAACAAAATTTATTATGTATGCTATGTTTTCTTTCTACTCTATAAACAAATGTGATCAAAGTAATTTGTTGTAGGTAGCTATTTTAAAAGTATACTTTTTATAATATATGTATTATATTTACCCTGGAATCCCCACTGCATTTTTGGTATTTTGATTTTATCACTAGAATCTCTTGAATGTTAATTTTATTTTCACTATTATCAAAAAGAAGTAAAGGAAATATGTTGTTCTTTGTTCTTGCAAAGAAAACCTTCTTTTCTGCTCTACCTTGCTTCCTTTTTGAACTTCTTTTTAACATAAATCACTTTAGATTAATGTTCACTATAAAAATTCACTTGTTTGTTTAGAGTTTGGGAATAAAATATCAAAGTACAAAATAAATTTTACATCATAAAAACACAAAGAAAATTTAGATAGATTTTATCACTAATAATCTCCTATTGTCCCTATAGTAGGGTCTACTTGTAGACTAAAGGTGGGGGCTAAAAAATTATTCCATCAAAACTAAATTATGTGCTAAGGTCTTCCAAGACCTACACTATAAACTGATACATACTAAT
>JARHVA010003676.1:1682500-1882262 GCA_037957365.1 Torreya grandis | reverse complement strand
GTAATCTCGAGAAAGATCAACTCTTTCATTCACAACACTCATATATGTCCTCATTCCACTATAGTGTCTCAAATTCACACTATAATTGCATATACTCCTAAAATAAATTATGTTCAAGATTCATCAGTGGAGTAGGAAGGGACATCTATTATCTTGTGAACTACACCCTCTACTAGTCATGATCCAAAATAACCACATATTTATCATCTATGGCATCATCACACATTGTTACTATTAAAATATAAGTTGTAGTAGCTATGGTTGCATGATAAAAATAGGATCATACCCATCTAAAATATTTTTTACACACTCCAACAATCCACCAAACACTTCCTCACTAGGAACATGTCATCGGAGGACCTAAAGGGATGTCTCTATGATGACTTGCCAAAATTCATCATCTCTTGTAAAATATAAGTACATGATATTAATACTAATGTTATAAAAATAAATGAAAATATATACCAAATTTTAAATATGTATATACTTACTCACAAGAGGATCATGAGGGTTAGTTATTGCCACAACAATTGTATCTACACCACCTACATCCAAACCACCCTTTATTACAAGAACACCATACACTATTAATAGAAATAAAATAAGACACATATGGGTTGATCACCACCATGTATAGGTTGGTGGAAACCAACATCATCTGCATCTGGTGTCTAAATCATCAAATTCACATCCGTGATTGGGATGGGATCTAAGTCTAAAACACATGGTTAGACCATATCCCCCTCCCATAATGGAGCCACCATGAATTATCTCCACAAATATGTCACTAAAGTCACATCATGTGGAATACCAAATTGTCTAGTAAGTTTCTCAAACAAGAAGCACTCATATACCTTAGGCCATCAATCATGTAACTAATTCTCACTCAAATGCATCTCAACTCCATTCTATCCTCCAGTCATCCTCTATAATCCTTGTAGGGCCACTACACAATATTTCCAACATATAATCAATAAAATATGTGATGGTGCTCCATGATCCCATCTCTTCACATATATATGTGGATCAATCAATCCACCACAAGGCATCCCCAAAGGTTGGATAACTATAACTTGCTCATAGGCCAACAATGTAAAAGTCTGGGCAAGTCCAAACCTTATCTAAAACCCTCTTAGGTAAATCTATGAAGGTTCTTGTATAAGTGGGCCAAAATAGAATGGCCCCAAGATTATATCGTCCCATAATCCTTAATGTCATGGAGAAATGTATAAATCAAGTAGGAAATATAAACCCCACCACCATCAACTACAAAAAATAATGCTATGAAGGCATAAACATATTTTTGAAATCATAAAACATTCTTCAACATAATCTGCAATAATAAGATGGTCATATTTTTAGGGCCATAATGATCACCCCAAATAAGTCCAAACATATATAATTTTTCTTGATAAATGTGGGATGGCCCACTAGGACCTTGTAGGGTCATTAATTAGCCAACATTAACAATTGCATGATCTTCGATAAATCAGCTAAAGTGACAATCATCCCCCTTATTAAGAGGCATAAATTATAAGTGTATAAGTCTTATCACTTAGCCAGGGCAGTCATCATGTTTATGTCATATATAATCAATGTTAGCCACCCAACATGCCCAAGACCAAATGTGTCTAAATTGGTTATACCATTTTTAGTCAAGAGCAAATCTTGAACTATCTCCACCATGTGGCCACAATAAAAATCCTTGGCTTGCATATCCCAACGTAATCACTAGTTCATAAAAAGATAATATAAATATTATACATTAATTTTATCTAAAATTAAAAGAATAATATTTATTAAAATTAAAAAAATATAGGGACACGAATGTTTCCACTCATAAATATTCATAGACAGGTTTAGTATGAACTAGACAGGTTCACAAACTAGTCTTTAACTAAATAGGTAGGCTCATGAACAAATCTGCACTCAACAAGGACAACTTTAGAATGGTCTGGATAAGACCAACAAGAATAAACATGACCAAAAAATATCTTGAGAGCAATTAAAATATATCAAAATGATAAATTATTAAACATTTACATACATAAAAATTTTAGTTGTTTGACTTACCAAGGGTAGTACATCCTCTAACTATAAGATGGCCCCAACCTGCTTGAACCAAGTCAACCCTAGAAACCTCCTTTGTGGCATTGTGTCTATCTTAGAGCTCAAAATTATGAAAGTTTCAATGTGCAAATGAAGTACAATTTTTTTTCAACCAACATATTTATATTATTTAACTAATTTTTTGAAAAAATCAAACCCATTGTAATTAATTATCCAAAACTTGTGCACACAATATCTCAATAAATACATATCAAAATCACTGTCATAAATTTCATTGGAATAAATTAATTTTTCTCTTTTGAATGGTTCTAATTTTGTTATTTCAATCAAGCTTTTCAAAAATGATAATTGGCAATTACTTGTTTATACATAAAATCTCCTGCAAATTCTTTAACCTTTAGAAAATTCTAAAAATAAAATATTCATCATAATATAATGATAAAAATGGTAATATATCAAAAAAAAATATTCAATCAATTATTAATCAAAATATATTATAAAACATGCACCTTCTTCTTTCGATACAACACACTCAATTATCTTGTACCTTGCATCAAAAGGGGGAATTCATCAGGCTTATTATAGAATACATCTTAGCACACAATGCATGATATAGAATGGTTCAAATTTTTCACATGTTATATATTTATGATATATTCAAGAATATACACAATAATACATGAGGCACACATGACATATAGGTACACTCAAAATTAAGATCAAGAACTTAATATAGAGGAAAATAATTCAAAGATCAAATTCTAAAATAAAGAACATGTTTTTCATATTTGGAGTTGTTGCCAGAATCTAGATAACGTGAGTGCAATGGAGATGTGATCACACAAGTTGAAGCAAGTGCACACCACATAAATGCTAAAGCAATTTGAATTTAACACAATAAGATAAATTGCACAAAATGGAGAAAACCAAAATCTGATTTACATGAGATGGCCAAAGTGAGGAATACATATAGAAGAGTACGTAAGTAACTCTTCCACAAAAGGTGGACAAGGCACCCCGAGAATAGATAGTAACTCCTCCATGAAAGGTAGTGACAAGGTGATAAGAATAGAGAAGTAACTCCCATCAAGGGAGTTACTTATGACATTCTTATGACACCTATGACACACACCTCCACATAAGCTACCCTATCCCACAAATGTAGTAAAACTCCATGTATGCACAAGAAATACAATTTCCCTAATTAATAAATAGGTAAAAATAAAAACCTACACTAACGCCCCCCCATAAGTGCAGCTTAGGTAGGCAGTGTGGAAATATAAAATGGGTCTCGACAACTAGGCCTGATGAGGTACCTATGTACAAATGCAATCTCCCATAAGATAGAGAAAAGGATAAAACATGTAGGAAAAAACTCCCCCCCCCCAAAAGAGAGACATAAAAGAAAGAAGAGGCTAGAAGGCCCCCTGAAGATGATGCTGCTACAAATGTGGACTGCACCCCAAGAAGAGCTCGTAGATGAATAAACTTGCTCTCAGTGAAAGGTTTGGTGAAGATGTCTACATCCTACTCTGAAGAATGGAAAAATATCAATTCAATGACCTAACTAAGATTAATCTCCCTAATGAAATGCATGTGAATCTCTATGTGCTTGGTCCACTGGTGCTAAACTAGATTCCTACAAATCTGAATGGTACCCTGGTTGTCACAATAAATAATGGTGGGCTGCCTGATAGGAATGCCAAACTCAGATAGATCCCCTAAAGCTAAATAGCCTCAGTAGCTGCATTAATATATCACCTATACTCTACCTCTATGGATGATATAGCAATAGCATTCTACTTCTTGCTAGACCAATTGATAGGACCAAAACCTAGAGAGCAACTATAACCAGAAGTGGACTTGTAAGTCTGTGAATCACCAGCCCAGTATAAATCTATATATCCAACCAAGTCAACCTTTATGCCAAATCTATAATGAATCTCATATCTATGTGAACCCTATATGTAATGCAAGATCCTCTTAGTTGCTTTCTAATGCAGTTCATGAGGTTCCTACATGAATTTGGAAACAAGTCCCACTATATATGATATGTCAGGGCTGGTGTGAGTCAAGTAGATGAGACTACCAAAAAGTTATTGATACCAAGTGGCATCAACCAATCGTGAAGAACAATCAGCCTCAAGCTTGACTCTAGATAGAAAGGAAGTTAGAGATGGCTTCCAATCAGCCATGTGAAACTGAGCCAATAAGTCATGAGCATACTTAGGTTGTGCAAGAGAAATCCCTGAATCTAACTATGAGATCTCGATGCCAAGGAAGTAGTGAAACAAACCCAAGTTTGTCATGTCAAATCTATCTTGAAGAGATGCCTTCATCATTGCAATAGCTGATGAAGAACTCCCGATGATCAAAAGGTTATCAACATATAGAACCAAAATCAAGAGCGAATCATCCTTCCACAAGAAGTAGACATTGAAATTAGAATGGCACCTAGTGAAGCCCGCTATGAGAAAGAAGGAATCCATCTTGGCAAACCAATCTTGAGGGGCCTTTTTGAGGCCATAGATATATTTCCTAAGTTTGCATACTAAGGAAGAATCCTAAACAAATCTTGGCATCTACTCCATGTAGATCTCCTCCTCTAGGTCTTCATGAAGAAATGCACTCTTCACATTCATCTGATGCACGTCCCAACCATGTATTGCAGCAATAGCCAAGGTGAGTTGGATAGAAATCATCTTTGCAATAGGTGCAAAGGTCTCTGAGTAGTCAATTCTTGTCACCTGTGAAAAACCCTTGGCGACCAATTGCATCGTGTACTTATCAACCGACCCATCTACTACAAACTTGGTCTGATATATCCACCTAAATCGAACCATCTTTCTTCTCTTAGGAAGTGAAGTCAAGTCCCAAGTGTGATTTTTGATTAATAAAGAATATTCTTCCTCCATAGCACTATCCCACTTAGGTACCCCCAATGCCTCTCAAAAAGTTTGTGGATCTGAAATTGAAGCAAAGAAGGCATGTGGATCTCTCTAAAAATCCCCCTAGTACGTCTGTCATCTACAAGATCTCTTGGCCAAGTGCCAGCACTATTAAGTGTTTGTCTGGACCAAAGTGGCATGAAAGTGGGCAAGTTAGGTGCTAACTCCTCATCCTCTGACTGACTAGAGGTGGATGACTCTACATCACTATCCTCGCTCTCTAAACTTGAAGAAGAATAAGATGTCTCTGGCTCAAGAACCTACTATGGCTGATCTGAATCTAACGAGGAATCATCATGAAGAAGTAGATCTGATGAGGGAGAAGTGTCAAGTGTTGAGTCTCTAGGACTCTACTGAAAATGGACACTTATCTCGATGAACAACTCATGAGTGACATGATCTAGAAGGTGATATCCATTAATACCATCCAAATATCCTACAAAGATGTAAGGCTTGGATTGACATTCCATAGCTTTGTGTTTCTTCTTCAAAATTTGGGCCATGGCTGGGGATTTGAAAACTCTAAGGTGCTCAACATTAGGTTTCCTTTTATGCCAAGCTTCAAAGGGTGTTATCCCTTTCAAAGCTTTGTGAGGATCCCTGTTTTGAATTTAGCAAGCACAATTGATGGCTTCAACGTAGTACTATGGTGCTAAGGATTTGGAGTGAATCATATAGCTACCCATCTCATTCAAGAACCTATTCTTGCATTATGCAACCCCATTTTGTGAAGGACTATAGGTGATTGTGCACTGCAAATCAATCCCCTCTGTGGTGCAAAACTACTCAAACCTGATGCTGACATACTCCCCTCCATTATCAGTTCGAAGAACCTTGATGGATTTCTCTCTGTTTCTCAATAAGAGCCTTGAAGTCTAGAAAATTTTTAAACACTTCAGACTTTTGTTTGAGAAAATATATCCAAGTGTACCCAGATAAATCATCAATGAAAGTGAGGATGTACTTGGCCCTTATGAAAGATGGTTTGGGAAAGGGTTCTGATACATCACTGTGGACTAACTCCAAAGGTTGTGAAGCCCTCCAAGCTTTGCCTTTGTCAAATTTTTCTTTGGGATGCTTCCCAAGGGAGCACCCCTCACAAAGTCCTTTTGAGAATTGGACACGAGACAAGCTAATGACCATGTTATTTTTCCAAAGTGGCTCAAGGTAGCGGTAGTTAAGGTGGCCAAACCACTCATGCCACAATTTGCTAACTCCATCTGAATGAGTCAACAATGCTATTGGAGAAGAATCAGATGCAAAATGTGAGAAGGTGTATAACCTGGCTTGGTGATCTGCCATACCCACTGCCACTGTAGTATCATAATGCAACTCCTTGATAGCCACTGAATCTGGTAAAAACTCAACTCGCATGCCCCAACTAATATGAGTGATTTGGTACACTGATAGGAGATTGGTTGAAAGAGAAGGAACACTTAGAACATTATTTAATGTTCCTCCTTCCATTTCAACTGACCCTCTCCCTACAATAGAAACTGATGTGTCATCACCCAAACTAATTGAAGTCATGCTACAAGGCTCTAAAGATGAAAACTCAACTAGTGAAGAGCCCATGTGGTGAGATACACCCAAGTCGATGACCCATGAAGATGTAGAATCTGTTGTAGCTACAAGGTCCATGCCCTTTTCTTTCTCCTTACCCTTGCCTTTTGCCTTAGTAGAATCTTGGGTAGATGAATTCTGCTTGATGGACTCTAGAACACCTATGTTGTTCTTCTCTAGAAGATGAGTTAAGTGATCTATTTGTTTCTTCATGCATTTGTGTTCATCATACCCTATCTTTTTACAATACACACACTAAACCTTCTCCTTCTTAGGTTTAGCATTGGAGGATGAAGACTCAGTGTTGTTTTTGGCAGGATTTTTGTTTTCTTTCTTCTTCTGCTGGTCCTTATTCTTTTTTTCTTCTCCTTTGTTGAAGTTTTATCTTTACCATTTCCAGCTATCAAAGCTTGGGGTTGAGTAGAATTCATTGTGCCCATTTGAATTAGCTTATCTTGCTCCCTAGTCAAGTCGGCACTGAATGAATCCAAAGAAGGAATTTTCCATGTAGTGCCAAGGGCACTTTTTGTGGCATGGAAAGTGGAGACAAAGACTGAATATCTTGGACCTAACTTTGCGAGAATAGAAAAGATGAGTTGATCAACTTTCTTCTCTATCCCACATTCTTTCAATTGCAATCTAAGGGCCTTAAACTTAGTGAAGAAGTCTTGTAGGGTGTCAAAGTTGCTAGGACTTAGACTTATGAGTTCGTTTTTGAGCTCATGACCTCTCATCTCATCAAGCTTTCCAAATAACTTTTCTAAGGTGTCCCATATGTCATTGGGAGTTTAGGAGGATTCTAGATGGAAGAGAAGCTTTGGAGACACAAACAAGCTCAGTAATCCATAGGCTTCATCACTACGGTTGTACCACTTGACCTTTTTAGCATCAGTGTTGGGTTCTACTTCAGTACCCATGGTGATCCTATACAACCCTTTGCTTATAAGAATGATTGACATTTTAACCTTCCATTCATGATATTTGAAGGGTGTTATGGGTTTAAGTTGATAAGAATCCATTTTTAGCTGAATTTAGGTGAAGTTGTGTTGACTGCAAGTTGTGAATTTATGTAGAAAGGAGAATAAAAGCAAATATTTGCAAGTTGTGAAAAGCAATCACACCCACATAAAATATTCAACCACCACCAAAATATTCAAGTGCATGCTAAAAATACTTTGGAATCAGTTGAGAATGCATCTTAGATCAATCAGTGTAAGACTAAAGCAAATAGGACGTCGGACGCAGTCGAAAATGCGTCCCAAGAGACCCAAATTTTTGGCACTTTATAAACTAGTGCATTTTTGACAAATAACAAGCCTATGCTATGGAGAATTGAATTACAAACACTTTTGTAAAAAATGGCACCCAAATTTGAGCTACCATTTGCAAGATATTAAAGGTTAAATTTTACTGTAAACTAGTGTTTTTGCAAAAAAAAACACTAAAACATTAAAAAATGCCTATTTTGAGAGAGAAAATGGCCTTCCAACCACTCGTTGGATTTGGCATAGAATGAAAAATCTAAAGGAGATTTGTGTGAGGGGGAATTGGCCTCCCGCCAACCTAGGCCTCACCCTTCGTCTTCGTAGGTCGAAGATATAAGTTAAAATTCAAACCCCAAAAATATAAAATTGTCTATAAAACTAAATATTCATTCAAATTGACTAATTTTTGTTTTATCAAGTCAATTTTCACTAAAAACAAAAAAGCAAAGATAGTTTTTAAGGATCGCCAAGGTGTTTAAGGGTCCACATGGGACGCCAAGCATGAAAGGAGCGTCATTTTCAAGAAATTACAGTTCAAATTTGCAGCAGAAAAGACAAAAAACAATGCAGACCTGCTACACTATCTGAGGTGCCTTGATGGAAGGAAGTGTGGCAGAATATCTTCACCAAAAAAGAGGGTGCACTTCAAGTTTCAAATAGCAAAACAAATGCAGTAGTGGCTCCCAAAAAAGGGTGCAGTTTTGAAATTTTTTTTGCAAAAAATAAAAAACAGCAGACCTGGATGCCATACAGCCTAGTTGGCTGTTGGAAAGGATGCCATAAAGTTAGCTTAGCACCTCACAAATAGAAAGAACTATTGTTGTTGCATGGAGGAAGCTGTAGAAGGACAGAAACTAGGCATAGACCAAAAGAAGGTTGGCGCAAAGTTGTTGAGTGTTGCTCCTCCTTCTACTATTGAATGCTGCTCTTTTCTTCTACTGTTGAATGCTGCTCCTAAAGTGAAGACAACCAAGACACCCAAAGGCCAAGGATTTCCAAGGAAACTAACTAGAATTGATTTTTTTAAATTTTAGACCAAATATAGAATAAAAAATAGAGAGAACTCCACTCCTCTTGATTTCAAAATAAGCTAAAAGCATAATCACACACAAGATTACTAGGTTTGCTCTGATACCATATCAGAGTTGTTGCCAGAATCTAGATAATGCGAGTGCAATGGAGATGTGATCACACAAGTTGAAGCAAGTACACACCACATAGATGCTAAATCAATTTGAAATTAACACAATAAGATAAATTGCACAAGAAAAAATAGAGAAAACCAAAATATAATTTACATGAGATGGCCAAAGTGAAGAATACATATAGGAGAGTATGTAAGTAACTCCTCCACAAAAGGTGGACAAGGCACTCCAAGAATAGACAGTAACTCCTCCATGAAAGGTGGTGACAAGGTGCTAAGAATAGAGAAGTAACTCCCATCAAGAGAGTTACTTATGACATTCTTATGACACCTATGACACATCTATGACACACACCTCCACATAAGCTAGCCTATCCCACAAATGTAGAAAAACTCCATGTATGCACAAGAAATACAATTTCCCTAATTAATAAATAGGTAAAAATAAAAACCTACACTAATATTTCAAATATTCAAAATAACTCCAAAATAAATAATATGAAATACGTTGGCACAATGATATAGTTTTTGGGTACATATAATAGCCATATACCCTTTGTTTTTAAAAACTCAAAAGTACAAATCAGGCAAACTTAGACACATATTCAAGGGTCATATGAGAAAGTAGTTACAGAAGCAAAATATAGGTTGTAAACACAATTTATAGTCAAGAACATAGATGCATATAATTATATAATTGTCACAACTTACGGGGCATGATATACATTCATGCTTATTCATATTGAGAATATAAAAACCGTAAAGTTTTGAAGTTCAAAAATAGCAAAACTCAAAGTTTCAAAATTAAAAGTCACAATTTCAAGAGAAAAATTATCTATTTCAATTCAAATCTACAAATAATGTGTTCAAGATGGGGGCATGAATATGATTAATTTTCTTTTGATTATGAAAACTATAATTTACATTTGTGTGCATTGGTGTGAATTGACCTATGTGAGTAATGTATTTTCAAGTCTAGTGACACTTAACAACCTTGGAATTACTTCTAGTAAACCCATTATGTGGTTCCATTTATATTACAGGTGATATATGTTTGAGTCTAGAGAAACTATACAACCTTGGCATCACTTCTATCAAACCCATCATGGTTCTATTTTTTGTATTAGTACATTGAGTACTATTTCCTATTTTTAAGACTTGGAAAATATAACTTTCCAACTCATGAGATTGATTAGTTAAAATATAAAATTTGAGGCTTTATCACCCTAAATATAGGTAACTACATTCTCCAAGAACTTTAATAATGGGGTATGTCCTATAATCTCTTATCTCATATTATGGAATCAATTTGTCTTAGTTATTCCAATCACTATGGTCATGGGTATAGTGACACCCAATGGCATACTTACTCTCCCTTCACTGCTCAAGGCATTGTTCTTTTTCCTAGCTAAGAAATGAACAAGACCAAAATCATCCTCTCTCCAATTGGAAAAGCATTCATTCTTCGCAAACAACATAATATAACACACATGCATGTCTATTCTCTCCTTGATCTTTACTTTTGTAGTTTCAAATTCAAATTCTTCGCATTTTACATATGGATATTAACTAGTACTTGTGCTATTGTATATTATATCATGATATAGTTATTACAATTGATGATAGATTCAAGAATATACATAATAATACTTGAGTCACACATGACATATAGGAGCATGCAAAAATCAGATCAAAGACTTAATAGAGAGGCAAATAATTCAAAGATCAAATTCTAAAATAAAGGACATGTTTTTCAAATATTAAAAATAACTCCAAAATAAATAATATGAAATACATTGGCACATTGATATATTTGTTTGGTACATATAATAGCCATATACCCTTTCTTGTCAAAAATGCAAAAGTACAAATTAGGCACACTTAGACACATATTCAAGGGTCATATGCAAAAGTAGTTATAGAAGCAAAATACAAGTTTTAAACACAATTTATAGTTGACCACATAAATGCATATAATTAAATAATTGTCACAACTTAGGGGGCATGATACACATTCATGCTTATGCATATTCAGAATATTAAAAAATGTAAAGTTTTGAAGTTCAAAAATAGAAAAATGCAAAGTTTAAAAATTCAAAGTCACAATTTCAAGAGAAAAATATATATTTCAATTCAAATCTACAAATAAAGTGTTCATGATGGGGGCATGAATACTATTCATTCTCTTTTGATTATGAAAACTATAATTTGCATTTGTGTGCATTGGTGTGATTTGACCTATGCAAGTAATGTATTTTCAAATCTAGTGAAACTTAACAACCTTGGAATTACTTATAGTAAACCCGTTATGTGGTTCCATTATGTATTACAGGTGATATATGTTCGAGTCTGGTGACACTATACAACCTTGGCATCACTTCTAGCAGACCCATCATGGTCCTATTTTTTGTATTAGTGCATTGAGTACTATTTTTTATTTTTATGAGTTGGAAAATATAACTTTACAACTCATGAAATTGATTAGTTAAAATATAAAAGTTGAGGCTTGATCACCCTCAATATAGGGAACTACATACTTCAAGAACTTCAATAATGGGGCATGTCCTCTGATCTCTTATCTCATATTATGGAATCAATTTGTCTTAGTTACTCCAATCAATATGGTCGTGGGTATATTGACACCCAGTGGCATACTTACTCTCCTTTCATTGCTCAAGTGATTGTTCTTTTTCCTAGCTAAGAAATGAACAAGACCAAAAGCATCCTCTATCAAATTGGCAAAAAAATCATTCTTCACAAACAACATAATACAATGCACATACATGTCTATTCTCTCCTTGCTCTTTACCTTTTTAGTTTCAAATTCAAATTCATCATATTTTATATATGGATATTAAATATAGTTTTGCTATTTTAGATTTTATCATGATATATTTCTTATAATTGATTATAGATTAAATAATATACACAATAATACTTGAGGCACACATGACATACAAGTGCACTCAAAAATCAGATAAAAGACTTAATATAGAGGCAAATAATTCAAAGATCAAATTATAAAATAAAGGACATGTTTTTCAAAGATTCAATATAAATAATATGAAATACATTGGCACATTGATATAGTTGTTGGGTACATATAATAACCATATACCCTTTCTTTTAAAAAACTTGAAATTATAAATCAGGCACACTTAGACACATATTCAAGCATCATATGCAAAATTAGTTATAGAATCAAAATATAGGTTGTAAACATAATTTATATTTGAGTACATAGATGCATATAATTATATAATTGTCACAACTTAGGGGGCATGGTACACATTCATGCTTATATATATTTAGAATATAAAAATTGTGAAGTTTTGAAGTTCAAAAATAGCAAAATGTAAAGTTTCAAAATTGAAAGTCACAATTTCAAGAGAAAAATATCTATTTCAATTCAAATCTACAAATAATGTGTTCATGATAGGGGCATGACTACTATTCATTCTCTTTTGATTATGAAAACTATAATTTACATATATGTGCAGTGGTGTGATTTGACCTATGCGAGTAATGTAGTTTCAAGTCTACTTAAACTTAACAACCTTGGAATTTCTTCTAGTAAACCCATTATGTGGTTCCATTATGTATTACAAGTGATATATGTTTGAGTATAGTGACACTATACAACCTTGGCATCATTTCTATCAGACCCATCATGGTTTTATTTTTTGTATTAGTGCATTGAGTACTATTTGCTATTTTTAAGAGTTGGAAAATATAACTTTACAACTCATGAGATTGATTATTTAAAATATAAAAGTTGAGGCTTGATCACCCTCAATATAGATAACTACATTCTCCAAGCACTTCAATAATGGGTATTTCTCTGATCTCTTATCTCATATTATGGAATCAATTTGTCTTAGTTACTCCAATCAATATGGTCATGGGTATATTGACACCCAGTGGCATACTTACTCTCCCTTCATTGCTTAAGTGATTGTTCTTTTTATTAGCTAAGGAATGAGAAAGACCAAAATCATCCTCTCTCCAATTGGCAAAAAAAGCAACCTTAACAAACAACATAATACAATGCACATACATATCTTTTCTCTCCTTGCTCTTTACCTTTGTAGTTTCAAATTCAAATTCTTCATATTTTATATATGGATATTAATTAATACTTGAGGTATTTTATATTTTATCATGATATATTTCTTACAATTGATTATAGATTCAAGAATATACACAATAATACTTGAGCCACACATGACATACAAGTGTACTCAAAAATCAAATCAAAGACTTAATATAGAGGCGAATAATTCAAAGATCAAATTATAAAATAAATGACATGTTTTTCAAATATTCAAAATAACTCCAAAATAAATAGTAGGAAATACATTGGCACACTGTTATATTTGTTGGGTACATATAATAGCCATATACCCTTTCTTTTCAAAAACTCAAAAGTACAAATCAGGCACACTTAGACACATATTCAAGGTTCATATGCAAAAGTAGTTATAGAAGCAAAATACAAGTTTTAAACACAATTTATAGTTGACCACATAAATGCATATAATTAAATAATTGTCACAACTTAGGGGGCATGATACACATTCGTGCTTATGTAAATTGAGAATATAAAAAAATGTGAAGTTTTGAAGTTCAAAAATAGCAAAATGCAAAGTTTCAAAATTGAAAGTCACAATTTCAAGAGAAAGATATCTTTTTAAATTCAAATCTACAAATAATGTGTTCATGATGGGGTCATGAATGTTATTCATTCTCTTTTGATCATGAAAACTATCATTTACCTTTGTGTGCATTGGTGTGATTTGACCTATGTGAGTAATGCATTTTCAAGTCTAGTGACACTTAACAACCTTGGAATTACTTCTAGTAAACCCATTATGTTGTTCCATTATGTATTACAGGTGATATATGTTTGAGTCTAGTGACACTATACAACTTTGTCATCATTTCTAGCAAACCCATCATGGTTCTATTTTTTGTATTAGTATATTGAGTACTATTTCCTATTTTTAAGAGTTGGAAAATATAACTTTACAACTCATGAGATTGATTAGTTACAATATAAAAGTTGAGGCTTGATCACCCTCAAATAAAGGAACTACATTCTCCAAGAACTTCAATAATGGGTCATGTCCTCTGATCTCTTATCTTATATTATGGAATTAATTTGTCTTAGTTACTCCAATCAATATGGTCATGGGTATATTGACACCTAGTGGCATACTTACTCTCCCTTCATTTCTCAAGTGATTGTTCTTTTTCCTAGCTAAGAAATGAACAAAACCAAAAGCATCCTCTATCAAATTGGCAAAAAAATCATTCTTCACAAACAACATAATACAATGCACATACGTGTCTATTCTCTCCTTGCTCTTTACCTTTTTAGTTTCAAATTCAAATTCTTCATATTTTATATATGGACATTAACTAATACTTATTCTATTGTAGATTTTATTATGATATATTTGTTAAAATTGATGATATATTTAAGAATATACATAATAATACTTAAGGACACATGAAATATAGGTGCACTCAAAAATCAGATCAAAGACTTAATATAGAGGCAAATAATTCAAAGATCAAATTCTAAAATAAAAGACATGTTTTTCAAATATTAAAAATAACTCCAAAATAAATAATATGAAATATATTGGCACATTGATATAGTTGTTGGGTACATATAATAGCCATATACCCTTTCTTGTCAAAAACTCAAAAGTATAAATCAGGCATACTTCGACACATATTCAAGGGTCATATGCAAATTTAGTTATAGAAGAAAAATATAGGTTTTAAACACAATTTATAGTTGATCACATATATGCATTGAATTATATAATTGTCACAACTTAGGGGGCATGATACACATTCACACTTATGCATATTCATAATATTTAAAAATGTAATGTTTTGAAGTTAAAAAATAGTAAAATGTAAAGTTTCAAAATTGAAAGTCACAATTTCAAGAGAAAAATATATATTTAAATTCAAATCTACAAATAATGTGTTCATGATGGGGGCATGAATACTATTCATTCTCTTTTGATTATGTAAACTATAATTTACATTTGTGTGCATTGGTGTGATTTGACCTATATGAGTAATGTATTTTCAAGTCTAGTGAAACTTAACGACCTTGGAATTACTTATAGTAAACCCATTATGTGGTTCCCTTAGGTATTAAAGGTGATATATGTTCGAGTCTAGTGACACTATACAACTTTGGCATCACTTCTAGTAGACCCATCATCATTCTATTTTTTGTATTAGTGCATTGAGTACTATTTGTTATTTTTAAGAGTTGGAAAATATAACTTTACAACTCATGAGATTGATTAGTTAAAATATAAAAGTTGAGGCTTGATCACCCTCAATATAGGGAACTATATTCTCCAAGCACTTCAATAATGGGGTATGTCCTCTGATCTCTTATCTCATATTATGGAATAAATTTGTCTTAGTTACTCCAATCAATATGGTCATGGGTAATTGACACCTAGTGGCATACTTACTCTCCCTTCATTGCTCAAGTGATTGTTCTTTTTCCTAGCTAAGAAATGAACAAGACCAAAAGCATCCTCTCTCCAATTGGCAAAACAAGCATTTTTCACAAACAACATAATACAACACACATACATGTATATTCTTTCCTTGATATTTATCTTTGTAGTTTCAAATTAAAATTCTTCATATTTTATACATGGACATTAACTCATACTTGTTTTATTTTATATTTTATCATGATATAGTTGTTATAATTGACATATCTAGCTAAAATAAAAAGTGTTTCTACACACTCAAGTTTTATTCTTTTATTTATTCTATAAATTTCATTACTAGAATAAAGGTAGGGAAATGTAGACACCCAAATTTAGTATAAATCCATTTTTTATGTCAATTATTGCAACTTTGTACACAAACAATATTGATAGTGAATAAGGTACCTATTAACACATTTTACATAAGTATTTTTTTTTTTGGTTTTGATTTGTATGTTTATTTAGTGGTTATTTATCTTTTTGTTTTATCATAGGGATCCCTAGTCTTGGTCTTTTGTCCTTCTAGAGAAGTTCATAGTAACTAGATAGGACTAGTTTGTAGCTCTGTCCACTTAACACAAACTTGTCTAGTTCAAAACTTCTTTCAAGTCATATTTCATTTATTTCATATTTTTTTCCACTAGATATTTTATTGAGTCAATGTTTATGTGTGAATAGGTCATAAATTCAAATTCAAAATCAAAATATCTATAAAGACAAGTCTTCTCTAAGGCATTAAGGATGTTTCTCCTTACTATCAATAACTATTTAAATATTTTCATGTTATATTTATAGGTAAGTTGAAGCTACATTTAGGGTTGAATTCTCATTTACATATTTGTAAGGGTAAAATAGGAGATAGAGCATCTAAAATTGCATTCACCATTCCACGCATAGATATAAGTGAGAGAACTACATTTGAGTTTGATCCCTCTTCAAAGTATTAACAATGTAGTGCAATGCTAGGTCATTGAATGAGAAATGACCAATGTCAATCCAACTCGATATTTTTCATCCAATTCATCCCCCCCCAAAAAAAAAGAATGATTCCATTTTAGTTTTTTTGAAGAAAACTAGGCTTTTGTCCTTTCAAGTACTTCACATGATATTCAAGGTTTGAAAACTTTTTTACAATTCTAATTAATACATGCATATATGTTCAAATAATCAATTCAACACCATAGTTAATAAGGGAATGTCTACAATAAATAGATTCGAGTGCAGTACGATTTTGTCCACTTACAATAGTCGTTCCTAGAGATACTTCTACTTATGCCTTTGATTTGTCATTTCTAGCATTCTACTATCTCTATCTCTCCCTGTTAGGAACTTATTAGAGTCAACTTGCACAAGTCTACATCCAACTCATTATGTCATCATCCATTTACAATAAACATATCCAAATTCTACCTCTGATTTTGTGCCTGAACTTAAACTTGCATAATCACCTCTTTTTCAATTTTCACTCTCATACAGATAGAACAATCAATAAAAAATGATGTTCAAGCTAAGTATATCTCTTAATGTTTTCAAGAAATAACAAATTTCCATATTTAATAATCTATAAAAATTATAATAGTTTAATATTTTACATCTTTATCCTTTTGATATTTCTAATGTTATACTTACATATAATACAATTACATTTATTGTGTTTTGTGAAAAGTAGGGTAAAACAATGAGCAATATTTTCAGAGCTTAAGAGTAGAGGAACATGGTTGTTAAATTTGATTCCAAAAATTTGAAATTTTGTAATAATACAGTGTTATAGTTTTGCATGTGCCACTTAAGGAGTGCCATATTTTTTGTCATACATATAAATTTATATACTCACTTTAATCTTTAAAAGTTTTGTTTATCTTACTGTTTAGACTAGTTTTCTACTATTTGTTTCTTTTGACTAACTCCAAATTTTTGACAATTCTGATATTACTCTAAAACCCTCTTAACACTTTTCAATTATTCTAAAATATTCTTTATTACAATTAGATATGTGTTACTGTTTTATTTGATTAAATTTGATTAGACTAGTTATAATTTTTAAATGTAACCAATCATTGGACACTCTTAAGTGAAGGGGTGCATATAACCATGTATGTATCACATCATTATTTAAAAATTGCGCTTTAATAGGTTATAATATCTTCCTATCACTTATGTATTTTTAAGCATTTAAAATATGTGGAAAGCACTTTTTTAACATTTTTAAATTATGAGATTTTAAATATAAAAAAATTAAGGTGGACCATTACATGAGGATTAAGTCATGTGTTTCATTAATTAATTATTTGTTTGCTTTTTTTTCTTGATAAGGTAGATGTTTTTTATTAGACCTATGAACTGGCATGGGACCTTTTTTGTGCCCATTCCTATCAATGTGTCCATTTCAAATATTGATTTATGGATGCATAGCAAAGTGTCCTTTTGGCATTCCTAACGGTAAAACGGTTGATTAAGAGAATAATTAATCACTAGAATTGATTATAAAGTTGTGGGCTCCTCAAATATGAGGTACACTATCAAAAGTTGTGCCTGGGATCAAATTGTTATGTATTTGGCTTTTTTAGGGATTTAAATTTAACGGCCGTATGAACGTTTTTTATTTTTAAAACTATATAACATGTTTGTTTTGTTTGTTTGTTTGTTCTCCTCCGCCCTCCCACAGACTGTATGGAAGAGTAGAATGTGAAAAATGTCTATAAGGATTATAATATTATATAGTTTCTTTTGTAAAAATGGATTGTATGATCTTTTAAAAGGCAACGTTGAATGGATACCTATGAACTAGCACAGGACACAAATGCGAGCCCATTCTCTGCAACAAGAAAAAGAAGAACAACAAGAAACAATGATTAACACAAAAGTCACTACCTTTCGAAAGGGAAAACACCAAAAGAGAGGAAAGCAAACAATGAAAAAAACTCTAAGAGAACAGAAAAGCATCAAAAAGGAAAGACATTGAAGCCATGAGATTTCAGCCAATCTTCAATAATGACCCCAAAGATAGAAAGGAAATGGGAACCACCAAAAAAAGCTCCGAAATGAGGATGAAACAAATCTCAGTTCCAAAATTAAGCCTTGTCAAGTGCATATTCTAGAGGGCTTAACCGTAAGTCAACGCAACATGTCTTCCACACTTAGAAAGGAGGTTTACCAAAGTTCTTTGAGAGCCATTGCTAATCAGAGAATGCACTTCCACCCTCAACAACTTTGCCTCTAATCTTTACCCTTTCTTCTTTGAAAATTCACCAATATCCACATGAAATTAAAAAACCCATAAAAAAAATCCAAACAAATTCCTTTTAATTGATTATGTTGACTACTTATTTAAAGTATGAAAATGACATCTACTTACTTCTATTTAATTATTAATAATATTTTACTTCAAAAATACTTTCCAACGGTTATTCCATGCCCCTGATTGGGCCCAAATGTAAAACAACTTTTCCATTGAACATACTTACTCAAAACTCTCTCATAAAACACACTAAAAGTTGACTAAATAATTGTAAAAATGTAACTGACAATGATTAGGGGGGTGCACTCACAAACATATGTCAAAACTAATCACTACAACGATTCTATGGAACTAGAAAAGTATCCTTGACACTGATTAATTCCCACTGAGAGTGAGAATGATTCTAATCATACAATATTCTAGCTTGACTATGTGCACTTAAAAGTTCATTTTGTCCCCACTCATTCCCTAATTGGTGGAATATAATGTGCACATATTCTAATCATACTAGTTGGGTGTATTGGATTTATTTTATATCATATAATTTAAATAACTTAATTTTTTCAAAATCCACCTAACTTAATCGAATTCTAGTGAGATAAATATCATTATTGTCATCATCGAGTTCAATTTTCTTCGTCTTAAACATTAATATATGGATATGGATATAAAACAAAATATTAATATATGTATTTTAAATATTATTATTTGGAAAATGTAAAGAGAAATTGTGAGGTATTTATTTTGATTTTTTGGGACCATTTATTTTGTCTTTCATAAATGATTCAAATATTTAATTTTAAAAATGAGATAAATTTTTAGGTGTTTATTTTAAATTTAAGAGTATTTATTTTATAATTAATAAACGATTTAAATTTAATTGTGTCATTATATTGTATTTGAAAAATGTTATAAAAAATGATTTTTTAAATAAAAAGAAATTTTTTATTTAATAATTAAATGAAGATAAAATTTAAAGTTGTTACTTTATAATAAATAAATAGACATCAAACTTAAAATCAACTATTAATCATTACCATCTTATAACAATACAATCCAACACCTCTTCCAATTAAAACTATACCTATTACCATTATTTTTTAAAAATGTCATTATAAACATTGGCAGTATAACAAGAAACAATGCCTACAAATTTTTAATACTCAAAATTGTTTCATGCCGTCTAACTCACTATAAAAAAGTTTAAAGACAAGCACACGTGTATATATAACTTTATTAATAAATTTCCCTTCTTACTAAAGATTTTTTTTTTAATGTTTTTAACAATCTTTATTTTATTTATAATAATTTTTAATTCAAAAATGCATAAAAATAAAATAATTTATAAATTACTATTCTTAAAAAATAGAGTGGACATAAAGATAGCATATGAGTGATAAAATTGATAAATATAATATAATTAATTTAAGAAAACTAAACATAAAAAATACAATAAAACATATATTTTCAATCAAAAAAGGACACAAAACAAATATAACATAATATAAGTCTAACTAGCAAGGCACAATACAATATTAGGCTATATGAGCAAGAATTAATAAGGATGATGGAGGTGGAGGATCGTATGATTTTTCTTCCCAAAACCCCAACCATTATTAATAGGGGGATCAATAATATCGGGTAAAGGACCCTAATCATAATTCCTCTTTTCTTTATTTTCCTCTTTTGTATTGTCCAACTTAGAATGTAAAATCAAGGCAAGGGCCATGTGAGAAAACTTCCCTTACAAATGTGCCCCCTATAGACACCTAAATTCGGTGATGAATATTTGATTATGCTAGTTTTAGCCCTTTTTATAATTAGCTTGTGCATTTAATCAAGACCTATTACACCACCTCACCTTATCATAAACACTTTTATGGACCTATTTCTATTCTAAATTGTTATCCAACACCTTAAAAAATATTTTAAATGCTAAATAGAAGTATAAGCATATGTATGGACTTTCTAGATCCCAAAGTTTGCATTTTTCTTTATAGAACAGGACCAACCAATTGGGTTAGTAATGGAAGTTAGTCCTAACCCAAATAGGATGGTCTTGACCTTGGCTCTCTAATAGTAAATTTTTAATCTTGAACCCTCCCTTATAGTTTAATTTGTATTTTTAAGATAGGTGGCATTAGGTTTTCCTATTTTGGATTTATAAAGGCACACTCTAGTCACTTATTCTACCACTTATAAATTTTAATACAAATGTATTTACACTAATACATATTATACAAATATTCTTTATTCTTCTCAATTCTAATTCTAATCATTTGAAGTAGCCCTCAACCAAGTCCAAAGTTTATTTTATCAAAGCCAAAGCAAAGCATGGTCAAGTATTCAATCCATCTCTAGATGCATTCATATAGTCAAATGAGTAAAATTATACAAAGCACTCTAAGCAAGAGAACTATGTGGGGTTAATTTAATTTTTTAGAGTATTGGATACGTAGGCAATCAACAATCATTATGGGGGTGATTGGGGTCGACTCGACTCATAACACTTCACTTTTTTTATATTGATAGATTTTTAATTATTGTCAAACCCTATTAATGCTTCAACCTAGAAAAAACTATTTTTAGGTCTTCCACACACTTTTGAAGGTAAAATATAAATTTGTGTGCTTATTTCAACCTCTCACAAGTGATTGTGACCTAAGTTCATTTTATTTATATAAAATTCAAGACTGACTAGTTCAAGTCAAAAGTGGCAATCAATCCTGACCCAGATGGGATGATCATGACCTTCTGTATTGTCATCATAGTGTTTGGGCACTTGTACAGTATGTTCATGTTTTCTTAATTTAGTCATCTGTCAATCAAACATAGTCATATTTGAGACAAAATTAACTAAGTTTTATTTTATTTTATTTCATAGTTAGTCAAATTTCAATCAATTACACCATGTCAAATTCAATCATTTCATTTCATTCTACTTATTATAAGACAATTTCCATAATTTTGTTAAATGATATTCAATTTATCTTATCTCTTGGTTAGTTCACACATTAATCCAAATTTCAATAAAACATATAGGTGAACTCACTTCTCCATTCGAGCATTGCTTCAAAAAATTTATCCCAAGGTTTAGATAAATTTTTGAACATTTAACATTAAAATAATTTCCTTTTGACCTTGGATCTAAATCTAACACTAAAATGTTTTTATTTCAATTTTTAATCTAAATTTGACACCAGAAGAAATTTCTTTCAATCTCAAATATAATAGCCAACATTGAAAACACTTCCTTTTAACTTCAAATTTGATATCTGACATTGAAAACACTTTATTTTGACCTCAGATCTGATATATAACATTAAAAGCACCTTATTTTAATGTTGAATTTTAGTGGAATTTAATAATCTACATACATATTTTCCCTTTTTGTAGATTCTAAATTTCAATTTTCTATTATTACCATTTACAAACTATTTCACGGTTGCATTATATGAGCATTTATTATTTCAAATTATCTTATTTTATGTCATATGTTATATTACGTGAATAATAAATATCATTAATAATCACATAGTTTTAAATAAAATTAAAACCAACAAGGATCAAATACTTAATGAAAAAACTCTAAATCTTTTGATATCTTGTTATAATATGCAAAATGTATATATGGTTATTACTGAAAGAAGGGGATGAATGATTCCTTCTATTATACCAAACCTTCCTCAACCCCATCCACTCCCATTAAAATAACCAAAGGTATGATATTTTGGATCAATTACAACATGCCCATGGTACGATTTTTCTATTAGATTTATTTCAAATAATGCCTATCTATAAGGATATTCTTTATGTTTCATTGAAAGACATGTACCAACTGATATAGGGCCCCATTACATCTAATATATGGACATAATAAATTATCTCCTTTATAAAATAAGAATTGCCTCCCAAGCATATAATTTAGATGGACACCTCCTATTATATATTCAAGTATGAATTCACAATGAAGTGGTCAAAAGAATTTTGGTTGCTAATGGATCAGGATTAAATACTTGCAATATATATTTTCTTTAATTATTAATAATAGGATCTACTAATCTTATTCATTTTGATATGAACATTTAGGTAATTGATAATATTCCAATGAAAGTATCAAGACAAATTACATTACCTATTACAGTGGGTCCTAGATAAGTAGATATAATTTTCTAAGCCATGCCAAATGATCTAAACTATAATATACTTTTGGGAAGACCATGGGTTCATGAAATATATACCATACCATATAATCTTCATGCATGCTTGAAGTTTATTTATCAATGATACATTTATATGTTCCCATTAGATAAAAAACCATTCAATTATTGTGTAATGATGCAACATGATGATCATTATATTCCTTACATGCACTTACATAATAAAAAAATTAAATCACATGAACCACCAATGTGTTTACATATATAAAAAAATATTGAATATGTATGACAAGGGTTAGGAACACATGCTCAAGCTATTGTTGATCCTATCCAAGCAGTTCAACCAAAAGGATGACAAAGACTAGGTTATTCTAAAGAATCAAATCAAACAAAGAAAAAAACATCCACATTATTTATTATTTCTACACATTTTTTTAAATTACAACCCAAACTAACATAAGAGGCTCATTATGTATCAACATTATAGTTAGTATAACTAGACATGATAGATGATATATATTCACCAGAACTTTAAATGTTGGATGTATTTTTCTAATAATGAAGACCTTCTAGAATATTCGGGTGCATATGAGGATCTCCATCCTTTATATCATAAGAATAGGTTTTCTCATAATGATCGTACATACTTTGGAGAAACTGATGAATATAATAAACAAGTCCAACTTGATGGTCCACATACTATTCACATAAGCTTTGCTTAATGAATAAATAGTTAAATTTAATTTTGGCACAAATAGAGATCCATAACAAATATTATTAGCCAATTTGTTACCAAACAAGGGATATGATAGATTAAAGAATATACATAGTAATACTGGAGGAATATAACATACATACATACTTAAATATCAAATGAAATACATAATACATAGGCAAATAATGAAAAAATATAATTCTATAATAGAGTACATGTTTTTTAAATATTTAAAAGTAACTTAAAAAATAAGAATATGATAAACATTGGCAAATTGATGCATATTCATTGTACATATGTTAGGCATATACTCTTACTTTTCAAAATCTCCAAAGTATAAATCAGACACACTTGAACACATATGTAAGGGGCATGTGAAAAAATAATTACAAAAGCAACAATATAGGTTGTAAACACAATTTACAATTGATCTCATAGATGAATAGCCTTTTATATCATTGGCACAAACTCAGGGGGAATGATACACATTCATGTTTATGCTTATTAAAAATATCAAAATTCAAAGTTTCAAAGTTTAAAAATAGAAAAAAAAAGTTTCAAAATTCAATGTCATAATTTCAAGAGAAAAATATTTGTTTCAATTTAAATATATAATAAATGTCATCTTGATGGGGGCATGAATATTATTCATTCTCTTATGATATAATTTAGATCCATCTGCAGTGATGTGATTTGATATATGTGAGCAATGTACATTTAAGTCTAGTGACACTCAATGACCTTGAAATTACTTTTAGGGAAACCCACTATGTGGTTGCATCTTGTATTATAGGTGATGTACATTTGAGTCTAGTGATACTCATACACCTTGGCATCACTTCTAGCAAACCCATCATGGTTCTACCTATTGGATTAGCATACTATTTCATATTTTTAGGAGTCAGAGTAATTTCACTTTTCTACTAATGAGATTGATTGGATAAAATCAAAAATTTGAGACTTGATCACCATCAACTCTTTAAACAACTCAATATAAGGAACTATATTTAATAAGTACTTTAGCAATCAAGCATATGCTTCTCTGATTTATTATCTCATAATATAGAATTAGATTCAACTTAGTTACTCAAATAAATATGGTCATGGGTATAGTGACACTTGACGACATACTTACTCTCCATTCACCACTCAAGGGATTGTTCTTTTCCTTGGTCAGGAAATGAACAATACCAAAAACATCCTTTCTCCACTTTGCATGACACGAACATTATTCACAAGAAACATATTATAAAAAACATACATGTGTAATATCTCCATGATTTTTACCTTTGTAATTTCAAATTCAAACTCCTTGTATTCTATATATGTATATTAAATACTACATGTGTTATTTTGAATTCTATCACGATGCAACTAGCACAATCAACATCTCTAGTCAAGAATAAAAGTGTGTTTACACATTTAGGTTTTATTCATTTCTTTACTCTAAACATTTAATTACTAGAAAAAGTGGTGGAAGACGTAGACACCCAAATTTGTACAAACCTATTTTTTATATCATTTATTGGAACTTTTTACATATTGATAACAAATTTAGTATATATTGGCACATTTTACATAAGTCTTTTCTTTGTTCAAATCCGTAAGTCTTTCTAGCATTTATTTATCTTATTATTTTATTAGGAGGATCCCTAGTATTAGTCCTTTGTCCTTCTAGACAATTCTATGGTAACTAGATAGGACTAACCTAAGGCCCTGTCAACATAGTGTGGACTTATCTAGGTATAATTTTTGAAACTTTTTTCGAGTCACATTTCATTTATTTTCTATTTTTGTCCATTGGGTCCTATCTTGAGTCAACATTTGTATGCCAACAGGTCCTAAATTTAAACTCAAAACATCTATTAATACAAGGTTTCTATATAAGACATTAAGAATGGTTCTCTTAATTTTCAATAGCTATTTAAATATTTGCATGTTCTATCTATATGTATGTTGAAGCTACATTTAAGATTGAATTCTCATCTACATAATTGTAAGTGTAAAATTGAAAAAAGAGCATCTAGACTTGTATTCATCATTCCACACACATACAAAAGTGAGAGAAATACATTTGAGTTTGTGCCATCTTTAGAGTACTAAAAATATAGTACAACACTTATTCATTCAATAGGATTGACCAAGTTTAATTCAACGTAATCCCTTTCAGTTGATTCACCTCAAATTTGATTCCAATTTGGTCTATGTAGAAGAGCTTAGATTTTTGTCATTTCAATTAATTCATGTGATATTCAAGGTTTTAAAATGTGTCCAGACTTTAATTAATGCACACACAGGTGGTGAAATAATCATTTTGGCATCACAGTTAATAGGGATAAGTCTGTAGTCAATGAACTGGAGCACACTACGTTGCATTGTCCCTTACATTAGCCTTGTTTATATATATAGCCTCTGATCTTTGATTTCTAGCATTTTGCTTTCTTTATCTCTTCTTTTTGGACACTTGTTATAGTCAACTAGGACAAATCTATGGTCTAGGAACTCCAATGCATTATGTTGCCATCCACTTTAAAAATACTTATCTAGAGTCTATTTTTGATTATGTGTTTGATCCTAACATTGCACAATCGTGTCTTGCTCTGATTTTTAATCTTAGACAATCAAAATAGTCAATAAAAATTTATGTGTAAGCTAAGTATATCTCTTTTAAGTATTTTTCAAAAATAACCTTTCCATATTTAGCAATTTGTCATAATTAAAATAGTTGAATATTGTAAATCTTTAGCATTCTGCTATTTCTAGTTTTACATCGAATATTACAAACACATTAAATGTGTTTTTATAAAAAAATAGGGTAAAATAATGAGCGATGTTTTCAGAGCTTAGGAGTAGAGGAACATGCTCATCAAATTTGATTCCAAAAATTTGAAATTTTCCAATAATATAGTGGTATGGTTTTGGTAATACCAATTAAGGAATACCATGTTTTTGGTCATCCATGTAAAGTTCTTTGCTCACTTCAATCTTTAAAAGTTTTGTTTGTCTTACTATGTAAACTTATTTCCTAATGTTCATTTCTTTTAACTATCTCTAAATTCCCGACAATTCTGATATTACTCTAAAACCCTCTCTGTAACACTTTTTAATTATTATAATATTCCTTACTACATTTGGATATATTTTACTATTTTATTTGATTAAATTTTATTATCTCTAGTTATAATGCTTAAAAGTAAATGTAGTCAATCATTGGGCACTCTAAATGAAGGGGTGTATATAGCCACATAAGTATTAAATAATATATTTTAAAAAAAAAAAACTTTAATAAATTATAATCTCTTCATGTCACATATTTCTTTTTAACTATTTAAAATATATAAAATATCATTTTTGAATATTTTTAATTCAGATAATTTTAAATATAAAGAAAATTAAAGTAGACTATTACTTGAAGATTAAGTCATGTATTTAGTATTTACTTATATTGTATTATTTAATCAATTAATTGTTTGATTTGATTTTTTATGATAATTATTTTTTATTCAAATTTTAGTTGTGAAAGTGATATACACTCATTTATTTTTTGATATGTTTGAAAACATTACATGAAATTTCTAAATTACATAAAATGTCGACATCTTTACCCATATTTCAAAAATAAATATATAGTAGATGAACAAAACTGAGTAAGCATACATTTAAATAAGTGAGCTCTTTTGACTATGCAGTCACGATTAAAAAGCATCTACACTATCAAAATCACACGACACGATCTTAACTTTAACTGCTTACCTCTCCATATCAAATATATAAAAAGATTTGTACTTTAATAAATGAATATAAACAACTGTCATCCTCATCAATCAAACTACAATCCTTTCAATCACTCATTTGTATTTAAATATTATTTTATTTCAAAAATATCATCTTCCTAACTATTACCCTATTGGTCCCACAAAACACAATCACTAAATATTTGTAAAAAGGTCTCTGATAATGATTCAGGGGATGCACTGACAAACATATGTCATAATTAATCACTACAACAATTTTATTGAACTAGAAAAGTATCCTTCACAATGATTATTTCCCACGTGTTTGGAATATTCTAAGCCACTGAGACTGAGAATGAATCTCATCACACGTGTTTGGAAAAGTCCATACAATATTCTAGCTTTTCTATGTGCACTTAAAAGTTCATTTTATTCCCCCTCATTCCCATGGGGTGTGTTGGATATACTTTATATCATATAATTTAAAGAAGTTAATTTATTCAAAATCACAAGAATAATAAATTCAAAAATCCACCCAATTTAGTCTTTTCAAAAAGAGAAAATTCTAAAGAGGGATAAATATCATTCTTGTCGTCGTGTAGTTCAAAATCTCTCCATGTTAACGAAGGATTCTTCACCGCCCATCTTAAGGGTTATGGATATAAAACAAAATATTAGTATATATGTTTTAAATGTTATTTTTTTAAAATATATTTAGATATATAAATTTTAAAGGATTTATTTTGGATTTGAGAGTATGTATTTTGAATTTGACAAACGATTTAATTATATTATTTTATTAAGTTTTTAAAAAATGATTTTTAATTGATTTTTTAAGTAAGATTTTTTTTTAATATAATAATTAAATAAATGATAAATTTAAAATTGTTATTATATAATAACTAAATAGATATCAAATTTAAAACTAATCATTAATTAATTATTATTATTTTATAACAATACAATTTAATACATTTTCCAAATACAATTATAAATTACAATCTATTTATATTATTTTAGAAAAATAGCACTATAAATATCAATAATGCAACAAAAGACAATCTCTATAAATTTTATATATTCAAAATTGTTTAAGGCCATATATATATACATACATATATATATATATATATATATATATATATATATATATATATATATATATATATATATATAACTTTATATATATATTTTTCTTCTAAATAAAGTTTTTGTTTTTTTCATTTTAATTTTTTAAGTGTGTCTATTTTAATTATAGTATATTTTTTGGATCAAAAAGTGCATTTTGACTTTAAAAAATGAGTGGACATAAACATATTGTATCAACCATAAAAACATGTAATATTATATAATGTATTTAAGAAAAGCTAAACATAAGCAATTATAATAGAAAATATCATTTCAACCAAAAAAAGGACAAATAAATCTAACATTATAAAAGCTCAACTAACAAGGTACAATGTAATACTATGTTATAAGAGCAACAATCAATAAGGATGGTGGAAGTGGAGGATCATATAATTTGTATTACCAAACCCCCCAACCATTATATTCAGGAGGCTCAATACTATCAGGTAAAGATTCCCAACCAACACTCCTCTTTTCTTAATTTTTCTCTTCAATATTGTCCAACCTAAAAGGTAAAATCAAGACAAAGAACTTGCAATAAAATTTCCCTTACAAAAGTGCCTCCATCTATAAAAAAAGGTATGATTAAAGCCACCACCACCATCGTAACATAGATTACAAATTGATAAAGAAAAATAAAAAATTATAAAACATTAATTTTATATATATATATATATATATATATATATATATATATATATAATCCTATTAAAAACAATTAAAAATTATCCTAATTATAACATAATTCCATGACCGGGTGACCTTTTATAAAGTTATAAAAGACATGAGATAATGGAATTGACTTTATTATAGGTTTATGGTGTTTAGGTTCTTTAGCCATTTTCCATACAAGGAATCTAAAATTTCACCTTATATTTATGAGTGAATTTTATTCTTAAAGTGTTTGTATTTGTTTCATTGGATGAGTATGTCTCCTTTAAGAAGTTATTTATATACGAAAGAGAAATATATGATTATAAGGATGATTTTTAATATTTTTTTATTATATTAATATTATTATAAATGACTTAATATAATGTATAGAAAATAGTTTTTTAAAATTAAAATGATTTATAGTTGTTTTTGTTGATATCAAGTTTTTTAATTTTTAGAATTTTTCCAATTGAAATTTCTTGAATTTTTATTGATTTTTTTCATTTAAAATATTTTTGCAATATTTTGACTTATCTTTATTGAAGTGTCATAACAATCTTTGGATCTTTCCAAATTAAATATACCTAAGAAAAAATATATTAAATTTGAACATGTGTAATAATAAAATTTTAAACCCAAAATAAGATAACTTTGAAAGACACAAAATAGAGGGGGAAAAAACTTGGAAAGTCAACAATCATATTTATTTATGTATGCAATTGAATATATCATGGTTAACACATTACCAATATTATATGTAATAAGGTCCTTTGAAGATTGAACTTGGATGGAGAAGGTATAAACACCTAAAATGATTAAAATGGCCACTCAATATTTATTTGGTATTATTTTGTATATATTTGGTACATTAATCTATGTATAGATGATTATTCAATATTCAACATTATTCAATTGTTATAACTACCTCCACACCATGAAACCTTTTCATATATCCTAGTGATAACTTCTTATCAATAAAAATATTTTCCCTATCCTATTTCCATGACTTTATGTATAGTCCTAAAACATTACTTGTGCCACATTTTCAAAAGGATGGCCCCTTCCAAACATTTCTACCTTTCCCTTTTCATTCGTTAGAAATCAGTAATTTGAGAAAATATTGTCAATATTTGAATTCAAGTCATTTATAAATTCACAAGTGATTAGGTTCATTTGATCATCAACTACAATTAAAAAAACTTATCAATTCTTGTCTACAAATATATTGTGGAACACTCTTTGATTACTTGTTGGAATTATTTATGTTATGTAATATATATTTATCAATACCTTTTTTATACTTTAAAGGGTTTAAAAGTTAAAAGGAATAGATAACACATGCTTCCATCTAACCCTATTATGTAGACCACTCAATCCTCCATTATCTATTTCAAATTGCATGATTTTAATATTTCATGAATATGGGAGTCAAGGTCCACACCCACATAAAATGGAAACAAAAAGAAAATAAAAAATGAATATTTTTTATACAATTATAGGTCATGTTAGGACCATACAATTTTATCATAACCATCCATAAGAACGTGATAGTTGACCAAGATTTTCTATGAGGTTTTGGCATGGTGATAATCAGAAATCCATAATCGGTGATGACAAATCTAATAAGTGGTGAGTGTGTATGGAGAAGTTCATATTATTATTAAAAAAAGAGAAAAAAATGAAAATACCTTGTAGTGAACCTATTAAAAATATCAACATGCCTTCCCAAGAAGTTATAACTTTAATACATGCTATAGTTATTTTTCAAGCACAAGTACACATAATATCTTTAAAAAGTAAACCATATCATCCTTGGGTTGACTCTAATGCAATCCAAAGAAATCCTATCATGTGTAACATTTTATATGTACCCTTACTCTCTAATTTCAAAAACCCTATATTTTCCATATTTGATGGACAAAGAGACACTTATTTGCATCTTAGAGCTTTTTGAGAAACTATGAATGGTTACAACGGTAGTCAATTATTAATGTAATTATTTCATAAAGGCCTAGAGGGATGTGTCATTGCTTTATTTCTCTTCCTTCCTGGTGGATCCTTAAATACCTCTCTAGAACTAGAAGAAGTATTTTTAATAAAATATATTCAAAATAAGAGGGGTCATTTATGAAAATTACCTTCTATGCACTAAGAAAAATCCAAACAAGTTTGTGATTACATTTTAAGATTTAAAATTGCTATGTATTAATCAATTTATCAACCAATTAATTTAGAAGTATAATATATTTTCTCTCTGAGGTCTCATTTATCTATTAAAAGAGAAGATACTTTATTATACTTATCATTTATAACTCTTTATTATAAAACCTTAGCATTAAAAGAAGAATTATGATTTGTGTAAATATCAAATCATATGAATGGGGATATTAAATTATACAAAGAAGATTTACATATAGAAATCCAATCAAATTGTTTCTATCAAGTTTTTCCCTTTCACATTCAAAAGGAATAAGAAACTAGAGATAATGGTCTAGGGTTAGATGATACCCGGATGAAGTTTGCGCACCATTATCCAGACGTTGAAGGGACACCTCTTTGGTTGTGGAGGACAACACCTATAGAGAGAAAGACTTAAACAAAGAGATTGTTAGATAGACAGACAGTGGACTGCCAAGCAAAAGCTTGGTCCCAAAAGTGCAAAGACTTCCTTGAGGGATGACAGTCCACTTTTGATAAAAGATAATGTTGCTAGACAGAAAGACAAAAATAATGAAAGACTAAACAAAAGAAACAGAGATAATGCATACCTGTATTCTGCTGTCGGTCTTTCACAGTCGCCAATGTCGGTTAGTCTACTGGCATCGATTGGTCTAAGGTTACCAACGTCGATTAGTCCACCGACGTCGGTAGGGGCAATGGGCCTGATGGCCGACGTCGATCGGGGAAATGGCCTTGGACAGGGTCTAGATGGATTTTTGGTCGACAGAATGGTCTGTGGTAGTCTGAAAGTCTATGCAAGGATGTAAGACAATAGATAGGATCTAAGGAAAGAGTCAGATAAGGGACAAGGTGTCAAATGGGGGCAAGGGTGGAGGAAGGCTTCTCAGCCTCTCTAGGAAGACAGTCAGGTTTGGTTTGGTTGATAGCCGAGTCTAGTTCATAGCACTTAGAAGTAGCAAATGGAGACTGATTATCAAAGCATTCTGAAATACTGAGATGAAACAAAAGAAGAATACTTACCTCTTGCCTGATGAAGAAGAAGTGTAGGAGACCTGTTACTGATGTTGCTAGTGTAGAAGACCTGTTACTGCTGCTAGTGTAGGAGACCTGTTGTTGATGTTGCTGGTGTGCGTCTGGGAGAGAGAGAGATTAAAATAGAGAATTGGCATTCGGGTCCAAGAGATCATAAAAGAGTTGGGAGATTGGAAGATGATTGAAAGATTGGAAAAAGATTGAAGGATTGAAAAAAGATTGAAGGATTGAAAGATTGGCAGATCCGCATTCTGGATGCAGAACACAATTTTAAAGTCAACCGATGCCGGCAATACCACCGACGTCAGTCAACAGTTGACCAATGTCGATGGCTGAAATGTGGGTAAAAAGGCTAAAAATAGCCTTTTGTCCATTTTCCATCTACCGAGGTCAGCTAGTTGTGGTAAAAAATGGTCGAAGGTGGTTTAATAGGCATGGGAAATGAGTGGAAGGGTTGAAATGGGGTCTTAAGGCATTTAAGACTTGGCATGGGGTGATAGAGGAATCCAAAGAGAGGCATCTAAGGAGAGGTGAGGTGTGATGGGTGAGAGAGAGAGGGAATTATTAATTTAAAATAGATAATTATTTTAAATTAATAAAACATAGGTTAGGTATGGTTAAGTTTGAAAGGGACCAAGAGGGAGAATGACCAGGGAGTAGACACGATTTTGGTGTCTACACAAATAATGTTCTTGAAAGCTCTTGGCATTGATGAATTCCCCTACGAATTCTATAAATCCATTTTAGATTTTGTGGGTAGTAACTTGCATAAAATTTATCAAGAAGCATTTTGTGCACATTCATTAGGTAAAAATATTAATAAAGCAAATATTAAATTTATACCTAAGTAGGGAGATCTTGAGTTGATCTGCAATTGGTGGCCCATCACCCTCTTGAATGTCTCTTATAAAATCATTATCAAGGCTTTGGCAATCTGACTACGTAATATATTACCTCTCATAATGTGCCTAGAATAAATAGGTTTCATCAGAAGCCATTATATTTTAGATAACATCATTACCTTATAGGAAGGAATGGATTGTGTCAGACAGTTTAAGCAAAAAACTATGTTCATTAAAATTAACTTTGAAAAAGATTATGACCTCATCTAATGGCCATTCATACTAACCATGCTTTGAGTTCTAGGATTTAGGCCTATATTCATCCAAACCATCCAAATACTTTCTATAAATGCCTCGATCATCTTCTCCATTAATAGAGTCACCTCTGAGTAGTTCAACTTGTTTTGTTACATTTGTCAAGGGTGTTCGCTAGCTCCTACCTTGTATGTGTTTACAGCTGAGGATTTTGGATATATTCTTAACAATGCCCAAGCTAGGGGACTTTTTAAGGGAATTTATCTCCCTCCCAATGTCACAAACCCACAATAAGATATGTAACTGCTTAATGGCCACTTTGTGGATGATTCTTTCTTTACTCTCATTGAGGATGAATCCAATGTAGACAATGCCTTATAGTGTCTTGACACCTTCTACCTGGGCTCTGGCTCTAGTATCTAATGACACAAAACTCATTAATACAGACAATCTTACCTCCTTCCACTGATATGGGCTTCTAAATTTGATTGGAAGTCGATCTAACATGATGATATATTTAAATTTTTTAGCATCCCCTATGTTTTTGGTGCTTCACCATCCTTGTTGTGAAAATATGTTATTGACAGAGTTGATAAGAATCTAGAATACTGGCTAACCAAGTCTCTTTCATTAGCAAGAAAATTTCAAATTTTCTTAAAAATTTTTACAATTACCCATGTGTAATACGTGTCATGTTGGGTTCCCTCTAAACAATCTTACCAAAAATTGGAGAAATTACTCAGAGATTTCCTTTGGGCTACTTCCCTTCAAGGTAAAACATTCCATAGGGTGGCCTAGGATTATTGCTACCTCATGCATGATGTTAGAGGGATGGCATTCATTGACATAGCTCAGAAGGCACTGTCTTATGTGCCAAACGGATTGTGTGGGCCCTTGAGGGTCAAGAAGCTTGGAAGGTGTTATTCAAACACTGTATCTCCTTAGGCTTGTCTAAGGGCAAGAAGGCTTGGAAAGGGCTCAACTTCCCCAAGTTGATCTTCATTCAGTATCTCATTCAAATCATAGGGTCCTTTGTAGCCAAAATAATCTATAAGGCTTGGGAAAATATTAAGCCATGGCTTCTCTAGAATGGTTCTAGATTCCACAATAGACTATCTGCTAGCACCCATTCTCGCTGGTAGTCTCCCATTTTCAATCTCAATGAAGTGCTCATGGTAAAAGTCCCCTAGATCAAGGATCTCAAGATTTTTCATAGAGGAGTTTATACTGTCCAGGATATCTTCTACAAGGGATCTTGCTCTTTGCTATCCTGGGAGGAGGCAAAAACCAAAATTTGGTTATCCAATATGGACCCAAAATCTTACTAGGAGATTCTCAATTCTGTGCCAGCCTCTATGCTCCATAAAATCTTGATTCACTCTACTCAACCATGGTGGAAGGAGTGGAAGTTGTATGTTGAGACCCTTTTTTATAATTACACTCCTCGGCTTGGCTATGGATGGCTCACCCACTATTTTCCCATGGTGGACAAGCTTAATGCCCATTAGGGGTTGCACTCATCTATTACTACATGGAGCTTTCACTTCAACACTATTTGGGGGGCTTGTGTGGAACCCAAGCTTGCTCATTTTACTTGGTGTATACTACACCAAGGCTTACCCATTGGTAGAAGACTCATCCAACTAGGAGTCCACCTGCCTACTTGCCCTTTCTATGGACACCTTGAGATGCTTCCTCATCTATTTTGGTATTGTTCCAAAGCTCAAAGGGTCTAGACTTGGATCCATGATCTCTTCAAACCTTTCCAACCTAATTTTTTTCATTAGCAGCACATCCTCTTTGGAGATAAACTCACAATGCCCTTCAAATACTCAGAAGTTTGGCATACTTTCAGAGTGGATATTTTTTTGTAGCTTTGAAAAGAAAGAAATAATTTTGTGTTTAATAATGCATCTATTGATTGTAATATTTCTATTATAAATAAGTCCTCTATCATCTCTAATGTTCTTTTAGAGATTCATGTCCAAGCTAATAAAGTGGCTATGGAGCTTGGGCATCTTTAGGATCTCCTCTCCCACTAGGGAGATGCTCCTTGTACAATGGATTGAGTTTTTTCATCTCTACCTAGGGATCCTAGACTAGAGGATAGAGTGGATCTACCACCTTGTGGTGGGCATTTTCGTATCCATTCCCAACACCTTTCTCAGAGTGAAATCTCGTACCAGTGCATGACCCCTCTTGGGCAACAATGAGGGTGGCAACCACCAACTCTTTCCCTAGCTAGGCAGGATGATTGGGACGCTCCTCCTCTATGCTTGAATGCTTGGGGGCACCACTTGGAGACTGATCGGATGTGTTGGACAAGTTCTCTAGGCTTTCTCCAGCCATATCACCCACTCAGACATAGCAAGAAGATGATGACAGGGACACAACTCAAGCTACTAGCTGGGAGTCTATTCTAGATGGAAATGACTTGCCAAGCTTGGGCTGGGATCTGGATAATATGGATCCACTACCTTCTAGTCTGGCTCTTGTTACTTAGTTTTTTTTTTTTTTTTTTTTTTTTTGTTTTCTGTTTTTGTGACTTGTTCCTAGACTTTGTCTAGTTGTCAATGATACTTTCATTCCTGGTTCCTAAGCTTTGCCTAGTGTAAGTTTGTGATGTGCTCTCACACCACCTATATTTTTTTGTGAATTATTTGTATATTTCTATTCAATTAATATGTGGATATATTTCATTCAAAAAAAATAATGTTCTTACATATATTCTTAAAAATCCTTCTAAACATAAATATACTAAAGAGCTCCTCAAGAAAAAGGCATACATTAATGACAATCACCTAATATATTAAATTCAATTCACTTGTAATAATGTCAAAATCTTACATAAAAGACCGAGAAATTATTTCTAAACATCTTCATCATAATTAAATATTTATATTATATAAAATGTAACTTTTCCAATTTAATTTTAATGCTCACCTAAATAATATTTTAAAAGTATTGTTGAACCAAAAACTAATTAAATTATGTGAAAATTATTCTCCTCTTCCTCAAATTGAAAAGCATAAAAGACTAAACATATTTTACTTATCATAATATTAACAAACATCATAATAATAATTGGTATGCCTTAACCAAATCATCTCATTTAAAAATTTTCTAAATTAAAAAAATCTTCATTAATACCTTCAAATTCACCAAATACTAAACACAATTATCCAAAAATTCTTACACATAATGCTTACAACACAATTAATAAACCGAAAAAAATCATCCATTTAAGAGGTTCCTACAAATCAAATACTAAATAACCGACTAATTTATCTACCCAAGTGCCGCTTCCTAAACCTAAGCAGTTAAAATTAATTTACCCAAGTGAGTGCAAGTAACCACTTAACAAAGGATTATTAAACAATAATTTTCCCATCCAGTTTGGCAATTTTCTTACAAAATTAAAAAGATTGAAAACCAAAAAATACAATTATAATTTGACATATCTATATATAATCTCCAAATGTTTATATATAACATAAACCAACTAGCATGTATCAATTAATATAAATTCTAGCATGTATAATCCCCAAATATTCAAAAACCATTATCATCATCGTCAAATTCTCTTTCTGTTAAGGTTTATAAATATAAAACAAAATATTAATATATGTATTTTAAATATTATTATTTGAAAAATATAGATAAATAAATTTTTAGGTATTTATTTTATATTTAATAAACTATTTAAATTCAGTTCTGTTTGAGTTGAGAAAATTAGAAAAATGTTTTTTAATTAATTTTTAAAATAAGAAGAAAAATTTCTACTTGATAATTAAATGGATATTAAATTTAAAGTTGTTATCTTATAATAAATAAATGGACATCAAATTTAAAAATCAACTATTAATTATTACTATCTTATAAAAATACAATACAACACCTCTTCCTATTATAATTATAAACTATACCTATTAACATCATTTAAAAAAAAAAAAAAACTATAAACATTGATAGGAAAACAAGGAACAATACCTACCAATTTTATATACTCAAAATTGTTTGATATTATCTAATCCACTATAAAAAGGTCTAAAGACAAGCACATGTGTATATATAGTATTATTTATATATTTCCCTTCTTAGTAATAATTTTGTTTTTCAATTTTATTTTTTTTAACAAAGTGTTTATTTTAATTATAATATATTTTTTATTAAAAAGTGTATCAAAATAAAACAAATTATAAATGACTAATCTTAGAAAATAAATTGGAGATAAAGATATCATATCAGTCATAAAATTGAGAAATATTATATAAGTAACTTAATAAAAACTAAACATAAACAAGTACAATATAATATGTCTTTACAGCCAAAAAAGGGACACAAACAAATATAACATAATACACGTTCAACTAGCAAGGAAAAACATAATACTAGGTCATAGGAACAATAATCAATAAGGATGATGGAAGCAGAGGATTATAAGTTTTTTCTTCCCAAACCCCTCAACCACTATTAGTAGGGATCAATAATATTAGGTAAAGGCTACCAATCATCACTCCTCTTTTTTAAATTTTCCTCCCCACTATTGTCCAACCTAGAATGTGAAATCAAGGCAAGGGTCATGCAAGAAAACTTGCCTCATAAAATTGGCACCTATAGATACCTAAATCTGGTCACAAATACTTGATTATATTAGTTTTGACCATGTTATTTATAATTAACTTGTATATTTAATCAAGACCTATTTCGCCACCTCACCCTATTCTAAACACTTATATGGACCTATTTATATTCTAAATTGTTATTTGACACCTACATAAATGTTCTAAATGCTAAAAACACGTATAAACATTTATATGAATATTTTAGATCCCAAAGTTTGCATTTTTCCTTACACAACAAGATTAATCAATTGGGTTAATAATGGTAATCGGTCAAGGCCCAAATAAGATGGTTCTGACCTTGGCTCTTTAACAGTGAATTTTCAATATTGAACCCTCCCTTACAATTTAATACGTATTATTAGGATAGGTAGAATTAAGTGTACCCCTTTTGGATTTAAAAAGGTACTCTTTAGTCACTTTTTCTACCACTTGGAAATTTTAATACAAAGGTATACTCACACTAGTACACATTGAGCAAAGATTCTCTATTCTTAGCAATTCCAATTCTAATAATTTGAGTTAGTCCTTAGCCAAGTCCAAAGCCTATTTTATCATATCTAAAACAAAGCATGATTAAGTATTCAAGCCATATGTATATGCATTCATATAGTCAAAGGAGAAATTTTTTATAAAGCACTCTAAGTAAGAGAAGTACATGGGCATGATTTATTTCTTTGAAGTATTGGATACATAGGCAATGAATAATAATCATGGGGGTGATTTGGGTAAACTCAACCCATTACACTCTACTCTTTTTTCTATTTCTAGATTTTCAATGATTGATAAGCCTTATTAGGGTTTCAACCTTGGAAAAACTATTTGCAGGTCTTCCACACACTTCTGAATGTCAAATACATGCATACTGGCTTATTTCAACCTGTTGTAAGTGATAATGACTTAAGTTATTATTTTTATATAAAATTCAAGACCAACTAGTTTAGGTCAAAAGTGGCAGTTGGTCCTAACCCATATGGGACGATCCTGACCTTCTACATTATTATCACAACTTTTGGGCACTTGTAGCTCATATGTGGGATGAGGTGGAGTTGGATGTTGTCCCATTGGGCATAAGTGGGATTGTTTTGGGAAGCCCATATCTTTATGATAGAAAAGCAATCTTTTATAGAGAGGAGAATAAGTACTTGCTTTTTAAGGATGGCATTGAATATATAGTCAGAGCACATCACATATCTAACACTGAAAACACTTTATTTTGACTTTGGATCTAATATCTGACACTGAAAGCACTTCATTTTGACCTTGGATCTAATATCTAACAATTAAAATAACCTTATTTCAACCTTGAATTTTATCAGAGTTTAATAATCTCCATACTATTTTTTCCTTTGTGTAGATTCTAAATTTTATTTTTCTATTATTATCATTTGCAAACTATTTCATGGTTTCATTACATGAGCATTTCTTATTTCAAACTATTTAGTTTCTATTACATGTTTTATTACCTCAATAATAAATATTGTTAACAATCATGTAGTAAAACAAATTAACACCAATAAAAATCAAATACTTAATGAACAAAATCTAGACCTTTTGATATCTTTTTATAATATTAAAAATGTATGTATGGTTATTACTAAAAGAAGGGGATGAATGATTCCTTTCATTATACAAAACCTTCCTCAACCCCCTTCACTACCATAAAAACAACCAAAGGGTATGATATATCAAATGAATTACAACAAACCCATGCTAATATTTCTTTATTATATTTACTTCAAATAATGCCTATCTATAAGGATATTTTTTACTCTGCATTGAAAGACGCCAAGGTACCAACTGATATAGAACCCCTTACTATTATTCTATTGTCAATATATTAATATGGATAGAATAAATTATTTCCTTTATAAAATAAGACTTACCTCCCAAGCATATAATAGATGCACACCTCTTATTATATATTCAAGTATGAATTTACAATAAGTTGGTCAAAATAATTTTGGTTGCTAATGGATTGATATAAAATATTTGAAATTTATATTTTCCCCAATTATTGGGAATATAAGCCACTAATCTTATTAATTAGTATATGAACATTTGGGGATTAGATAATACTCTAAGGAAAGTATCAAGACAAATTACATTACCTATTATAGTGTGTCCTAGAAAAGTAGATACAATTTTCTAAGTTGTGTGAAATGATCTAAACTAAAATATACTATTGGGAATACCATGGGTTCATGAAATGTATGCCATACCATTTACTCTTCATGCATGCTTGAATTTCATTTATCAAGGATATATTTATACATACCCATTAAACAAAGAACCATTCAACTATTGTGTGATGATGCAACCTAATCATCATTATATTCCTCACATACACATACATACTAAAAAATATAAATCATGTGAATGACCAATGGGTTTACATATATAAAACAAACGGGATATATAAGACAAGTATTAGGTTATTCTAAAGAATCAAGTCAAATAAAGGAATAATCATATATATTATTTTTTATTTTTACAAATTTTATAAAAGCACAATCTAAACCAACACAAGAGGTCATTATACATCAACATTATAGTTAGTATAACTGGACATGATAGATGATACATATTCACAAGAACTCACAATGTTGGATGGATTTTCTAACAATGAAGCCCTTATAGAATATTTGGGTGAATATGAAGATCTCCATCCCTTCTATGATAAGAGTAGGTTTCCTCATAGTTCTCATGCATATTTTGGAGAAACTAATGAATCTAATATACAAATCCAACTCGATGGTCTAAATATTATTATTACAACACCTTATGTCAAAGTTATATTAGATTTACTTAATGAATAAATAGTTAAATTTAATATTTGCACAAAAAGAGATCCACAACCAATATTATTAGTCATTTTGTTAAAAAATAAGGAATATGATAGATAACATAGTAATCATGGGGGACCATAACATACAAGCACATTAAAAATAAAATCAAATACATATTATAGAGGTAAATATTCCAAAAATTAGATTCTACAATAGAGTACACGTTTTTCAAATATTTAAAAGTAACTCATAAAGTAATAATATGGCAGACATTGGCATAATGATACATATTCATGGTATATATGATAGGCATATACCCTTGATTTTCAAAAGTTACAAAGTACAAATCATGCACACTTTAACATATATGCAAGGGGCATATGCAAAAATAGTTACAAAAGCAACAATATAGGTTGTAAACACAATTTATATTTGATCACATAGATGCATGGCCTTTTATATCATTGGCACAAACTCAGGGGAAATAATACACATTCATGCTCATGCTTATTAAAAATATGAAAATTTAAAGTTTCAATGTTCAAAAATATAAAAATGTAAACTTTAAAAATTTAATGTCATAATTTCAAGAGAAAATATCTATTTCAATTCAAATAGATGAGCAGTGCAGGCATGATGGGGGAATGAATAATATCCATTCTATTTCAATCATAAACACTATAATTTAGATCTATTTTTAGTGATGTGATTTGATATATGTGATTAATATACATTTGAGTCTAGTGACACTCAATGACCTTGGAATTACTTCTAGGTAACCCATTATCCATTCTATTACAGGGGATGTATGTTTAAGTCTAGTGATACTCATACACCTTTGCATCATTTCTAGCTAACCCATCATGGTTTCATCTTTTGGATTAATACATTGGGTAATATTTCATATGTTTAGGATTTGTAATAATTTAACTTTCCAACTCATGAGATTGATTGAATAAAATCAAGTTGAGACTTGATTACTCTCAATTCTTCAAACAACTCAACATAAGGAACTACATTCTCTAAGTACTTCAACAATTGGGAATTTTTTTCTCTAATTTATTATCTCAAAATATGGAATCAAAGTCATCTTTGTTACTTCAATCAATATGGTCATGATTATGGTGACACCCAACAACATACTTACTCTCCTTTCACCTCTCAAGGGATTGTTCTTTTCCTTGGCTAGGAAATGAACAAGACCAAAATCATCCCCTTGCCACTTGGCACAACATAAGTGTTCTTTAAAAGAAACATGTGACAACAAACATACATGTGTAATATCTCCTTGTTATTTTCCTTTGTAATTTTAATTTCAAACTCCTTAGATTTTATATATGGATATTGAATACTACATGTGTTATTGTAGATTATATCATGATGTAGTTGGCACAATCGATATCTCTAGTAAAGAAAAGTGTGTCTACACATTTAGGTTTCATTAATTTCTTTACTCTATAAATTTAATTACTTAAAAAAATTGGGGGTAAATATAGGCATCCAAATTTGGTGCAAAACTATTCCTTATGTCACTTATTGAAACTTTGTACATAGACTATTGGCAGTGAATTCAATATATATTAACACATTTTACTTCAGTCTTATCTTTTTTATGATCTGTAAGTTTTTATAGTGGTAATTTATCTTATTATTTTGTCATGGGGATCCCTAATGTTGCTCCTTTATCTTTCTAGACAAGTTCACGGTAACTAAACATGATCGGCCTGAGGCTTTATCAATTTAGTACAGACTTGTACAGGTATAATCTTTAAAACTTGTTTTGAGTCACATTTCATTTATTTCTTATTTTATTTTGTTGGGTCATATCCTAATTCAAAATTTGTATTCCAATAGGTCCCAAATTAAAATTTTAAAAATTAATTAATACAAGGTTTGTATAAGACATTAAGGATGGTTCTCCTATTTTTCAATGGTTATTCAAATATTTTCATGTTCTATCTATATGTAAGTTGAAGCTACATTCAATATTTAAATTGTCTGAGTGGCCCATAATCAAGGATATGTCTGTATAAGATTGAATACATGAAGTCTAACCTGTATGGAGTAGTGAAATTTAGAGAATAAATCAAAATAGAATAAGCTTATCTTCACAACCAAAAGTTGCATTAACATTCATTAGCCAAAAAGTACATGTAGGAAATTACATTATATAGTATGTAATTAGGTCACCCAAAAAGGTAATTAATACAACTCATAATTAAAAAATGACTTAAGTTATATTTTCGTCAATGACCAATTATTAACCTAATCAAACTAATTAGACCATGTAGGTAAAACCAAATAGAGGGAAAAATCCTACACTAACACTCCCTTAAGTATAACTTAGGTGGGTAGAAGAATTGGGTCTCGGCACAAAGGCCTAATGAGGTACCCAAGTGCATAGAGATGATCTCTGAGAGGAGGAAGAATTCAAAGCTACCTAAACCCCAAAAAGGAGCCTAAAAATGAAGACACTTTTAGTGAAGGCTTTGGTGAATATATCAAAGATTTTCTTATGTTATCTAGATGCAGTGGAGATCAATGACTTTCTCATAGATGATCTCCCAAATGAAATGTATGTGAATCTTGATATGCTTGGTCCATTGATGGAGGACTGGATTCTTATAAATATGGATTGTGTTTTGGTTATCACAAAAAATGACTATTAGTCATCAAAACTAGATGCTAAACTCAGTGAAAATCCCCTAAAGTAAAATAACCTTAGTGAAAACAATAATAGATACTCTATATTTTACCTCAGTATAATATAAAGTAATAACATTATATTTCTTATTTTACTAACTAATTAGACCTAAACCAAGGGAGAAACTCTACTCTGAAGTAAACTTACAATTTTGAAAATTTCTTGCCTAATTATAATATATATATCTAATCAAATCAAAATTGATTCCTACTCCATAGTGAATCCCATAAATTATGAGTAACTTGAATGTAGTGGAAAATCCACTTAGCTACTTTTTAGTGCAACTCATGTGGTTCCTACATAAATTTGGAAACCATGCCAAATGCATATGAATAATCAAGTCTAGTGTGCATAAGATAGATAAGAATTCCTACCAACAATTTGTCAATATGAGGTATCATCAACCAAAGGATAAAGACAATCAACCTCAATTTTCACATTAGATAGAAAATAAATTAGAGTTATTTTATAGTTAGCCTTGTTAAAGTATTCAAGTAAATAAAGAGCATACTTGGATTGTGAAATAATGATCTTGTATTCAAATTGAGAAATTTCAATCCTAATAAAGTAATGCAAAAATCCCAAGTTAGTCATTGAGAACCTATCAGACAAAGCAATTTTCATTGCTATGATTAATATACACCACCAGACCCAGGACAAAGTGTATGGGGGCTAATTGAGTTTGATTGTACATAGTGAATATTTAGAGATGTATTCAGATAGAACAATAAAAACACATCCAATGAAGCATAAATATTAATTATTGGAAATGGAACTTATATTCAATAGTAAATGATAAAGAAAAATGGTACAATGTGTTACAATGCATGTGTTACATAATAGATACATGAATCATGATATATGTGTTATGACTATGTATGGTATTGACCTCTTGGTTGGATACATGTGTTATATATTTAAGATTCATTATTACAAGGGAATTCAAAATATATTTTTTAGATTACAATGAAGGTGGAGTTGACTCACCCTCCTTGCATGGTGATGGTGGAACTTTTAGCTGGGCAGTAGCCACTAGTTTGGTAGTGTGATTCCTGGCTATTAACTAAAGGTCATGATATTGAGAATCCTAGATAACAACTAAACATAATTCTTAGCTATTCTAGGGCCAATAGTTGAGGTGCATAATCAGAGTAAGCTAACACATGGTTATACTAAAGTGAGGACTGATGGAGTATGCTAGTTATGATTTGATGCCAATAAGGTACATAAGACTACGTGCTAAAGATTGCATAGTGAGATGTGTAGGTTGAAATATGAGGCAACCATTACATGAAAGTATATGAGTAAGCATGTGTCTTATGCATGGCAATATGAGGAAGACTAGTGTAAAGGAGTGAACAGGATCATGTGATAGTTATGATCTATGCATATAATAACAAATGAGGAGTGTGGTCACTTATGCAAAGATCATTCACCATTTCTTAAAGATCAATGATCTCCATTGTATCAATGTAAAAATGAGGAAACTACACTTTAAGTTATTGATAAGTGTACCACTTGGATTGATCAATATATTATCCAACCTTGACCCCTCAAAAAAGTTGATGTGTGCCATGAAAAATGTGTGTCTATCACTTCGATGATCTAGTCCTTCTATATAGGGTACACATGTTTAGGATCCAAATAAAAAGGATGAAGTGTCATTATTAAATCAAGAATTGGTAGAGTGAGTGATTAAAAAGTTTCATGTTGAAGGTTGGGTGCATGACGAAGTATAGAGGTAGATCAAGAATAAAGGTGTTTTCACCAACTATGGTCAAAATGGTGTAAGGACCATAGCGCAAAGGCTTGATCTTTCAGTGTATACCTTTGAAGTGTTCCTTATAAAGGTTCAACTAAACTTTATCACCAAATCATAATGTATTTGGTGTGTGGTGTGTGTCATGGTGCTCCTTGTACTTTTGTTATGTGCAAGAGATAATATATTGAACTTACTAATTAATAGATTATATGTGTTGAAAAAACTTCTTGGTTTTGTCTCCTTCTTATTAATGTGTGCATGACTTAGTGTTGGTTGGTACACTATAGGATATGTATAGAGATATTTAATGTTAAAACCTAATACATGTGTTAATAGACTATGACCCATAGTGATGTATAGTTCTATATTGTAAACATGTTGAATTTACAAGATATTTTTATCTCATGTGTGAGAATGTGTGTGGTTGTAAATTTGTAGAAGATGAACAAGTGTCTAAATGACCACTTTGGTTTGTCCATATGTTTGTCGATGATTTTTTTTTGACTTATCTAGCTGCATACCCATCAAGTCCCATAATGTTTTCTAAAAGTGTCTTATAAAATGCAGATCTCGATCAAAGATGATCAATGTTGGAAGCCCAAAATGAACCCAAACATGGTTGAATAAGGCTTGTGTAGTACCAACTACATCAATGTGTTTCTTACAAGTGACCATGATATCCATTTTGGAAAACCTATCCACTGAAATGAACACAATGACATGATGGCATCTCATCATAGGAAACCCAATCATGAAATCCATGTTGATATGTTCCCATGCTCTAGATGGAACTGGTAGAGGTGTGTAAAGTCCTAGCTTCTTGTTCATGGTTTTGGTGATGCAAAAAGGAATACAAACTTGATATTTTATTCCATTTCTATGGACATGTACATCTAAAATAAGTGTAACTACAATGTGACTAGAGTCTTTGTTACATTGAAATGTCTTGAGGTCTTAGCATAGTATGCATCTTATATGAGTTATTAGTGAGGTGCACCACCAAAAACATAGATATGTCTAATCTTGTAGAGAAGCTAGTCAAATAAGTATAACTCTTGAACTTTTTTACTTTAGATAAGGCTGATGTAAGTCACTACAAACTCCTGATCAACTAAGTAGAGGGATACCCATCCTACAAATTTATGACTACGTGTGTCCAACACCATGATGGGAGCATGAAATGGTGGTTGGATAAGGTAGTATACTACCTTGTTATCCTTCCCATTATTATTATTTATCACCAGATGGAACTATTACATGTAATCATCCATTTCATGTGTTGTTCATTATCTATCTTTTTTTACGTCTATAGGAACTGAAGTGGCTTATGATATTAATGAATAATTATCTCCTTCCATAGAATTTAGTGGCACCATTTCTTGATTTCTTGAAAAATAACATACAGTTATTTATCATAGGTGGAGTACCTTTACACCATGTCACTGAATGTCTCTAAGTGGCATATGACTGGATGCCCATGCTACATGAGCATTGCACTAAGTGATTAGTTAGATGCATCATGTGAATTGCAATATAATTTGTAATATTAGGAATTAAAATATTAGACATGTTGATAACATGTGATAACATGTTGATCAAAGTGGTGCTAGTACTTAGACAAGAGGCATCTAAATCAGTGTTGTCCATCAATATGGGTCTTAATGAAGACTATGCAAAAAATGATTATTTTTCATGACGTTTAAAATCATCATGAGTGGATGAGTGATGACAGTGGCACCATTTATCACTAAATTTCTTCTTACCTTTGTCTGAATCAAAAGGTATAAGATCCTTTGAATATTGAGTGGTCTTTTGAGGTTACTCACTTTTTTAAGAAGTGTTTTGATTCTATGCATAAGCCTAAGATGTGGAGTTGTGCGAGGGTTAGCCCTGACACACTAAATTTGATGATTAGGTGGAATGTTGATTCATCTTTTCCTTGGCTTCAATCTTAGATACATTGTGATGTGATTGTCCCAAAGTATCAAAATTCAACAACTCTATATTCACATAGATATAAGATGAGAGTCATTTTATGTAATTCAACATCTTATGTTGTTCACTCAAGTTTTTCCACAGGCATGCAGAGTAGTCATGGAATGTTTTGGCTTAGTCATCCACTAACTAATCCTTGCACTGACATAGTTTTTATAACTTGATGTATTCATTTTTAAAGTGTAAGAGAGGGTACTATTTTTCCTTTAATGCATCGATAAAATTATTCTATGATTTGATCAGATCACTCTTGTGCATATTATGTACTAAATTTTTCTCATTAATGAAAAACTAGGATGGACATCTTCAATACTACGAAGGTGATCTTCTCAACATCGATGAAGAAGTTGACTGATAATTATACTTCAATTTATCGAATCTATGCATCCAATTATTTGGCATCAATCTTGCCTTCAAACAAAGGGATGTCAATATTGACTTATAATTTTAAGGGTGGTTGTTTTTGAAATTATATACAAGGAAAAGTGAAGGAGATTTATAAATCAATCCTAGCTCAAAAAAGATAAATCACACTTACCCTTCCACTTGTTGGTACATTTAAACAATTGGGGTTATGACCAAGATGGATATGCTAGACCTAAAAAATGGGTCCCTTACCAAAATAATATCACTAGAGAGGGTTCCAAAGACCCTAATCAAGAATTATTTAATAGTCCTAGCTAGGCCGTATGTTTTCTTATTCATAAATAAATGACAAAGCAAAATCTAACCTAGTGTTCACCAAAGCATGTGGCACAAAATGGGGTTAATAAACATAAAATTAAACATGCATGAAAGAATTTTAAATAAGTCAATATAGATATAACCCTGATACATAGAGAGATAAGTACATTCAATAACTATTACTTGTGCTACTTCTATCTAACAAAATAGAGGAGTAATAATTAGAGATACATACCTTGAAGACAAACCCATCAAGACTCAATCTCTCCCTTGACCAATGGTGCTTTGTAAGAGGTTGTTTTGGTTTGTAAGGATCACTAAGATAGGTCAAAGTATCTAATACTTTTCCACAAGATAATATTATTCTCCAAGTGTAAACCCTAAGCAATGACTCCTCAAGTAGAATGGTGGAAGAGTAGATTGTAAAGAAGCATAAATGAATGATTAAATCTATATCTCTATCTAAAATGGAGAAAAGGGTGTGTATGTATAGCTAGATCTAACCCTATACCCTTTTGAAATTTTATCCAAAAGAGTCAATCCAATCAACCTTATATCATTAATTAATAAAATTAGATAGGTCCTATACTGGGTCAGATGAGGCCAACCTAGTCCTGTAACATACTCATATATTTTAAGTGTAGAGTCAGCATGGACTGAATTTGTTTGATAAATGTCAAAAAGAGTTTTTGATTAAGGTAGGGGTTGTTTAAGTCATTGAAATTTTTGGAGGAGTGTGTAAGAGAGGTTTAAAATCTTAGGGAAGTGTATATGATAGGCTTGTGTTGGTTTCAAGTGATGGTATAGGGGAAAACAATCTTAAGAAGCATCAATGGTCTACCCACCCCTTTCTTGATGTACCCTTTAAGGCATGCACTTAGAGAGATTGAGACTGGATGGGTTCTTAAAAGACAAAAAACATTAGTAATTTATAAAGTTTGAAAATATTATGTGTATACATATGTCCCACTCGAATCTCATCATGTGTCACACAGTGTAACATGGGATGGTGCTTTGGGAAAAGAATATATAAACACACAACACTGAAACTAAATAAATTACAATATTTTAAAGCATAAAATAATTTAAAGTAAATGACGGAAAGGAAATAACTAAAATAAACAAGTAATGTATGTGTACCTTGACCTACCTTTATTGTTGGATGGTTTCGTACTATGTTTGTAGTTTTGATCGTGGAGGGCCCAATGAGTACTTTGGACAAACTTAAGGATACAAAACTAAACATCAAAAATAAACAAACACAAGAAAGTCAAGATAGTTGAAATGTGTAGGCATGACATACTTAGAAATTTGGCAATTTAGGGTGAAAAATGCTTAGTTAGGACCAAATGACAAAGCCAAAAATTTAGAGTAAATTGGGTAACCAAAAAACTCAAATAATTATACCTTAATTAAGAAAAGTATTAAACCAAACCAAACTAAGAATACAATAAAAATGAAATTCTATCATCAATATGAAAATAATAACAATCCTTACTTAAATAAAGATGGGCAAGAAATAGTAAAACAACATTGATGAGTGAGTAATATCAATCCTTACTCAATCAAAAATGTAAAAATTACATAAAGGGGGAAAAAAACATTGGTGAGAGTTAGAACAATCCAAACTCACTCAACAATGAAAAAAGTATTGAAAAATAGAAATGGTTGTAGTTATCTAAAAAAAAGTATAAAAATTACAAAAATGAATGCGGTTATCTAAAAAAAGGAGATGATAATGAAAAGTTTTCAAATAAAACCAAGGCAATTTTAGAAATGTAGAACAATGGTATAAAGAAGATAATCCATAATCACTCAAGCATATATTTTTTTTTTAAGGATAGATAAAAATGAAACAAAGTAGTGCTAACATGTTTTAAGATGTGAAGAAGAGGGATTATATAAGTGGGAAAATAGATTTAGAATCAAACTTGCCTATCAAGGGGGGAAATTAAATGGGTGGTGGGAGAAATAAATGAATAAGCAAGGTAGAAAAATTATTTATATATGTCAAGACACTTATAATTAGGTTTGTCAAAATAAGAGGACTTTCGAAATTAAGGACTCTAAAGAACTTCTTCTAACTACACAAATCAAAGGTCATCAAATGATGTATGAATATCATCCCATGAAATCTATATGCATGAAAATAAAAATAGACCTACCTTCCCACAACATGTTCCCCATTCTTTAGGACCCCTTACAGAGTTGTTGGTCTACTACAAAGATTGGGTACTTATATGAGAAAAGAGGTAGCACTATAGATTATTTTGAATTTTCCTATCCCAATCTACTGGCCTACCACATGCCAATGGACCTCAGCTCTATCATGAGATCAATTGTGGAGTTTGAGATTTGATTGGAAATAGAAGTGTTATAAATCATGTCTTTTAATGTGATGTTGACTTTTTAATTTTTAAATTTCATTTTGATCATTGTCCTTTGTTTTAAATGTTTTGGATTTTAAATTTTGATGGCTTGTTATATTCCTCCTCCGTATGGATTCAAATAACCAAACATGGGTGATAAAAATGACTATCATTTGAAAACTTTTGGCTTGGTTATTAAGAAAGATAACTTAGAGAGCATGGTATCTAAGGGTCTTGTTTATTCATGTGAAATAAAAGTGTCATCTTGACTTTGAGCTTGTTTTATCTAAAGTGGAATGAAAGGAATATAAATAAAGAGGAATGAACATGAAACAATTTAAATTAATTTAAATTGTAAAAAATGTGATAAAGTGAAAAGGGATACGATGACAGGTAAGCATGATTACTTGTCATAAGAATGTAAGTGCAGGGAAACATGTTAACATAGTTTGTTGTGCATGCTTTATCTATAAAAGGAATAAAAATCAAAGTTGGAAGTATTAGATCACAAAATTGTAACATTTCTTAACATTATAAAAAGAACACTCAGTTTGGTAAAGGTGTTTTCAAATAATATGTTGATTTTATGAAGAGAGCCTGGTCTTATCCATGGTCTTACATTGAAACTCATAAAAAAGAAATGCAAGTGGGTGCAAAAAATGAAAAAATAGTATTTGTGAGAAAATTCTAGTCTTATCCATGGTCTTACACCATAACTCATAAAAGAGAAACTGAAGTGGGTGGACAAAGTATTGGAAAATAACAAACTTGATATGAAAAATCAATTAAAGAAAGAAAAAAAAATCATGAAGAAAATTGAGTCCTATCCATAGTATTTCAAGGCAACTCATGAAATAAAGAAACCAAAGGACTAAGGGAAGGAACTAGGGTTTGTGTAAAAAGAGACTACTGCAGAGGGTGAGATCCTTGTATAAATCCTACAAGAAGTGTTAGTAGGATAGTATATATAAGTATGATAAGAAAGGAAATATTTAAGCAAAGTATTTGTTCAAATATTACGTATTAGTGGCTTCTTTAAACACATCACCTTTATTAGTTTATAGATGATAGGTGCTAAGACCAAGAATATCTTTCACTAAATAAGGACCCCACCATTTTTGGGCATATTTTCCTTCTTTATCATGGGTATAGTCTAACTTAAAGACTAGATAACCAACATTGAAAATGCAGAATTTAACCTTTTTATTATGTTGTTTGGTAATGCGATCCTTGTATTGATGTTATGTTGAAGAGTAGTTGGATGGTGTTCATCAAAAAGGTAAAAGGCATGAAGGAGAGACTCATGTAATTCTTAATTAGGAATGATATTGTGAAGAGATATATGTAAGGAGGGGAGCTTAACTTCTAATGGTAAGACAGACTCAGAACCATAGACTAGTGAGAACAATGTTTCCCTAGTGGTAGTATATATACTAATACGATAGGCCTAAAGTGTGGGATATAACTGAAGATGCCAATCAGTGCAATTTTTTCATATGGTATTTTATAGAATTTTATTGATATATTTTTTAGTGGCCTCAGCTTGGCCATTGCATTGTGGATGGTAAGATAAGAAAAATTTGTGAGAAATTTTAAATTTAACACATAACTATATCATGCCCTTGTTTTTGAAATTGCCACCATTATAAAAAATGATGGTATGGGGATCTCCAAAGTGATAAATGATTTGGTTAAGGAAAAATTTAGAAATAGTGGTTCTTGTGACATTGACAAGAGGCATGGCTTCTACCCATTTAGTAAAATATTCAATAGTATTAATGATAAAAACATGACCATATTGTGGTTGAGGTAATTTGATAATAAGATATAATCCCTACATGAAAAATAGCCAAGGAAACTCCATAGTTTGGATCTCAACTGGTGGTAAGTGGATTAAATAATCATGACATTATTAAGGATTATACTTTTTGGTAAAATTGATAGCATCATTTTTGAAATTAGGCCAAGAGTATCCCATACATAAGTATTTATGTGTTGTCACATGTACAATGTAGTGACCATTGCAATAGCCAAGGAAATCTTGTGGTTGGATAGAAGATGGTGACACTAACAAGAAGCATGACTTCTACCCATTTAGTAAAATATTTAGTAGCAGTAATGATAAAAACATGACCATCTTGTGACTACAATAATTTATCAATGAGATCTAATCCCCACATTGATCCAGGGGGATCCATGTACTGTTCTATTTTTGAAAGTCTTCAAATTCTAGTGAAACCATTTGCACATCATAGAATTCATCGAGATCTTTTCAGCACTTCTTTTGGAATGCAAAATGGAGTTCAGATGCTTGAGATAAAGCTTGCTAAAGCATTCTTGTGACAGGTGATTAATAGGTGTCAAAAAGTGACGTGGCACTATTTAAACATGCCCAAGTGGTCCAATAACCATTTGAAATGTGGCAATATGAATTGGTGTAAAAAAAATTGGTTTGGTATTTTTTTTAGCCTCCAGTCTTTGATAGGTAGTCATATGAGGATCCATGGGCCCCGCTATTTGCTCGCTGGGGGCCCTCAGCGAGGGATGACACACTCTTGTAGAGGGGTGCCTTGGCCTCTTATACTTCATATGTTATTGTTTACAACATTGTATTTAAGTTACAAAGGCTACTCAAACCCCACCAATGTGGGATAATTGTTTTCCATTTTGAAATAAGACTTTTCAAACTTGCCACGCCATACCTTGCCACACAATCTATCATGTCATGCCAAGACCACTTGTTAACATGCCAAGACCATGTGTTAACACACACTTTCCAATGGCGGCCTAAGTTAGGTGCCAAGATTACCCTTTGCGCTTGAGTCTCCCCCCCAAAAATGGATGTCAGCACTCATCATGGGGGCTGCGAACCCTTAAAAGGCATTCAAATAGTTACAAACTCCCAAATGTGGGATAAAAGATAAGAGTAAGGCACCCAAGAAGGAGGTCAATGCCTTGAACCTAGTACCTCTCATCCAAAAGGATAAGCCTTTGACCGCTCAATCCATAGGCTTGGAAGTGATATAAGAGGAGCGAATTTCCACTTGAGGCGTATTAGGCAGCCAACCGTGTAAAAGAATTAAGAAGGTCAAAGAATAATATATGCTTTGTACAGCCTTGGGCCTTTATTTTCAGGTCTGAGAGATATTTATATAGGCAAGAAAAGACTAAGGAAGGTGAATTGAATAATTGAATTTAATTTGTAAGCCATTTGATGCACAAATTAATGGAAACGATCCTCACTTCGAATGGACCTAGAGACGTAGGCTATTGAAGCCGAACTCCATTATCAATTTGCTAGTGATTTCTTCTAATTTTTCTCTGCTATTTTATAATTTTGATCTTCATTTTAATTCTAGTTTTAATTTTTTTATGCAAAATTTAAAGGAAAAGTCGAGAAATAGAAAGATCTTTTAAATGCAAAAGTGTGTTATTCGAATTTGCTACACTTGCATCTTCAGTTTTCAAATCAGATTTTTGGTATCAAAGCGGTTGTTATTTAACAGTGATTTCTAGTGTATGTTGACAAGGTCTAAATCCCAAAAGGGTGAAGGAAAACTCATTGAGTATAATCTAGAGATTGGCTCAAGGTGTGCTTCAAGGATGGCCGAAGAAGAGATGGAATCTGAACAAGCTTTCCCCCGAGCTTTCATGGAGATGAGAAGCATGGTTGAGGAATTGTACCATGATAAACAAAAGAAATCTGAGAATGAGAAAGGTGATTCACAAGAATCGAAAGGTAAAGAAATCGAAAAACCTTCTTCATCGGATGATGGTAAAAAAATTGTGGAATCTCTCCCTTCACTTAAATTGGATATTAAGTTTGAATTACCAATGTTTAATGGTGAAGTTAATGCTGAAAAGTTGGATAATTGGGTCAAGTAGATAGAAGTTTATTATAGGGTCCAAAAGATTGCAGGGTATGAATAAAAAATTCTTTTGGCTATTCTTCGTATGGGAGGCACAACTCTCATCTGGTGGGAGAGTAAGTTGAAGGAAATCAAGCTTCAAAAAGGTAACTCAATTTCTACTTGGAATGAATTTGTTGAATAACTCAGAAAGCAATTTTATCCTTTAGGCTATATGCCACAAACCATGATGGATTGGCAAAGTTTCAGACAAGGAAAAGGCCAAAATGTTCAAGATTATACACAAGAATTTAGGAAAAAAGCTTTACTTTTGAATGTTCCTCTTTACACACAAGAAACACTACTAAAATATATAGGTGGGATACATAGTTACTTAAGACATATGATTCTTATGTTCAATCCCACTAATTTAGATGTAGTATGTGTACAAGCCACTCATTTAGAGGCTAGAGGAAAACAATCAAAATAATCTATTCCTAAAGTTAAAAATAAGCAATCTAATGTTAAGTAATCCAAAGGGGAAAGTTCATCAGGAAAAGGTAAACAAAAATCCACTTTTACTGTTAAAAAAGAAGGAAAACCATTTTGTAATCATTGCAATAAAAATCATGATGAGTCTGAGTGTTGGAAACTACACCCTGAGTTAAGGCCTAAAAGTTTTCAAAAGAAAGAAAAGAAGACTAATGCTATGGTCTAGGACTTAGGTTCAGATTCAAGTGATGAAACTAAGATCACAGCTATGGGATTGCATAATGATTCTTCCCTTTCAGTTTCTAGCACTAAGTCATCAAATGATGCATCTTCTTCTAAATAAAATTCTGTGCATAAAAAAATAAATGAATTGTTCCACATTAGAGTTGTTTCAAAACATACTAAGATTGACACTCTATTTGATAGTGGTTCACAAGTAAATTTAATTTCTAAAGAGGTTGTTAAGAATTTAGGCTTACAAACCAATCCCCATCCAAAGCCTTATCCACTAGGTTGGGTGTGTGACAATGTGAAGCTACAAGTCTCACAAACTTGTAGATTGAGGTTTGCCATCACATCCAAGTTCATAGATGAGGTGGAGTTGGGTGTTGTCCCATTGGCAATATGTGGGATTGTTTTGGGAAGCCCATATCTTTATGATAGAAAAGCAATCTTTTATAGAGAGGAGAATAAGTACTTGCTTTTTAAGGATTCTCCTCTCCCTAACATTGGCATGTACAGGTTATCAGTGGTGGAAAATGAGGAAATCAAAAAATAGGTAATGGATTTATTAGATAGAGGTATTATTCATCCAAGTTCATCTCTTGTTGGTTCACCCATTATTTTGGTGCCAAAGAAAGCTGGCACTTGGCAAATGTGTGTTGATTTTTGTGCTTTAAACAAAATTACTATTAAGAATCGTTACCCTCTTCCTCGTATTGATGATTTATTGGATCAATTAAAACATGCTATTTATTTCACTAAGTTAGATTTGAGAAGTGGATATCATCAAGTAAGAATTAGTGAAGGTGATGTTTGGAAAACCACCTTCAAAACAAAACAGGAATTGTTTGAATGGCTTGTTATGCCTTTTAGGTTGTGTAATGCCCTAGCTACATTCATGAGATTGATGAATGATGTTTTTAGACAGTTCCTTGATGATTTTGTTATAGTTTACTTGGATGATATATTGATTTTCAGCAAGTCTTGGGAAGAGCATGTGATCCACATTAAGAAAGTCATGGATGCATTACGAAGGAAAAACTTTATTAAAAAATGTCAAAATGTGAATTTGGCAAGACCTCTTTGATATACTTGGGTTACATTGTAGGACATGGTGAATTGAAAATTGATCCTGAAAAAGTAATAGCCATTGTTAGCTAGCCTACACCACTAATACAACTGAGGTTAGAAGTTTCTTGGTGAAGTACAATTTTGGAGAAAGTTTATTGCTCAATTTTCATATATTGCATCACCTTTGCATTCTTTGACAAATGTGAAATAGGTCTTTCAGTGGGGAGGCAAACATCAAAAAGCCTTCGACACTTTGAAAGAAAAGATAAGTACTGCTCCGATCTTGGCATTTTCTGATATAAAACAACCATTTGAGATCGAGACGGATGCAACTGAGTACGCTATGGGAGCTATTTTAATGCAAGGTAAGAAACTAGTTTGCTATCATTATGAAACTTTCACAAGTGCAGTAAGAAAATATCCCACTTATGATAAGGAATTGTATACCTTGGTTCAAAGTGTTAAAAAATGGAAACATCACTTAATGGGCAAAGAAACAATAATACATACAGATCATCAGCCCTTACAGTACCTTCAATCACAAACTAAGCTACAATAGTCTAGACATTTTTGTTGGATGGGTTTCTTACAACAATTTCATCTTGTGATTAAGTATAAAAAAGGTATTCAAAATAAGGTTGCAGATATGCCATCTAGGCCTCCTATGGTTGTTGCATCTATTCTTTTACAACATGGTTGTCTCATGAGAGTTATAAAGAACAATATGTTAATGATCTTGATTTTCAGGATGTCTATAAAGACTTGATGAGTAGTAGACAAGTAGAAGAATTGGACTATCATGTACACAATGATATTTTGTATCATTTGGGTAAACTATGTATACCTCAAAATGAGAGGGTGCACATGATTAGAGAAGCACATACTTCTCTTATTTCTAGTCATTTTGGAGTTGTTAAAATGGTTGCACATTTGAAAATGTATTGTTACTGGCCCTGTATGTAGGAAATTGTTGCCAAATATATTAAGGGATGTACTCTTTGTACCATAAGCAAACCTAGTAATAGGAAACTAGGACTTTACACTCCTCAGCCTGTTCCTATTCGCCCATGGTAAAGTATCTACATGGATTTTGTGGGGGGTTTGCCTATTACACAAAGAAAACATGACTATGTATGTGTGGTTGTGGATAGATTTAGCAAGATGTGTGTTTTGATTCCTTGCACTAAGCAAATTACTGGGGAAGGCACTGCACACTTGTTCTTTAAACATGTATGGGTTCATTTTGGTTTGCCTACTTCAATCATTTCTGTTCGGGATTCTTGATTTATTAGGGAGTTTTGGTTAACTTTTTGGGGACTAATGGACACTAAATTAAAAAAGAGCACTGCATTTCATCCACAAACCAATGGGCAAATAGAGGTTGTGAACCAAACTGTGGTACATTTGCTTAGGGGTTATAGTAATAAACATCCAAAGTTATGGGATGAACAATTGTGTTAAATACAACATGCATATAATCAGGCACTTCATTCTTCTACTATGAAATCTCCATTTGAAGTTTGTTATGGATACTTGCCTAAATCTCCTCTAGATATTTTCTATGGACATGATACAGTGGTTGGTGAACCAAAAGAAGCCATTCGAGCTAAGAATTTCATTGAACAAATACAACTCACACATTAGACTATTCGTACTCAATTGGAGAAAAGTCAAGCCAAGTATAAAGCCAGACATGACAAACATTATGTTGATCACCAATTTTTTGTAGGTGATATGGTATGGCTTCACATCAGTAAGGAAAGACTAACAGGTGAAGGTAAAAAGTTGAAACCAATCCAGTATGGTCCTTTTTGGATTACAAAAAAAATTGGTACAAATGCTTTCTGGTTAGATTTACCATCTTACATGCAGATTTATTCAGTTGTAAATGTGAAAAAATTGAAATTGTATAAGCCTCCAATGATTATTGATCATGATGAAAGTGTATACATTCCTTCTGTTGATGATTGTGCACCTGAATATCTAACATAATTGCAGGAAGATACTATTCTTGATAGGAATGTGTAGACTTCATGAAGACGTGATGTTGAATATCTTTGTGTTGGTCTAAAAGGGATGCACCCAAACAAGGTCAAATGGATGGAAGCCAGAAGGGTGAGGGAGAAATACCCTCACCTCATTACCATTTAATTTCAACTTTTAGAGGTCCAAAAGTTCCTAGTGGGGAGGAGTGGTCCAGGTGGATCCATCTACCGTTCCATTTTTGAAAGTCTTCAAATTTTGGTCAAACCATTTTCACATCGTAGAATTCATTGAGAGATTTTTTATGCTTCTTCTGGAACGCAAAATGGAGTCTGGATGCTCGAGATAAAGCTTGCTAAAGCATTCTTGTGATAGGTGATTAATAGGCATTGGAAAGTGACGTGGCACTATTTAAACATGCCAAGTGGTCCAATAACCATTTGACACATGGCAATATGAATTGGTGTAAAAAAAATTGGTTTGGTGTTTGTTTTTAGCCTCTAGTCTTCGACAGGTGGTCATATGAGGATCCATGGGCCCCGCTATTTTCTCGTTGGGGGCCCTCAGTGAGGGTCGACACAGTCTTGTAGAGGGGTGCCTTGGCCTTTTATACTTCATATATTATTGTTTACAACATTGTATTTAAGTTATAAAGGCTACTCAAACCCCACCAATGTGGGATAATTATTTTCCATTTTGAAATAAGACTTTTCAAACCTACCACGCCATACCTTGCCACACAATCTATCATGTCATGCCAAGACCACTTGTCAACACGCCAAGACCACTTGTTAACACACCAAGACCATGTGTTAACACACACTTTCCAATGATGTCCTAAGTTAGGTGCCAAGATTGCCCTTTGCACCTAAGTCTCCCCCCCAAAAAGGGATGTCGACACTCATCATGGGGGCCACCAACCCTTAAAAGGCATTCAAATAGTTACAAACTCCCAAATGTGGGATAAAAGATAAGAGTAAGGCACCCAAAAAGGACGCTGATGCCTTGAACCTAGCACCTCTCATCCAAAATAATAATCCTTTGACCACTTGAGCCACGAGCTTGGAAGTGATATAAGAGGAGCAAATTTCCACTTGAGGGGTATTAGGCAGTCGACTATGTAAAAGAATTAAGAAGGTCAGAGAATAATATATGCTTTGTACGACCTTGGGCCTTTATTTTTAGGTCTGAGAGATATTTATATAGGCAAGCAGAGACCAGGGAAGGTGAATTGAAGACTTGAATTTAATTTGTAAGCCATTTGATGCATAAATTAATGGAAATGGTCCTCATTTCGAACGGACCTAGAGACATAGGCTATTGAAGCCGAACTCCGTTATCAATTTGCTGGTGATTTCTTCTGATATTTCTCTGTTATTTTATAATTTTGATCTTCATTTTAATTTTGGTTTTAATTTCTTTATGCAAAATTTAAAGGAAAAGTCAGGAAATAGAAAGATCTTTTAAATGCAAAATTGTGTTATTCAAATTTGATACACTTGCATCTTCAATTTTCAAATCACACATGGATAATGGCTAAGGAGATTCTATATTTTGGAGCTTAGCTAAGGGTGAATGGATTAAATCATTATGAAGTTGGCAAGGATTATACTTTTTGGCAAAATTGATAGCATCTTTTTCTAAAATAGGCCAAAAGGATCCCATATATAAGCATTTGTATGTTGTAGCATGTCTGATATAATGATGACCACATATGGCCCCATGTGCTTATTTGAGGAGAGGAAGAACCTCTTCTTGCATCACACAATGGAGTAGGGTACCTTTTTCATTATGAAAATAAAGGGTGTTGTATTGGAGGACATACTAAAAGGCTTGTTTATGTATTCTAGTATTTTCACAGGATTTTATGTCTGGAGGATAGGTTTGATGTTCAAAGAATTGGATCTGATGTTTTTGTACAATGGGCTTTGTTAAATAGTGATAGCCTCAATGTGACAAATGAATGAATCATTTGGTTGGATAGAAAAATGTCATTTTTATATTTGGATAAGAAATTGGGAATCATTATGTACTTAATGATGATGAAATAGAGATACTAAAGAAGCAAGAGAATCAGTGATAGAGTTTTGATCTCTTAGAATTGGCTTAATGGTAAAAGAGGCAAAATCTTTGGTGAGTGTTGTTTCCATTTGATGATAAGTGATAATATTTTCACTCTTACACTGGTAATCACCATTAACTTGGTAGTAGATAAGTTAGGAATCACCCAAACATGTATATATGTGATATCTATGTCAAGTGCCATTTTCATACCTAAGATTAGAGCTTCATATTCTATCATGTTATTAGTGACATCAAAGGTTAGCCTGAATGCTAGAGGGATGATCTTACCATGAGGGTTAGTTAGAATAAAACCTATCGTAGCTCCTTGGAGGCATTTGGTGCCATAAAAGTGGAGGGTCCATGTGTCTTCATGCAAATCAATGGTGACTTCAGGAAGCTCTTTGATAATGACTTTAGATTTAGTAATATCATGAATGATATAGGTATCTTATTGATTATTTGCCTCTAAATCAATAGTGAAATTATGGAAATAATCTTTAAGGGAGATACCCTGATTAAGGCCTTCAATATAGAGAATTTTATCATCATGGAGATAATCTTGAAGGTGATTTGTAGTGGGTATAAGTGCCACTACATTTTTTTTTGTAATTACTTACCCTTTGATATATTTTTTGTTATGATTTGAAGGTCAAATTGCATCAAGAGAACCATCCATTTGCTAATTCTATCTCTAGGTAGAAATTATTTGGATAAAAAATGATGAAGTGGATCAAAATGGACAATGACATAAGTGGTTTGATAAAGCATATAGTGACAGAGCTTTTCCACTATGAAGTCGATAATAAAGTAATCACGTTTTAATTTAGTATATTGTTTTTCATAATCAATGAGGCATTGACTAATATAATAAATAGCATATTCTCTTCATGTATCATCTTGTTGGACAAGTATTGCCCCAACTGATATGGGAGTAGAAGAGGTGTAAAAAATTAAAGGATGATCATTAGAAGGTGGGCAAAGGGTGGGATGATGGAGCAAATATGGTTTCATATTATCGAATGATTTTTGATAGGGATCAGTCCATTCTAGAGCATTACCTTTTTTGAGAAGGGAATTAACAAAGTATATGCAATAAGCCATTTCTAGGATGAATCTTCAGATTGCCCCAAGATTGCCAAGGTAAGTGAAAATGTTTGAAATGGAGTAAGGAATGAGCATGTTGACTATAACATTGATTTTAGTAGGTTTGACATCAATACCATGAATAGAGACTAAGAACCCTAGCAATTTACCAAATGTAATGCCAAAGAAACAATTGTGATTAATTGATAAAAAATGATAGTTAGATTGGTGAGATATGTTGTGCAACTTTTTATTTGGTAATGAGGTCATCTACATAAGTTTCCATAATTTGGTGTATAAGATCATGAAAAATGTGAGTCATGGAAGATTGATAGGTAACTCTGGCATTTTTAAAGCCAAAAAGCATTTTAACATAACAATAGGTGCCTCATTCCGTAGTGAATGTTGTTTTGTGTTCATCTTCAAGGGATATGTGAATTTGGTTTTAGCCATAAAAATCATCCATGAGTGATAACATTTCATATCCAACAAGAGAATCTACGATGACATTTATTGAAGGTAATCAAAAATTGTATTTAGGACATGCGAGGTTAAAGTTGTGGAAGTTGATGCATATACAAATGACCATGGTGACTTTTTTGCGAACAGGGATAATGTTTGACACCCATTCGAAATAGTCAACAGGTTTAATAAACTTGGCATCTAAGAGATTGATAATTTATTTATGGCATAGGTTAGGAATATCGAGTAAAAATTTATGTTATTTTTGTCAGGCAGGTTTAACATCTGGGTATGTGATGATGTTATGCACAATGACACTAGGGTTGATATCTGACATGTCCTTATATGACAAAGCAAAAATTTCATGATATTTATTGAAGAATAAGCTAAAATTATCATGCTATTTAATGTAGAGAGGATTGCAAGGCAAGTTAATAAAGTATTAGTCCATAAACCATGAAACATGCACAAAAAACTAACCAAGCCTATATATTCCTATGGGAATTACAAAAGATAGCAAGAAACAAATAAAAGAAAGTAACACCATATTACCTTCCCAAATGGATTCACCATACCCATGTGGCTCAAAAATATGTTCTTCCTTGATCAAGCATCTTTGTCTTTGTCAACAATGGTGGTAAGCTCCTACAATGCCTCAAGAACACTCCATAAAACCTAGGCTCTTGATGTGGAATCACTAAACTAGCCTATCAATGAAGCTTTGTGAGAACAATTTAGCATTACAACTTTGCAATGTTTAAGCTTTGAAGATATTGGACATAATAACTTTACACTAAAATAACTAAGAAATGATGTCCATCGCCTCTTTATTTATAGATTTTTGAGATTGCTCAAGATCACCCTGAACTATTCATCTCAAGATTGAGATGTGTGGTTGAGGATAATCCTAATATTTGGAATTAAATCCATAAATATCCTCATCATGATCTTGGAAGAAAGGGAATTGAAAAGGCATGGGAGGTATTAACTAGGCATGGGTGATCCATAATTTTGATATTTTATGCACTTATGGCTTGATGGATGCCACCTCATAAATGATTTCACTAGGTGATGCAAATAACAAGAATCAATTTTCAAAAAGAAATATTCAACAACTCTCATGGAAAATCCACTTAAGCTCTTGATTTGGATTAATTAGTCTTAACCAGGGCTAATCAACATTTGTGCAATTATTTAAAAATTGGTCTTTAATTAATCAAAATGGTTAGAAAGTCATTATTGGGTCGTAATTTGACTAGAGAGGAATTAGAAGGTGACGCTAGATGCGTTGGAATCATATTCCCATTTAGGATGTTGCCAACAACAAATAACAAAGGTACGTGATGTGTATCAATGAATTTGAAGAAAAGAGTGATCTAGAGTACTAAATGGCGAAATGGTCATTTTGACTCGAAATGATTTGATCAAAGTTAGCTGGCCCATAAATTGCATTGTCTTGTTTAGGGATACTTTAACCCAAACTGGGACTTGTAAGTGACAAGTTCGAACCATTTAAGACATTTTATAGATTTTAACTAAAATGTGCATTTGAGTACAATTCGAATAAAATAGACAATTTCAACATCAATAGTGTTAAGAATTGGATGTCTACATTTAACATATATAAATTATAAAATTTTAAATATTAAAAAAAAAAAAAAAATTATTATATGAAAATTAAATCATATAATTAATTAATTATTTATTTTAATTTATTATAATGATTATTTTTTATTCAAATTTTAATTATGAAAGGAAATCCACTCATTTCTATTTAACTATTAATAATATTTTATGTCATAAATACTTTCCCAAATATTTTCCCATACCCCTGATTGGGTCCCCCAAAATTCATTAGGGTGTAAAATAGCTTTTTTCATATAACATACTCAACACTGTCATAAAACACACTAAAAGTTGTAAAAATGTCACTGACAATGATTCAGGGGGGACGCACTGACAAACATATGTCAAAACTAATCACTGCAACGATTCTATTGGACTTGAAAAGTATCCTTGACAATGATTAATTCCCACGTGTTTGGAATATTCTAAACCATGACACTGAGAATGATTCTAACCCCAAATGTTTTGAAAAGTTCAAACAATACTCTAGCTTGACTATGTGCACTTAAAAGTTCATTTTGTCCCCCCTCATTCCCCTTGGGGTGTATTTTATATCATATAATTTAAAGAACTTAATTTCTTCAAAATCCATCTAATTTAGTGTTTTCAACGTGAGATCAAATTCTAGTGTCAGATTCATTATTGTCATCGTCGAATTCATTTCTCTTCATCGTGGGGTTTATGGATATTTTATTTAAAAAAAATAGTATATATCTTAAAAGTTGTTATTTGAAAAATATTTTTCATAAATTTTGAAGTATTTAATTTTAGCTTAAAAAATATTTATAAAATTATCTAAATTTAATTGTCTTTGGGTTTGAAAAAAATTATTAAAAAAAAAGATTTTTAATTAAATTTTTAAATTAAAAAAAAACTTTTATTTAATAATTATATAGATGTTAAAATTAAAATTGTTACCTTCTAATAAATAAATGAACATCAAATTTAAAAATCAACTATTAATTGTTATTATTTTATAAGAATACAATTCAATATTTCTTTCAATTATGATTATAAAGTATATTTATTAACATCATTTAAAAAAAAAAAAAAAAAAAACTCACAATAAACATCGATAGTACAACAAAAGACAACACGTACCAATTTTATATACTCAAAATTATTCGAAACTGTCTAACTCACTATAAAAAGGTCTAAAGAGCAATACACACATATATAGCTTTATTTATAGATTTCCCTTCTTAGTAAAGATTTTGTTTTTTCATTTTATTTTTTAAAGAGTGTTTATTTTAATTATAATATATTTTTTGATTAAAAAGTGCATAAAAATAAAACAATTTATAAATCACTATTCTTAAATAATAGAGTGAACATAAAATTATCATGAGTGTTAAAATTGAGAAATATTATATAGTTAATTTAAGAAAAATTAAACATAAAAAAATGTAGTAGAATATGTCTTTTCAACCTAAAAAGGGACACAGACAAATATAACATATCGAAAGTCTAATTGGCAAGGCACGACACAATACTAGGCTATATGAGCAATAATCAACAAGGATGATGGAGGTGGAAGATCATATGATTTTTCTCTCCAAAACTCCAACCATTATTAATAGGGGGATCAACAATGTCAGGGAAAGGCTCCCAACCATCACTTCTCTTTTCTTTATTTTATTCCTTAGTATTATCCAACCTAGAATGCAAAATCAAGGCAAGGGCCATGCAAGAAAACTTCCCGTACAAAGGTGTCTCCTATAGACAACTAAATCTGGTCACAAGTACTTGATTATATCAGTTTTAACCCTTTTTTAATAATTAACTTGCGCATTTAATGAAGACTTATTCTTCCACTTCACCCTATCATAAACACTTGTATGGACCTATTTCTATTATAAATTATTATCCAACACCTACAAAAATGTTTTAAATGATAAATAGAACTATAAGCATATATATGGAAATTTTAGATCCCATAGTTTGCCTTTTTATTTACAAAATGAGACTAATCAGTTGGATTGGTAATGGCAATTAGTCTTGACTCAAATAGGATGGTCTTGACCTTAGCTCTCAAATGGTAAATTTTTAATTTTAAACCCTCCCTTATAGTTTAATCTGTATTTTTAAGACAAGTAGTGTGAGTTTCTCCCTTTTGAATTTATAAAGGCACACTCTAGCCACTTATTCTATCACTTAGAAATTTTAATATAAGGGTATACTTACACACACACACACACACACACACACACACACACACACACACACACACACACACACACACACACACACACACACACACACACACATTATAATTGTTTGAATTAGTCCTCAACCAATTCGAAAGTCTATTTTATTATAGACAGAGCAAAGCATGATCAAGTATTCAAACCATATCTAGATGCATTCACATATTCAAAGGAGTAAAATTTCACAAAAGCACTCTAAGTAGGAGAACTACATGGGATTAATTTCCTTCTTCAGAGTATTGGATACATAGGTAATGAACAATCATCATGGGGATGATTGGGGTCAACTAATCCCATTACCCTCCATTCTTGTTTATATTTATAGATTTTTAATCATTTCCAAAACCTATTAGGGTTTCAACCTTGAATAAACTATTTTCAAGTATTCCACACACTTCTGAAGGTCAAATATGTACATACATGACTATGTCAACCTATTGAAAGTATTGTGACCTAAGTTCATTTTATTTAAATAAAATTCAAGACTAACTAGTTAAGGTCAAAAATGGCAGTCAGTTTTGACCCAGATGGGATGATCATAACCTTTTGCATTATCATCATAACATTTGGGTACTTGTAGAGTATGCTCATGTTTTCCTAATTTAGTCATATATTAATCAACACAATCATATTTGAGACAAAAATTACTAAGTTTTATTTTATTTAATATCATAGTTAGTCATCTTTCAATCGATTGCACCTTGTCAAATTTGGTCATTTCATTTCATTCTACTTATTGCAAGACAATTTCCATCATTTTATTAAATTATATTCAATTTATCTTACCTAGGGTTAGTTCACATATTAATTCAAATTTCACTAAAATATATCTGTGAACCCATTTTTTTATCCAAGTATTACTTTAAAAATTATGTCCTAGGGTTAAATAAATTTTTGAACATTTAACATTAAAATAGTTTTCTTTCGACCTTGGATCTAAATCTAATACTAAAATATTTTTATTTCAATTTTGGATCTAAATTTGACACCAAAAGAAATTTATTTTAGCATCGAATATAATAGCCAACATTGAAAACACTTTTTTTTTAAAAAAAAAAACTTCAGATCTGATATCTAACACTAAAAACAATTTAGTTTGACCTCAAATTTGATATCTAACATTAAAAGCAACTTATTTCAACCTTAAATTTAAGAAAAATTTAATAATCTACATACATTTTTTTCCTTTTTGTAGATTCTAAATTTTAGTTTTCTATTTTTCCCATTTATAAACTATTTCATGGTTGCATTACATGAGCATTTATTGTTTCAAACTATCATAGTTTCTATTCTATTTTGTATTATGTCCATAAAAAATATCATTAACAATCACATAGTAAATCAAATTAACACCAATGATGCTCAAATAATTAATGAACAAACTTTAGATCTTTTGATATCTTGTTATAATATGCAAAATGTATGCATGGTTATTATGATAAGAAGGGGATGAATGATTCCTTCCATTATACAAAACATTTCTCAACCCCTTCCACTCCCATTAAAATAACCAAAGGGTATGATATTTTGGATCAATTACAACATGCTAATCTTATAATTTTTCTATTAGATTTACTTCAAACAATGCCTATTTATAAGGATATTCTTTATGCTTCATTGCAAGACACCATGGTACCAACTGATACAAAACCCCATTATATCTCTTCTATTGTCAATATATTAAGATGGACAGAATAAACTATTTCCTTTATAAAATAAGACTTACCTCCCAAGCATATAATTTAGATGGACACCTCCTATTATATATTCAAGTATGAATTCACAATGAAGTGGTCAAAAGAATTTTAGTTTCTAATGGATCATAATTAAATATTTGTAATATATATTTTCTTCAATTATTGGGAATATAAGCTATTGATCTTATTCATTTTGATATAAACATTCAAGGATTTGATAATATTCCAATGTAAGGATCAAGACAAATTACATTACCCATTACAATAGGTCCTAGATAAGTAGATACAATTTTTCAAGTCGTGCGAAATGATCTAAACTATAATATATTATTGGGAAGGCCATTGTTTCATGAATTTATTCCATACCATATAATATTTATGCATGCTTGAAGTTCATTTATCAATGATATATTTATGCATTCCCATTGTAGAAATAATCATTCAATTATTGTGTGATGATGCAATTTGATGATCATTATATTCCTTACATGCACTTACATAATAAAAAATCTAAATCTTGTGAACCACCAATGTGTTTACATATATAAAAAAATTGGGATATGATGGCAAGGGTTAGGAACACATTCTCAAGGTATTGTTGATCCTATTCAGGTAGTTAAACCAAAAGGATGACAAAGACTAAGTTATTCTAAAGAATCAAGTCAAATAAAGAAAGAATCTTCCACATTATTTACTAGTTTTACACATTTTCTAAAAGTGTGCAACCCAAATCAACACAAGAGGGTCATTGTGCATTGACATTACAATTAGTATAACCAGATATGATAGATGATACATATTCACCATAACTTCTAATGTTAGATGATTTTTTATATGGAAAATACCTTCTAGAATGTTTGGGTACATATGAGGATCTCCATCCCTTCTATCATAAGAATAGGTTTGCTCATAGTGCTCATGCATATATTGAAGAAACTAGTAAATCTAATATGCAAGTCCAACTTCATGGTCTATATATTATTCACATAAGATTTACTTAATGAAGAAATAATTAAATTTAATTTTGGCACAAATAGATATGCACAAAAAATATTATTAGCCTATTTGTTACAAAACAAATAATATGATAGATTCAAGAATATACACAATAATATTGGAGGCACATGACATATACACTTAACTATCAAAATAAATACATAATACAAAGGCAAATAATGGAAAAATTAGATTCTACAATAAAGTACATGTTTTTCAAATATTTCAAAGTAATTCAGAAAGCAAGAATATTGTAGACACTGACACATTGATACATATTCATGGTACATATGATAGGCATATACCCTTGCTTTTCAAAAATTCCAAAGTACAAATCATCCACACTTTAACACATATGCAAAGGGTATATGCAAAAATAGTTAAAAAAGAAAAAATATAGGATGTAAAGATAATTTATAGTTGATCAGATAGATGCATAGCCTTTTATATCATTGGCACAAACTCAAGGGGAATTATATGCATTCATGCTTATGCTTATTAAAACTATCAAAATTCAAAGTTTTAAAGTTAAAAAAATAATAAAATACAAAGTTTCAAAATTCAATGTCATAATTTTAAGAGAAAAATATTTTTTTCAATTCAAATATATGAGAAATATAGTCATGCTAGGTGTATGAATACTTTTCATTCTCTTTCGATTATGCAAACTGTAATTTAGATCTATCTACAGTGATGTGATTTGATATGTATGGACAATGTATTTTCAAGTCTAGTGACACTCAATGACCTTGAAATTAATTATATACAACCCATTATGTGGTTCTATCTTCTATTATGGGTAATGTATGTTTGTGTCTAGTGATGCTCATACACCTTGACATCACTTCTAGAGAACCCATTGTGGTTACACTTTTTAGATTAGGGTACTGTTTCATATTTTTAGGAGTTAAAATAATTTAAATTTCAAATTCATGAGATTTATTGGATAAAATCAAAAATTTGAGACTTAATCAATCTCAACTCTTCAAACAACTCAACATAAGGAACTACATTATCTAAGTACTTCAACAATTAGGCATGTCTTTATCTGATTTATTATCTCAGAACATGGAATCAGAGTTAGCTTAGTTACTCCAATATATATGGTCATGGGTATAGTGACACTTGACAACATAATTACTCTCCATTCACCACTCAAGGGATTATTCTTTTCCTTGGTCAGGGAATGAACAATACCAAAAGCATACTTTATCAACTTGGCATGACATTAACATTATTCACAAGAAACATATCATGACACACTTATATGTGTAATATCTCCTTACTCTTTATCTTTTTAATTTCAAATTCTCTCTCTCTCTCTCTCTCTCTCTCTCTCTCTCTCTCTCTCTCTCTCTCTCTCTCTCTCTCTCTCTGTGTGTGTCTGTGTGTGTGTGTGTGTGTGTGTGTGTGTGTGTGTGTGTGTGTGTGTGTGTGTGTGAGATTATAGAGTCTATCATGATGCAACTAGCACAATCGATATCTCTAGTCAAGAAAAAAAAAGTGTTTCTACACATTCAAGTTTTATTCATTTATTTACTCTAAAAAAATTATTAATAGAAATAGTGGGGGAAAATGTAGACACCCAAATTTGGTACAAACCCATTCTTTATGTCATTTATTGAAATGTTTTACACATAGACTATTGACAACAAATTATTTATATATTGATACATTTTACATAAGTCTTTTCTTTTTTCTGATCTGTAAATTTTTTTGGTGGCTAATTATCTTAATATTTTTTCATGAGGATCCCTAGTATTGGACATTTGTCCTTCTGGACAAGTCCATGGTAACTAGATAGGACTGTCCTAAGGTCCTATCAACTTAGCATGGACTTTTCAAGGTATAATTTTTGGAACTTATTTCAAGTCACATTTCATTTATTTCTTATTTTTGTCTATTGGGACCTATCTTGAGTTAGCATTTGTATGCCAATAAGTCCCAAATTTAAAATAAAAATATCTATTAATATAAAGTTTTTATAAGACATTAAGGATTGTTCTCTTAATTATTAATAACTATTCAAACATTTTCATGTTTTATATATATGTAAATTAAAACTACATTCAATATTGAATTCTCATCTACATAATTGTAAGGGTAAAATAGGATTAAAAACATCTAGACTTGCATTCATCATTCCACACATAGACAGAAGTGAGAGAAATACAGTTTAGTTTGATCATCTTTGGAGTATTGAAAATGTAGTACAAAACTTAGTCATTCAATGGGATTGAAAGATTAATTCAACTCAATCCCTTTCAGTTGATTCACCTCAAATTTGATTCCATTTTGATTTTTGTGAAAGAGACTAGGGTTTTGTCATTTCAATTACTTCATGTGATATTACAAGTTTTAAAATGTGTCTATGACTCTAATTAATGCACACATAGGTGGTGAAATAATCATTTTGGCATCACAATTAATAGGGACAAGTCTATAGCTAATGAAATAGAGCACATTACATTGCATTATCCACTTACATCAGTCTTGTCTAGAGATATATTTTTATTTTGCATCTGATCTTTCATTTCTATAATTCTAATTTCTCTATCTCTTCTTTTCAGGAACTTATCATAGTCAACTAGGGCAAATCTATGATCAAGTAACTCCAATGCACTATGCTATCGTCCACTTACAAAATACTTATCTAAAGTCTATTTTTTATTCTATGTCTAGTCCTAACATTGTAAAATCATCTATTCTTCTGATTTTCACTCTTAGATAGTCAAAATAGTTAATAAAAATTTATGTGCAAGCTAAGTATATATCTTCTAAGTAGTTTTCAAAAATAACAACTTTCCATATTAAACAATTTGACAAAATTAAAATTGTTGAATTTTGTAAAGATTTAGCATTCTAATATTTCTAGTTCTACATAAATATATATTACAAACACATTTAATGTATTTTTATAAAAAAAATAGGGTAAAATAATGAGTGATGTTTTTAGAGCTTAAGATTAGAGGAACATGGCCTTCAGTTTTAATTTAAAATTTTTGCAAATTTTCAATAATATAGTGGTATAATTTTGGTAGTGCCAATTAAGGAGTACCGTGTTTTTGGTCATCTATGTAAATTTCTTTGCTCGCTTCCATCTTTAAAGGTTTTTTTTTGTCTTATTGTGTAAACTTGTCTCCTACTATTTGTTTCTTTTGACTAGCTTCAAATTCCAAATAATTATGATATTACTTTAGAACCCTCACTTTAACACTTTTTAATTATTATAATATTCTTTACTACAATTAGATATGTTTTACTATTTTATTTGACTAAATTTTATTATCTCTAGTTATAATGCTTAAAATGAAATGTAACCAATCATTGGGCACTCCAAGTGAAGGGGTGTCTATAGCCAAGTAAGTGTCAAATAATAATTTAAAAAAAAAACTTTAATAAATTATGATCTCTTCATGTCACATATTTATTTTAAGCATTTACAATATATAGAAGATATTTTTTTAACATTTTTAATTCAAATAATTTTATATACAGAGAAAATTAAAGTAGACTATTTTTTGAAGATTAAGTCATGTATTTAGTATTCATCTTTATTCCATTATTTATTCAACTAATTATTTGATTTGATTTCTTGTGTTAATTACTTTTTATTTAAATTTTAGTTATGAAAGTGATATATACTTATTTTTTTTATATGCCTAAAGACAATACATAGAATCAATGAATTACATAGAATGTCAACAACTTTACCTACATTTCATCTTTACCTATATTTTAGAAATAAATATATAACAGATTTATAATGCTAAGAAAGCATACATCTAACTCAATGAGCTCCTTTGGCTAAGAAACGATGATTGAAGTGTATCCACACCATCAAAATCACTCGAGACGTGATCCTAACCTTAATCATTTGACTCTCTGTATCAAATATCTAGAGAGATTTGTATCTTAATTTAATTTAATTTAGATATTAACATCCACAAAAGGCCAATAATGGCCTATAATACAAAAAATACAATACATCAACCAATACATAAAGGGAGTGCCAAAAACATCTCCAAAAATAGAAATTAGAAACAACAAATCAACTACTAGAAGGTTGAAGAACTTGAAACCAATAGAATGTACGTTGTCTGATAGATTTGGACCAAGTTGTTTATGCATGACATCTCTTACTATTACTGAAATCAATTATTTGGAAGTAAGAACTGATATGTCTGTAATTATTTATATCCAAGGACTTCAATTTGAGTGTTCTTTGCTAGAGTTGGAGTGTCTCATGAATAAAAAAAGCTAACATTTCTAATCTTCATATCAAATGAGGCTCCTTAAAGATCCATTGGAATCACTAAAAAGATAATAGAATCTACCATGAATTTCATAGTATATGGGACACTTGAATATAAAATGCTCTTCAATTTTAGGCTCTAGAAAACACAACTGACATATATGCTCATGTTGTGGGAGGTTATGATCAGATTCCATCCATAGCAGGTGAGAGCAAATGCAAAACTGAGCTAAAGGGATCCTTAGGCATGAAGGAAACAACTTATTCATGTATTTAGGAATTTTGTTTTGATCTTCACGGAAGGAGGAATAGAATTGAAAATAGTGAAGAAGTTTCGGTTTCAAAGGCTCTTTGGAGCAAACCATGTGGATTTCAAATAAGACTTAGTGAGTTCTTATTGTATACCCCTGTTAACATCATGTTTGGTGAGTTGAGGAGCATTAATAGAAAACCCAAAAGGAGGGAGTCTTTCAATATCAATATTTAGCTTCTGAAGGAGAGTCATAACTCTTGCATACCAAAAAGATTTGCATCCTTTTTTGACAAGTTGCATAGAAGATTGAAGTGCCAAATATGGATACCTATTATAACCAAAAAAAGAATCTACGATACATCAGAGCCTATGCAACATAATGATAACATTGAAAATATAAGAGAGAAAAAAAGGAAAAAACCCAAACTTTTTAAGAATAATTGAGTGAGGAACCATTATTTTGGGAATATGGTAACATAGAAATGAAAACTCTTTCCATACGGTTGAAATCATTTTGTCTCAAATATGGACCCCAAACATCACATCTATATAATAGTGTTAGTGTAACTAATGTATGAAAAAGTTGAATTTTTGTGTAAATATCTTGAAATTGGAGCTGAAAACATTGTCTTTTCAAGGTTGTCAATGTTGTATACCCTTTGCTCAGTCTTGCTTATATTTTTGGAACAAAACTAAAGGGAAGTCTAGAGAAAACCACACCCAAGTACGTGTAAGAGTACACCACCTCAACCTGTTTTCCTTTGTACATCAAATTCATTGTAGATTCTACTTTCTTGGTTGTATTAAATTCTATAATTTTTGTCTTTGCAAGATCTACTTCAAGGTGTTTCTTATCATAAAATTTCTCAATGCATCAAGCTAATTTTGAAGTCCTTTAATTGAATGTGAAAGTAAAATAATGTCATCTGCAAACAATAAAATAGTAATGTATATCCCAAAAAGGCTAAAACCATTCATGTTACTTGAGTTTATGGAAATAAGATCCTCTAATTCATCAATATAGAGCACAAAAAGTGTAGGTGAGAGTGGACAACCTTGTTTCACACCTATGGTACTATGGATGTCATTAGTAGTGCCCATTTTGGTATGAATATACCCAAAAAGTTTCTCACATAAAGTCGTGACAATAAAAATTACCATGTCAGAAAGACCCAACTCTTTAAGCCTCTAGATCAAAAGATTCCTTAGCACTGTATCAAATGCTTTATGAAAGTCTACAAAATAACAAAATACATTTTGCTTGTTAGCATTTGCTTCCTCTATAATGGCAACCAAAGTGAATATGTGATCACTTGTTCAGTGATTCTTTCTAAATCCTGCTTGACCTTTTGCCCTAATCCATTTTTCTTTGCCCATTGTGAGATATAATCATCAAGTATTGTAGCAAAAAGCTTATCCAAAGTAATCCCAATCATGATGGTATGGTAGTTCTTAGGTTTAAGAGAATCTCCAGATTTGAAGATGGGATGTATAATATGTGATGTCCAAGTGGGGGGAAGACCATGAGGAATAATAAAATTAAAAAGATTGGAAATGTGGATAACAAGAATAACTAGCATATGATGGAAGAATTCAACTTTTAAATTTTCCACAACTTGGGCTTTATTGGACTTGAGTTTATAAAATGGCTTTAAGGACCATCTTATTGGTGAAGAAATGACAATTAGGTGGTCTAGGATTCAAATGGATTGGGGCTGATTGGGAGCATCATAGAGAGGTAGCATATGTAAACTATGTATGTGGGTCGGTAATGGCACAAATAGATTTTTTGGGTAAAAATGATCTCTAGAAAGACTTGGGATTAAACAATATTTGGTATATGGTATTTCTTCATTTGTTATACAAGTATTGTTGTTTTTTCTTTATAATAACAATTCTATAAAGTTTTGGGCCAACTTGGCTTGAGTTTCAGTTATAATATGTTTAGTTAACTTGTGAATATTTTTACAATCCACATCGTACCAAGAATTTCTAGGGCAATGACCATGGCTATAGGGTTAGGAAGTATGATTGGAGTGGGGGAAGGCCTTAAAGGCAACAACCATAATTCCTTGGGATAATCTAGTAGCCCTCTCAATCGGGTTTGAGATATCATAAATGTCTATGAGGTTAGTTTTTAGGATATTAGTGTAGCTCTCATCATATACATGATCAAAATGAATAGTATATTTGTGGGAGAGCCCAACGGAAGAAGTTATAATAGGTTTGACAAGAGGTGTATGAAAAGAGAGAATGACATGATCTGTGAGAGGTGGGGGAGAATTTGAAATCTGGAGATCATATATACTCAAAGAAAAAGATTTACATGATATAACATAGTCTACAACACTAGCTCCATCAGGATGAGGAAAACAAGTAAATCCTCTAGATTTAGGGAAGTGTTCCGTACCATTCAAGATAACAAGATCATGAGATTCACCCAATTTGATTAGTTGTTGTCTATAAGTATCCACCGTAGAATTTGTAGAATAACATTGAAACCTTGATTCAGATGATCAACTTCATAGATCATCAATGGGTCATTGTGAAGATCATGATTAACACACTGAAGGTGGCCAATCTAGGCATTGAAGTCACCAAGAAGAATTACCTCCCCAATAGAAGAGTATTTATTTATTTTTGGTTGTAAGTCTAAAAAGGGAGATCCACCATCAAGAGTTGGAGCATAGTTTGAGTATTGTGGAGGGAAGTAACATGCATCAATGAACAAATTCTTCAAAGGAGGTCTTCTTGCAAGTGATATCCACTAAAATCTTACAAATTCGTCAAATCCTTCAAATTGGATAGAGGAATGGAGATGATCTCTATAAAGGCAAACAACTCTACCAGAGCCTTTTGTGCCATGTTGGAGCTTTAGTCTATGAACATTAATCCATGAGTATCCTACATTTGAGGATAGAAGTTTCTCCTTGGTTTCATGAGTTTCCATGAGAAAAATGACATTTGAGTTAAGAACCACATCTTCAGAAGACCCTAGGAAAAAAAAGAGAGAACTGCCACAATTCCAAACTGCAATATTGATTGAGGTTACAAACCATGTTTTTGAGCTTTGGCATCATTTAGAAATAGGCCAAGGTTTAGTCCACCACTCAGGAGGAGAATCCTTGATCCAAGCTCTTCCATTATGGATCACAATCCATTTCCCTTGATTTTTGCATCCAAAACTTTATTTCTACTTTATTTTACCTCTTTTTGTTGTAATTTAGTCAAATCTTCATCTAGCTACATTTTGTTGGCATGATCAAATAACTTTTTATTTGATTTAAGAGCCTCCAATCTATCTTGTGTTGTGCGAAAGCGAATAACTAAAGAGTCATCTTGATTGAACCAAGCTCTATCTCTTGGACATTGTTTGGCAGTCCTAAATCATTAATAATGAACCAAGTGAATAACATTTGGCAGTCCTAAATCATTAATAATGAAATTGGACATTGTTTGGATGGCATTCTCTTGTTTAGTTAATCCGTTGACTCTCAGATTAAGGGCTTTGGCTTGTCTTTGTTTGTCTTCTTCAAACTTTGCTTGAATTACATCTTCAACCAATGGAGGTTGTTTCTTGTTGTTTTTCACAACTTGAACCCATGTGTTTGGATTTATAGAATCCACTTTGTTAGCTAAATCCTTTTGTTCTTCTCTATTAACCACCAGTTCAACACGAAGATGGGCAAGCTCTTCAAAATTATTATTGCTAATAGAGTTTAAGGTAGAAGAGGATTTAAATTCTACCAAGGGGGTTTCCAAAATGTTGATATGTTCAGACTATTTAGCAATCAATTTATTTTGTCCCATGACAACTGAAGATAATTCCAACACTTGTTGTTAAGACTATCAATGGGAGAGCTGGTCATTTTATTTAGAGATGCATTCAAATTAATCACTCCTTTATCCTTTATTATTGACTGTTTTGACTTGTAATTTACTTGAGAAATTTTATCAAATAGTTGGCATGTAAACTATGTGTTCTTGTTACCGATGTGATCATGTTCTTGATCTGAACCTGTCCCTGTAACTGTTGATGCACTGTTCCTATTTCTTAGATGTGCAAATGATGCTCATGTCCTTGCCACTGATCATGTTCTTGTATGAGGTTGCAATTTAAACAATTTATTCCAACAAGAAATTATGTTAGACAATCCACAGACTCTTGTGCTACAAAATAAAAAATGTAAGTGCCCATCATTTTATTGGATGAATTTATGGGATGTTGGCGTCTTTACATTTTCATTGAAGATACTGAATGAATTTTTGAGTCGAGATGAAATTGGAAATGCAAATGCATCTTCGATAATAAATATAAAACTTGGAATTGTAAATTAACACCGATATACTATGCATAAATTATGCATTTTTCTGTAAGAATTTCTCTCTCCTCAAACTACAACCATTATCCTCAAAAAATCAAACTACAAACCTTTTAATCATTCATTTCTATTTAATTATTAATATTATTTTATTTCAAAAACATATTTCTAACTATTAACCCAAACACATTGATTGGGTCCCATCAAACACACTCATAACTCTCTCATAAAACACATTGAGATTTTCACTAGATATTTGTAAAAATGTATCTGACAATGATTCAGGGGAGGCAGTGACAAACATATGCCACAACGAATCACTACAATGATTTGATTGAACAGAAAAATATCCTTGACAATGATTAATTCCCACGTGTTTGGAATATTCTAAAAACCAGTGACACTGAGAATGATCCTAATCACAAATGTTTGGAAAAGTTCACACATTATTCTATCTTGGAAAAGTTCATAGAATATTCTAGCTTGACTATGTGCATTTAAAAGTTCATTTTGTCCCCACTCATTCCCCTAGGTGCATCGGATTTATTTTATATCATATAATATAATATAATTTAAAGAAGTTAATTTCTTCAATATCCCAAGAATAATTAATTCAAGACTCCACCAAATGAAATAAAATGAGATAAAATTGTAGAGTGATAAATATCATTCTTGTCGTCGTTGAGTTCAAAATCTGTCCATGTTAACGAAGGATTCCCCACCGTCTTATGTTGAGATATAAAACAAAATATTAGTATATGCAAAATGATGAGATATATAAATTTTGAGGGATTTGTTTTGGATATGGGAGGATTTATTTTGTATATGATAAACGATTTAAATTTAATTATATTATTATATTGGATTTAATTTTTTTTTTGAAAATATAAATTTTAAATGATTTTTTTAAGTAAGAATATATTTTTTAATATAATAATTAAATAGATGTTAAATTTAAAATTATTATCATATAATAAATAAATAGATATCAAATTTAAAATAAATTATTAATTATTATCATTTTATGATAATACAATTCAATATGTTTTTTAATTATAATTATAAATTATATCTATTTTCATCATCTAAAAAAAATATCACTATAAATATTGATAGTGCAATAAGAGAAAACCTTTATAAATTTTATATATTCAAAATTGTTCAAGGCCATCTAACTCACTATAAAAAGGTCTCAAGGCATATATATATATATATATATATATATATATATATATATATATATATATATATATATATATATATATATATATATATATATTTCTTTTTTAAGTAAAGTTTTTGTTTTTTTTCATTTTAATTTTTTAACAGTGTCCATTTTTTTATTAGATTTTAAGGTTGGAGGGACCCTTGCATGATAAAAAGAAGGAGAAATCCATTGGCTTGATTTGAGAAAAAAAAATCTAATAAGGCATATGACCACACAAAAACTAAAACATCACCAAATAACATAACCAAAACACTATTGTATTGATTACTGTTTGAGATTACAAAAAAAAAACTTTTAGTTAGATATCTGACATCCCCTAACCCACAACCAACTGATAAAAAAGAAAAGAAACTAGCCTTAGTCTGAGATATGTACCACCTAAAAGAACAACCCAGCCCCACTGTGAGATTCCACTTCATCGTTCCATAAGGATTGAAGCCCTGCTTGAAAAGAAAAATATGCTCTGTTAGATAATTGACCCACACCACCAGCTAAAGACGACACTGCCACCTCCTACTCCTTTAGCTTACTGTTGTTATCCCAAAACTTATGTTGTACCTCATCCAAACAACCTCATTTTTCTAGGAGCCCTGTCCCCCTCAATGCCTACAAAAACTAGCTTGGAGAAGTAAACATAACTTGAAAAAAACCCTGCACCAGGAATTTCATAGCTACAACTTGATCCTTAGACCTTCAAGCATCCTGTCATAGCATAAAACTTGATAGAGGAACTTTGATAGCTTCAATGTTTGGCAGAACCACCTCCTTAATCACCTCCTTTTCTTCTATTTTGATCGACTTTAGTTACTCAACCAAATGCAAAATGGCAACAAAGCAAGTCTCTAGCTCCCTAAAAATGCCAAAGGGATGAAACCCAATCCATCCTTAACAAAGAAAGGGAGAGGATTACAAGATCCACTTGGAAAATCTACCAATTGAACTTGTAAATCCACCTGAAATTATGGAACCACAAAAAACTCGACCAATTCCATCACCCATTCTCTCCCTGAGATGATCAACATAATATTTGAGATAAACAAAGAGGCCACCTTTGAATTAACCTACCCCATCAGACTCTTTTCTAACACCTCCCCACCCAACACTTCTAGGATTGCTTGAGCCACATTCGAGGTGGGAGCCCAAAAAATGTGAATCAACCACACCAAACCATGACTCGTAAAACCCATTTCTTGCTTCGCCCCATGCTTGAAAACCACAAGTAAAGCCAACGATCAACAAAAATATACTCAATTACATCAATATCCCAACCCTTCATTTATAAAAATAAGTGTTGAGAAAAATCTTTAAAAAAAATATATTAAAGGAATGAACTGTTGTCAATTAACACCAATTGAAATGATAACTAGATGGATAATCTACATGAGCTCAATGGATGAAAATAAAGGGTGGCTCCTCATAACATGATAGCCTTGGGTCAAAGTATAATATTGTGTCCCACTAGCCAGTGAAAAAAATTAAAAAAGAAATCCTAAAAAATACTTAATGATTTTTAAAAAATTAGAAAAATGTAAATGCATTACATATTTGTATCTATAGTCGAAAACATATTTTTTTATAAATTTTAATGACCCAAACTCAAGATATTTTGAGGAGAAGATGAAAGTTTATATAACCTATTTATGCCAAAAAGTGGGATAGACTATGATGCTTTGAACCCCCTCCAAACTCCACATGCATATAGGCAAGCTATAAACGTCATTAAAAAATCAAAATTTACCACCTCGTTGAAATCTTCCCATGCTTCCCTTACATTTTCCTCCCATCTGACTTCAATTTTCTCAATCCTGATGTTAGCTAAAAAATTAACCACTTGATTGGCCTCCCTATAGCAATGTGAACACTTCTAGTTATGAAATTTAGAGACATCGCCCCACACTTTCTCAAGGATTTTTTTCAAATTCTAAGATTTATCCCCTAATTTTAACAAGGCTTGAATGACAACTTGAGAATCACCTTCAATTTCTAAATTGGACATACCACACTCAAGCCCTAGATCAATACCTACTACCAAGGCTTGGGATTCAATGTCATTGTTGGTCCCATCCAAAAATTTGATATACATTACTTTAGTGAGATACACACTATAATCCCTAATCACACAGCTTGTCCTAGAAGCACCTAGGTTCCCTTGACAAGCTCCATCAAAATCAAGTTTGAACCACCTTAGTGGTGGTGCTTGCCAAGCAATACTAGACCTATTATTTTTTTTAATGTTTCCATTATCATTTATTATTGACCCATTATCAAGGGGATGATCACTAAATTCCAGCTCCCACTCATCCTCATATCCCAACTAGATAAACAACCTTGCTTGCATTGAACCTAAGCTAAGACTACCTTTGAAATATAAACCTCTGTGTCTTTCAAAACCATTGAAGGTTGCCTCTCTTTTCCTTTAAAAATTATTTGATTTATCTCACACCAAATCATCCAGATGAGAATAGCTAGGCTCACCCTCCAAATACTTTTCAAAGATGTTTTTACATCACCCAAATGCCAAGAAGCAAAGGCATCCAACAATGAAGATGACGAGGCCCACACCCAATCCAACTTGCTACAAAGCCAATCCCAACAAAACACTACAGAGGGATAATTAAAAATAAGAAGATCTATCGATTCCTCCACTTGTTTACAAGGCAAGACCTAGATGGCCCTAAAAACCCCATCTTACATAACCTATTTTGTGTCAAAATATGCTCTTGAATGCACAACCAATCAAAATCACCAGCTTTTTAAAGGCCCTCCTTATACCAACATTGTAGACGAGCCTAAGCCAGAACCAAATCAACCACTTCCACCATTTGATAACCAAGTTTGACCCAGATAAGATCTAGTTTTAACCCTAAACCAATGAAGCTCATCTTCTTTGGAATTAATGAGAACTTTTCTATACTCCAAATAACTTGAAACTCTAATTCATTGAGTTTCAAGAACCAAGAGGTTAGCTAAGCTCTTCCAAACCCAACCATCAACACAATCAATCATTTGAGGCTTGAGATAGTCCATTACTTTAGTGTCCCAAAAGTTAGCCAACACTAACCTTATTTTGATAGCGTCAATTGACTCTACAATAGGATTATGTCCATTCCAAGATCCAAACCAAAAATCAGCCTTCTTACCATTGTTTATCATCCAAGAAACAAGATCAATAATGATATGCTTATAGTTAAGCATAAAATTCCACATTTGTGAACTTTTAGAGGGATTGGTGATTTCCACCACACTTTCTAGCCAATCAAAGCCGGATACTTACTTTGAAGCAATTTACACCAGAACTCCTCTAGTTGTTCAACCATTTTCTAAACCAACTTGGCCCTAAGCATTGCATTCTGAAGTTGGATATCTTGTATCCTAGCCCCACCCATCTTACTAGATTTACACACATGATACCATATGAGCAAGGGGATTTTATGTTTCTCTAAAGTGCCTTGCCATAGGAAATAGTTCATGATTTTATTAAGGATCTTAACCACCCTTTTGGGAGGCTATAACACTGAAAAATATTAGGTAGATAAGGCATTCAAAATGAAATTGATTAAGGTGATTATGTTGTCCAAATTCAACCACCTACCTTGCCATGTGGCCAAGTGTACCTAAAACATATTGATCAAATCCTCCCAGTGGCCAAACTTACTACTTCTTTTGAAGAGAGGTGCTCCCAAATACTTTATAGGAAGGGAGCTAATTTTGAAACCCAGAGCCCCTGTAATCCCAAGTTTCTCTTGGACTTCACAATTAGAAAATTAGATCTCAAATTTGGATTCACTAATTTTTTAAACAAAAGCCTCTTCATAGATAAAAAGCATGTTTTCCATTCACATAGCCTCTTCTAAAGAGTCTTTGCCAAACATAAATATATCATCAACAAACTGATGATGTGACAAAATTTACAAAATTTACACAATTTGAATACCATGTAATCTGCCTTCCCTTTAAATCTGTTGCACTAAGGGACCTAGAGCATCAAGTAACAAGATACATAGGAAATAAGACAAGGTATATCCTTGTCTCAAACCTATGGAATCCCACAAAAATCCTTCTAGAGAGCCATTCATTAAAATCAATAATTTTGGGTTAGACACACAGCTAAACACCCATTCACACCACTCTCTCCCAAAGCCAAATTTACTCAAAAGTTTGAACAAAAAATACTATTTTACTTGATCATATGCTTTGGTAATGTCTAATTTTAACATCATCCCTTTTTTGGTGATTATGAGAAAGGAAATGGATAATCTCATGAGCCACAATGACTCCTTCTTGGATGTTTCTACCAAGCATGAAACCCACTTGCTCTTGGGAAGTCAATGAATCCAAGACTATTTTCAGTCAGCTTGCCACCAACTTAGAAACTATCTTGTACACAAAATTACATAAAGAGATGGGACAAAAATCATTAAAACTCAGCTAGGCATCACCTTTAGGAAAGAGAGAATTAAATGTTACATTAGGATCATAGGCCACCTTTGCTTGATGAATAATTGTTCCACCATAGCCAACACATCTTTACCTACAATATCCTATAAAGCTTGGAAAAAGGCTGCCATAAATCCATATGAACCCAAAGCTTTATCTTTACCAAGCGATAAAACCACCATCTAAACTTACCCAAGAGAGAAAGGGGCCATGAGAATATTACTATAACACTCCAAAACCAAACTAGGGATAGCCTCAAAAAAATAATTATGCAGTGCCACCCACTGCACTTCCTCCCCTGCTAAAAGAGATTTGAAGAAAGCCACCACTTCCCTCTAAATACCATCTTGAGAATCCATCCAATCCCCATTACATAAATGAATACCTAAAATTTGAGAGACATTCCTTTTGGATTTTATTGAATTATGGAAGACAACAGAATTCCTATCTCCTTTAAACTAGATAACCTTAGATTTTTGCTTCCAATATAGTTATTCCCTAAGAAGTAGCTCCTCATACTACTATAGGATATTTTTTAATTTTTCAATAAACCAAGTGTCCATCCAAAATTTATAAACTAACTCATTCACACTACTTACATCTACTTTCACCCCAGCCTTTTCCAAAAAAATGTTCTTGAAATGCATTTTTTTCCAAGATTTGAGCTGATGCTTAATGAATTGTAATTTTTTTTTTTATCATTTGATACATCAAAGATATCAATTGAGGATGACAATATGACCACCAAGCCTTGATATTTTAAAGGAGGGAAGGTTCCTAAAGCCACATCAATTCAAACTTGAAAGGATGATGAACTGCATTCCATTCACCAAAAAGATAAATAGGGAAATGATCCGAACCAAAAAGAGAGAGGACCAAGAAATAAACCAACCAATTAGAAGATAGCCAAAGAGTATTGGTGAGAAACCTGTACAACTGCTTTGCTGCATTATAGTAACCAACCCACCTATTATTCTAGGTAAACCAACCTACCTTAGGAATGATATCCATCAATTAATTGCTAGATATAAAATTGTGAAAATCCAACTGAGATTTGCCAGGGTAACTAATACCCCTCATTTTCTTTGTATAATTTAAAATAGAATTAAAATCTCCCCCCACCAAAAAATTCCCCTCAAGATACTTATCTAGAAATCAAGTAATATGCTACCAAATTTGAGCTATATGACCTGAGTCATTGGGACTATACAAATTAAACAATAGAGATTTAATATCATAAGAAAAATTAGACACCCTACATAGCTGCTAGTGAGACCCGAAATCTAGCAATTCTACATAAACATGGGCCAGGGTATAAATAAACACCAAGCCACCTATGTACCAACTAAATCCATAAAAAAATCCTTTCACATGGACTAACTATTATGCATGATAATCTCCACTTCTGAATTACTCAGTTTTGATTCTTAGATAAGGAGAATATCAAGATCCTCCATAAAAATTAGGCATTTCCAAAAATGCCTTTCATTAGGGGAATTCAAACCCATAACATTCTAATAAATAACCTTCTTTATAATATATGGTTATCTTCCACCCCCCACTTTCTAACATCCAAAAATATTTCTAGCATACGTTGCTTACCTCTTAAAACTTCTCCTGCAATTTTTTTAACACTTGCTTTCCTTCCTTTCTTCTTTTTATGGCGCCAATTGGGATGAGATAAAGAATATTGAAATTATGAAATAAAAAACACTTCTCTTGATTAATTCTTCCTTATACTCTTGTTCATCCTCAACCTCTAAATCGCTTCCCAATCCCCTATTCTTTTCTTTACAAACTACCTTTTCTGATTGTTAAACACTAACCTCTAGTACCCTATCCCCCTGCCCATTGGGATGAAGTGATAACTTGTAATTATACCTTTTATTTAAAAAATCAATGGATTAGTGTCATTTTATACTAGGGCTAGTGTCCAATTCTATATTTAATGAGATGTTGGATATTTGAATTAACAATTCATTATTTGGGGGGTGTTTACTCTACTTTTGATGTCTAAATCCTAAGGACAAAAAATAAGACTTTAATTCTATGTTTCAGGAAAAGTAAATCTAGAAAGTTTTGCTAACTAAATATCTCTGATGGCATTCCTTGTTAAAAGTATTCTTTGGTTTACACCATCGACATCCAAAACTTAAACATCTAGCATAAGACACTATAGTATCCTTACTCGACTTGCTTGAGTGGGTAGGATAGTGTTGTATTTTAGAACATGAGAATGTCGATTCCCTATTGTCACATAGATTGCTTCTTGACAAATTTTGAATATGAAGATAATTTAACAAACTTCACCTCTTATAAGAATTAAAAGATACACTTTGTATTTAATGAAAGCACACTAGCATTAAGAGAAACACACTTGCATTAAATTGAAACAAACTTTGCATTTAATGAAAGTACACTAGCATTAAAAGAAAAACACTTTACATTATAAGGTAAATCACACTTTGCCTTGAAAGATAAATCAAACTTGTAGTAAAATGAAATATATCTGTATCAAAATAAATATTCTTTTAAACTATAAACTGAAAATACCAATTGTCCTGATCTTTAGAGAGAATTGGGCCTTACTCCTTCCTTAGAACATGATCAATTTTTACATAGTAATGGAATGGAATGCTAAAATAATTAATACTTCATTATCAAAAGGAACATATATATATTTTGAGAAATTACACTTGAATGTTTCTTCTCTCTATTATGTATTATCTATTTTTTATAGAATGAGAAGGAGATATATATTTAAAACACATCTCAATAACTATTATCCAAATACAAAATATGGTGATCTAAAAAACCAAATCCTCTTATTCAAAATAGAAGATATAGGAATAAAACCCCACACTTATAAAGTGGAATTATAAATAATTCAACTAATAATAGATCAAGTATAACTAACTTAGATCTGAAGAGATTATGTCTAGATTTACAAAATAGAAATGCATGTGCATTCAGATCATTTTAGACTGTTTCTATTAATAGTAATGTCTAAAAAAAAGATCTAAAGAAAGAAAATCTATATTTGTACAGTAAATATATATAGAGTTACTATATTAATCTACAGAGTATAACTGGGCATCTTCGAAGTATGGCTAGATGTCTTCAAAGCATGGCTAGATAGGTCTTTGGAGCATCTTTAGAGGTGCAAATATTCATAACTAGAATAAGTATCTTTGGATCTCAATGTGTTCTATGCCAAGTTTTCAAAACTATTTCCAAAAAGGTGTTGCCAAAATTGTGGATGATTTATCTATATATAAAATTGTGCTCATTTCATCCAAGTTAGACACAAATAACAAGATAGAAAATCAACAATGTATCATATGCAAACAAATGACAATTGCACTCATTTCATACTTAGATGAGACATTAAATATTAAATGCAATTCAATATATAACCAAGATGCAACACTTATGGATAGTTTGTAAGAGATATAATGAGCTATATAGAATGCTCATCATTTTCCCCCCACACTTTACCTTTCGTAGGTCCTCTTGTAAACTAGTGGGAGAATTTTTCTTCAATCCAAGAGTCCCAACCACTAACTGAGATCATAAATTTGAAAATGATGCCCCCAATCACAATTATTTATAGGTAGAATCCAAAATATCTTACCATTATATGTAACCATGATTGAAATTCTATTTCTACCTGATTGTGTCAATTTTGCCAAGGAGACATAGGACAAAGAAGAATGGGTGGCCTAAATCTCATGTTAATCCACACATCAGACCTTTCTTCATCTAGGAGCTGAGTGATAATTTGAGCAAGTGCCCTATCTCTCTGAAGACTCCAACTGATGGTAGTAATACTCATAACATCCCTATGTTTTAAGGAAACAGACAAAGTGTTACATCTAGCCATACTTGCATTGACGGAGCTAAAGGACTGCTGGATGACAAAAGCTTGAAAGGATGCAACATTTTATCTTAACAAATCATGATTTTTTTTTTCATGTACATAGGCTAGAAGGCAACAAGAAGTTTGTAGGATTTTGAAAACCAAGGTCTCATAGATAGGCTTGTAGTATTTTACATTTCCAAGAATTGATTATGTGTTTGCTCCTGAGCATTTTGATTTCTCATTGTGGAAAGTAAAGCACATAATTTTGTTTCCTCCATAAACAAGTTAATAAAAAATCTAGATTGGTAACCCAACAACATGTTATAAAGATATAACTCACAAATTTGATCCTATATTTCTATAATAATTTTAAGAAAGACATTCATGAATATATGTTCATCTTCAATAACATGAAGAAAAACTAGAGAAATCAATTTCATTTTCCACTTGTAAAATTGTTCATGAAGAAATAGAAAATATAAAGAAGAAGAATTTATGTAAGATAATAATTTTTTAGTAATTTCACAAATAGTCTAAATAGAAGTTTGAGCTTTCTACAATTGTTGCTAAGATTTTTCTTTGATTCTAGCATTTTCTACTTCCAATTTCTGAATCTTATTTTGTACTTTCTTCCAAATTTAAATCATCTCATGAAGTGGTAGAGGAAAATAAGGTATAGCCCTTGTAGTTCCTTATGTTTGTATAACTATTTTCTTCATTTCCCTTTACATAACTTATATGGAAACTTGCAACTTAGCATTTTAAGTTGTTAGCACTTGTATGCGAGTATTTTGTTGACTAAGAAATGCATTTTTGACAGCAATAGAATTTTGTAGACTATCAATTTGAGCATCCATATTTAAAATGGAATTCTATAACATGTTAAGTTCATGAGATTATGAAAATAATTGATTCTGTATTCTAGTATGTTTAGTATTAAATACTATGATGATCACTTCCTGTGCTCAAAATTGAGCAACATAATTTTCATACCTTCTTTCCACAATAGAAATGGTTTGCTTCTTACCTTACATTATCAATCAGAGAAAATTTAGCTCTGCCTGTTATTGATGAAAATGTTCTTCATGCTATGACAGGGTCATAACATGTTACAACTCTTTGTCTCCATGAAGAGGTTGAGGAGAAGACAAAGCTTCTTCTATAAGTGAATCTTTAACTTTGTCTACTATGGATGGTAAGGTTATTTCTTCTTCTTCAACTTTAATATTTTGTGTAGGGTTTCTTCAACTATTTGTTCAACATCCATAACTTCTATGGGAAAACTTAAACTTCCCCAAATTCCAATGACTTGTACATCACTTTCTTCTTCATCTTGGAGAATCAACCGATGAATTTAATAGGGTTTGACTGATGGAGTAGAGTTTTTGGATGAAATCCTCATTTTTATTTTTAATCTTTATCGCAACATCTTCAGAGTTGTAGGCACCGAAGATGAATCTTCCTCTATTCTTTCTATTGCAAGAGGAGAAACATGACATCATCATTTCTTACTAGGGATTTGTGATGATCTTTGTAGAAATGAAGACCAAGATTTCTCACCCTTAGGTTCCTTTAAAAAAATGTTGCTGACAGATGATATGAATTAAACCATGATGTTTAATTGAACCAGTTACCCTTTTTAATTTCTGAGCTACATTAATTATAACATTGTGAAGAAAAGATAGTAGGTTTACCTAGAATTTAGGTCTGGTGGTTCTTTTCCTCAAATTAATAAGAAATCACATAGTGTCACCTCCAACCAAAATGAACTATCCATCATAGGTTAGGTACTTCATGACCCAATATGTGACATTATGCCATGGAGATAGAAGACTATATCGAATGATTCCTTTGGCTATGCCTTGTGGAATTTTGACCAACTTAATATGGGGTTCATTATCATCAAGGAAAATTTGAATTAGAATGACAAAAATTAATTTGTTAGTAATAACCATTCCTTCTTTAGGAATCCTTGAAAGTTCATTAATAACAAAATAATCAACATGAATACGTTCACCTCAAACTACATAATGATCCTCATAAATTTTTTATAAAAATTATTGAATGATGTTTTCCTAAAAACCATGGAATGTCTTCAAGAAATTGATCCATCATACCATTTAAAAAATAAATTTAGTATATTAATATTATATCATAGGTTCTATCGACTCTAGTTCATTTTTCTTCTTACCCTCCATCTTCAGAGTTATTCACAGTATTCTCTAAAACTTGCTTGCATGATGAAAAACTGAGTTTGAAATTGCACAGAGTACTAAGGAGGGTAAGGAAATTGGGATATGATGTTCAAATGAATAGAAATGAATGAGTATCACAAAATTATAGTATAAATGATGGCCAAATTCTTTGGAACATGCAAAAATTTAATGACAGAGCACTTTTTGAGGTCAATATCAATGACATAGCATGAGAGATTATACTTGGAAAAACTTAAAATGATATTCACATTGAATTCCATATTAGGTCATATATTTTTAAAAAGTCATTTAGAATATATTCACATCAAATATTGAAATTCAAAGATGGTACCAGCCTCAGTCACATCCACGTGGCATCAAAAGAACTTATCCGTATTTAGAAGTGTTGTTATCTTAATGGTCATACATGTAGAAGATAAAATAGAAAATGTCTAACATATTGGGAAGGAAGTACCTAATGTTAACATGTGTCTTACAAGGATAAACATATTTGAGAAGATAAGTTAGTTGATAAGACCATAGTTCATGTTTATTTTAGAAGTTTCATCTAAAAAGTGTCATTTTTTAGTTTTCACTTTTCAGTAGTTTTTTATTTTTCATTTTTATACTTTTTTTAAATTTTTTTGAAGGGAGGATAAACTCCATTTTATATTTTGTAGCACTTCCTCTTATGCTATGTCTAATACAAATATAACTTAGCCTTAGTGGAAGAACTAGGTTCTTTAGTAAGGTCAAATTGGTCTTAATTTTGTTTAATGAAATTTTCCCTACTGAGAGGTTTTATATACACTTTAAGTTTGTGACCATTGACAAAAAGTGTCATTTGGTCACAATCAATTGGTTAAATTTGGATAGAGCCATTACTGTGAATAGGTTTGATCAGGTATGGCTCCAACCATCTTGTCCTAAGCTTACCTTTAAAATGCCAGAATTTAGAATCAAATAGAAGCACCCAATCACCTTCTTAAAACTATTTTTATATGATATAAGTATCATGCCACTTTTTTTGTTGTTTATAGATCATGATGGTTTGAGTGAGTGCATCCATTCTTACTTTATCTATCCCGTTCAGTGCGTGATTCTTTCCTTATATGCTTCATCAAGATTAATTCCAATATCAACTGCTATCTTCAGTGTCTTTAGTTCAAAATCTATTGGGAACAAAGGTTTCTTTTCAAACACAATTTTATATGGAGAGAATCTTGTGGTAGTCTTCCATGTTGTATTATATGCTTGAACTACTTCAATTATTTTATCTACCTAATCTTTCCTGCTGCTATTCACTATTTTGATCATAATGTTTTTAATCTCTCAATTGGTGACATCCACTTACCCATCAGCTTGGGGGTGATATTGTGAGAGTTTTTGGTGATTGATTTGGTATAATTTTGTGAAAGAATTGATCATGTTATACATGAATTTTGGCCCTTGATCATAAATAATATATCTAGGAGATCCAAATCTCAACATGATCCCATGATATAGGAAATCAACAACCATTTCTTCCTTAGCAAAGGAGAGTGCTTGCACTTCAACCCACTTAGGAACATAATTAGTACATACTAATAAATACTCTTTTCCTTGATATGGTGGGTTGATTAGTCCAATAAAATCCAAACCCCATTTATCAAATAGTTCTAAACTTATTTTAGGATGGAGAGGCATTTTTTAGGATAGAGTAGGCTTACCCATCCTTTGGTAAGGATCACATTACCTTACAAACCTTTTTACAATTTTGTAAAGAGATGACCAATAATAACATGCATCAAAAATATTATGAATGGTCATTTTTAATGAATAATGTCCTCCTCTAGGTTCACTATGGCATGCCCTTATGATGTCAAATACTTCATCTTCTCTAACACACCTGTGAAGTACATGATCAGGTTCAGTTTAAATAACATGCCTTTAAACCATTTGAAATGAGAACTAGATCTAATCAAATGTTTTCTTTATTTAGAATTAAAGGAATAAGGAAAATTCCCTATTTCCATGTAACTTACCATGTCTGCAAACCATGGAGAGTATGTAGATATAGAAAATAATTTTTCATCTGGAAAAGAATCCTCTACATGTTCATATTCACCTGTAGTAATCAATCTACACAAAATTGTAACAACAACATTATACTTTATATGTTTTTATATAATGGTAATGCCAAATTTTTGAAATAATAGTATACATCTAATGATTCTTCCACCTACTACTTATTTATTCATTAAGTACTTAGTAGATGAAATATATGTATAGATAAATACTTGATAACTAATAATGTAATGCCTAAACTTGTTTATGGCACAAACAATGATAAGAAAATAATTTTATGTGTTAGTGTAGTTTTTATCTATATGAGTAATATTCTTACTAATATAATAAATTACATACATTTTTTATCCATCTCTTTATCCTAGAACAACCCCTAGTGCATTATTGGAAGGATCAGTATAGATATTAAAAGGTTGTTTCCAATTAGGTCCTTTCAAACCTAGAGCAGTCATGAGTTTGTTTTTTAACGTTTAAAAATATTCTTAATACTTTTCATTCCATACAAACTCACTATATTTTATTAGCAATAAAAACATAGGTGCAACTATTTTGCAATAAATCTTTTGTAATATCTTGCATGATTGAGAAACATTTCAACATCTATTTGTGTTTTAGGAATAGGGAGACTAGAAATTACCTCAATATTTTTTGGATCCAATTTTATTCCTTGAGAAGAGATATGATTTCCTAAGACTATCCTTTCCTTATCCATTAGTATACACTTCTCATGACTCAAAGATACTTGGTGTTCTTCACATCTAGTGATCACTTTATCTGAATTACTCAAGTCTTAATCAAATGTACTGCCATTGATAGTGAAGTCATCCATGTATACTTCCACACAAAAAAATTTAAGATAAAAAAAATGGCTAACACTAATCTTTAAAAGGTAGTAGGTACAATGCATAATCTAAAAGGAAGGACTGTATAAGCAAATGTTCTCTAGGGGCAGGTCAATGTAGTTTTATCTTAATCTTTAGGGGATATTTTTATTTGATTATCTTTTTTGAACCCATATAAGAAATAAAAATACTTCTCTCCTACCAAGTTATCCAAGACTTGATCAATAAAAGGCAAAGGAAAATAATCTCACATAGTAGATTTATTTAGTTTTACATAATCCATGTAAACTCTCCATTTTACATTATTCTTAGATATAATGACCAAATATGAATCCCATTGACTATAAAATATGGGATAAATGAAACCAAATTCCAATAGTTTTTCTATTTCTTGGTTTATAATTTATTTCAAGGTTGGGTTAATTCTCCATTGTGGTTGTCTGACTAGTATAACATATTTGGTGTAGATGTGATGGGTACAGACACTAGGATGTATTCATTTCATATCATTGTGATCCCAAGTGAATGATTTTTTGTGTTGTACTAGTACATAAAACACTTTACTTTCTCATTGGTTAATTATCTAGTTGTTGATATTCAACAGTTTATTGGGATGGATTGCAATTTGTTTAGTACTTGGAATGATGGAATTTACCTACTTATATTCACTCATCAAAGTATTCAATGAACATACATGTGGTATTACATTGTGAAATATATCCACATCCTTGTAAAAGTTTATAATTTTGGATAGATGATTAGTCAATGGATAATGAAAATAAATTAAAAATGAATTCTGCTCTTTTTGAGCCCAGTCAACTATGGCTTGTTGGAATCTTGAAGACTAGAAAACATGTTTGGAGGACTTTTGACATTGTATTGGTTCTCAATAGTGGAGTTAAATTCTTCCCATTCATGATTATTCATCTTTGGAGCTAAGCTATCAGTCTTTGAAGTCAATCTATTAGTCTTTGGAGATAAGCTATCAGTCTTTGGAGCTAGGCTTTTAGACTTCAAAGCTGGGCTATCTTTGTCCAAATATTTTGTTATCTATTCCTCAAACTCTTAGACATGTTATTTTATGGTAACCATGGATAATAAATACACACTATTATAATTTTTTTAGGTTGATCCACCCATATCTATTCATAAAGATTCATTGAAGGTCTAGCAGGCATCTAAAGGAAGATTTGTTTGGTATGAATTCCATTAGAACTAGTCATATTACTAGATCTATATTCAATTTGTGCTATGACTGTAGATAAATAAGGTATTCAAATAATAATTGGATACCCTACCTTCATGGGTTTAGGTTGAAGGATCATGAAATCTACAGGGTATTCCCAAAATTCTATGGTGACTAGAATGTTTTCTATGATTCTTTCAAGCACAAGAATGGATTGATCTACGATTTGCAAGATTGTAGTGGTAAGCTAAAGCCCTGTGAGGGATAAATATTATACTATTTTGATAGTATTGATTAAATCACCTAGATCTATAAATACATTTGGTATGGACTTGGTCCCAATTATCATAGTAATCATAGGACTACCAGGGTCTCCGTATTTGGGAACAAATATGTTTCCTATTAGTAAGTCAACAATTTTGCCAATTACCTAAATTATTTTAGGTTTGTTTCTTTCTTCTTGGTGATTTGATGCATAATATTTTAATTATTTTATTCAATTCAAGAATATCCTTAATGGTTAATAGTGGAATTTATATCTTAATCTCTCTTAATCCGTGCATCAATTTAAAATCCTCCCTAGGTTTTTCTTCCTTAAGTCTCTCAAGAAATGGAACAGTAGCGAGATATTGAATTATGGTTGATGTGATTGGAGTTGTGGTGGATTCTACCTTGTATTCATTTGATTCTTGGATTACAGGTGGATCACAAGTGTTTTCATCATTAGGAATTTTAGTTATGGTAATGGGTGAATCTCCTACTACCTTTCCTGACTTGAGCTAAATAGTATTACACTAAGTTGAACTACTTGCAACATCAGTTTCTTGATCAACTCCATAAACATAAGTATTTTATCCATTATTAAGATTTATTACTATTTGGGCAAGTAACTTTGGTTGGTTAACTTGATGTTGAATTGATGATGGCTTAGGTTGTGAAGGCATCAAAGCCTAATGTGGAGGAAACCTTCTTTGCATTTGATATTATTGATTGACCATTGAGGTTATGACTACTATATCCAATGTGGTTGTTGGTTTTTCTACTATGCCCAAGGTTGTGAAATATTTTGAGGCATCCCCCACATCTGTGGCATCCATTCTTGAGTACCCCATGGTTTTGGTTATGGTGGTGGTCCCCATATTTATGGTTTGACTTATTTAACCCATGGTGTCATCCATGAATTAGGGGGAAACCTTGGACCAAATTGATTTTGAGATTTGGGGTACTAGTCTCCTTGTCTTTGGATAAAGTTAGCTTTCTCAATTACATGTACTTCTTGTTTTACCTATTTTCTCATGGTAGGAAGATGATGACAATTCTTAGTGTCATGGTCTAGGTCAAAAATACCACATATCTCTATTTTATCTAAAGGACAATCTTTTACTACGTGTTTAAACTTACATATAGGACAATATATTGACAATTATTCAACATTGATGGCATTGGCTTTTGCTTTGAGACCATCTAATGTGGATATCAATTTTACTAGGATATCTATTTTGAAATTAGAAAATTATTGCATTAATTGGTTAACTTTAGGTGATTTTCCTAACCATGATTTCCTTATGCTAGGTCTTATCCTAGAATAGTTAGTACATAATATCAACATTTGATGAAAGGTTAACTTGTCAATGTCACCTTTTCCTATTAAGTTCAAAGCATCACGTGCATAGTCATTTAGGCATTTAAGAAAAATTATCTTGAAAACCTCCTCTATGAGTTGGTAATCACTTTGTTTATGAGAAAATATAAACCTATCAAGGTAATCTTCAAAGTTTTCATCTTCACTTTTTTTGATCTTGAAAAAATATTCTTTTCATTTTTTGACTCTGCAATAATCCTGATATTTATCAAGAAATGCAATTTTAAATTCTTCCCAAGTACTTATAGAATTACCCTCAATGTCAGTGAACCATCTTATGGCTACATCTTTAAGTGTAGATGGGAATAACTTCAACTTTTGATTGTCAATGACATAGTCATATGTTTGATAGAGAACTTGAAACTCAAAGAGGAGATGATCTGGATCCTCTGAGGATTTACCTCTAAAATTAGGTAAAATAGATGGTAAGATATTTTTATGGAGGTTCTATCATTAGGACTCAAACTAATTGGATATAAAAAGTTCTATTTTATTCAGGCTATTGATTAGGGTTTTCTACATGTCCATGTTCATCTCCCATATTTTCTTCCCAACTTTGGTTATTAATCCGATCAAAATTCTCTTCTCGGGTTCTTAACCTATGGTATACCTTAGGAGGAGAATATTCATTGGTGATTAGATCTTCTTATTATATATATTATAGATCAAATATAACTATTCTAGAAAGGGGATTTTTAGGATCAAATCTCCCTATAAGATAAGATGTCCTAGAATATAATTCTTATTGTAGGATATGTTTGTGAGGATTTACCTTTTTCAAGAGAGGAATCATAAAAAGTTTGTATATGACTTTCAATTACTTTTCTTTCACTCTCTGATCTTTCTAGCAAGGATAGAATCCTCTCTTATTCTTGTTTTATTTGGGAATCTTTAGAGATAAACCTTCATTGAGAATCTCTTTTTTAGTTCATAAATATAATGAGTCCTTTGATTGTTTTCGGGTTATATGATTTTTTTTGAATTCTCCATATATAACTCTAATATAAAATCTCACTAAAACTTATTGATTAAGAATTCCCCAATAATGGTGCCAAAAATGATAGGTTGTCATTATACCTTTCATTTAACTAATTAATGGACTGGTGTCATTTTCTACCAGGGCTAGTGTCCAAGGCTATATGCAATGAGATGTTGGATATTTGAATTAATAATTTAGTGTTTGGGGGGTGTTTAATTTGATTTTGATGTCTAAATCTTAAAGACAACAAATAATATTCTAATTCTATGATATATAAAAATTAGATATAGAAATGTTTGCTAATTGAATATCTCCTATAGCATTCCTTGTTAAAAGTATTCTTTAGTTTACACTGTGAACATCCAAAACTTAAACTACAACATAAGACACTACAATGTACTTACTGGACTTTCCTAGCTACGTAGGACAATGTTTTATTTTAGAACATGAGAATGTTGATTGCCTATTGTCATATAGAATGCTTCCTAATAAATTTTGAATATAGATATGAGTTAACAAACTTTACCTCTTATGAGAATTGAAAGACACATTTTGCATTTAATTAAAGCACACTTGCATTTAAAGAAACACACTTGCATTGAATTGAAACAAACTTTGCATTTAATGAAAGCACACTTGCATCAAAATAAACACACTTTACATTAAAAAGTAGATTAAAATTTGCATTGAAAGAGAAATCACACTTGTAGTAAATGAATTATACATGTATCAAAAGAAATGCACTTTTAAACTATAAACTAAAAATACCAATTGTTTTGATCTTTGGAGAGAAGTGGGCCCATGTTCCTTTGTCAAAATAGGACCAGATTTTACTCAGTAATGGAATGGAATGCAAAACTTTATTAATACTTCATTACCAAAAGGAACATATACAAATTTTGCAAAATTACACTTGAATGTTTCTTCTCTCTATTATGCTCTTTATTATCTATAATTGGTTTTTTTTGGAATGAGAAGGAGACATGTATTTAAATCACATCTCAATGAATATTCTTAGACTAAAAAATATAGTGATATAAAAATCTAAATCCTCTTATTCAGAATATAATATTTAGGAATCATATCCCATGCTTATAGGGAGGCGTTAGAACTAATTCAACTAATAATAGACTAAGTATAACTAATGTAGATCTAAAGAGATTATGTTCATATTTACAAAATAAAGATAAATTTATATCAAGATAATTTTATACCATTATTACAAATATTAATGTCTAAAATAAGATATCTAAAGAAGGAAAAAATATATATGTACAATAGATATATTTGGAGTTACTATATTGATCTGTAGAGTACAGTTGAGCATATTTAGAGAATGACTAGGTAGTGTTTTACCATGGATGGATAGGTCTTTGGAGAATATTTAGATTTTTAGGTCTTTGGAGATCAACTAAGGATTTTTGGAGCTTAATGTGTTCTACACTGAGTCTTCAAAATTGTTACCAAAACTATGGATGACTTCTTTGTATACAAAATTGTGCTTATTTCATCCATGTTAGATATGAATACCAAGATAGAGAATCAATAATGTATCACATAGGAATAAACTAATTACACTCATTTTATACTTATATGGGACCTTAATTATTAAATGTAATGAAATATATAACCAAGAGGTAACACTTATGGACAATTTACATGAGATATAATGAGTTATATAGAATGCTCATCATGAAGCATGAACTTTAGAATCCTCGATTAAAATTCAATATATTTACAACCTTTGACCATGATTTTCAAAGAGAGTGCCCCACCTTCATCCATTTTTAAAAAAAGATCCTACATAATTTGTAGTGTGGGACCTTCCCCTATATCCATTTCAAACAAGAGTCACCACCTGCTCCAACTACCTTAGATGATTATACTTCCTCCATCATTAGACTACTATTTTTAGGATGTAAAAAGGGAAGAACCAAAGCCTATTTCATTTTTATCGATCTAAAGCTATATCTACAATTTTTTTGAACATGCTCTAGTTGACAACAAAAGAAATAATGAAAAGGAATTTTCTCAATGTCAACAATTAGATGCCCAACCCGACCATTTGTCTTGTTAAAAATAATCTATAGAATCTCTTTATCCAAATCAATTATAATCCTTACATGATCATAATAAGATAAAACCCCACTTATGAAGATAGGGTCAATTTCTATGAACTCAACTAAAAAACTACCCAAAGCTTGCAAGCACTCTTTACTCCAATATTTTAAAATAAGCCCAAAGAAATGAATCCAAACCAAAAATAAACTATTATGAACTAACAAAGGATCAAAGTTTGAATTATATATTTGCAACCATAGACTCACTCCACCAAGAAATTAGTAGGGGAGACTCAGAATATTCTCATGGATTTTCGTAGAAGTACACAAAAAACAAAAAATCCTTTATGTAAGAAACTAACCTTGGTTTCACTCCCCCACTTCTTACACACCTAGGCTTACACTTCTCTAATTGCTAAACATTTATCAACACTTTTTATAATTATGGCATGCTCTAATAAAACTTTCATATTATTTTATAATTTCTCTAATTCTTAAACCAATTCAATAGCTTGCCCAATCATTAATCCTTTCAATGACCTACCCTTTCCCAGATTCATTCAATATAGTTTGATGGTTTACCCTAGAGCTTTATTAAATGCCTGATTCCCACCAATAGGCAATTTTTTTTATCACCATCCACCTCTTTCTAAACTATCACCCCTAAGAGTGGAGTGAAGAATTTTACCCGATCCTCTTATGCCTCACCCTTACTAGATGAAGCAACATCTTTCTGACCTAGACTAGTTTCAAACCTTATCTAGTCCTCCACTACCTTGATCTATACCTAAAATTATTTAAGCTCCTCCTTAGACCCAGAAAAGTAGTGATCAAAATCTAAAGACTTGCCTTTCTTATCCTTATTCACACAATCCACCTCTCATGCAAATTTCTCTTGATTGATCTACCTTCTCCACCTGCTCCCTCTCATACGTGCCATTTTTTACTTAAGAAAAATAGTATCTATTTTAATTATAGTATTTTTTTGAATTAAAAACTACATTTTGATCAAATAAATTATAAATTGATAATCTGAAAAAAAATGAGTGGACATAAACATATCGTATCAACCATAAAAAAAGGTAATATTACATAGTTTACCTAAGAAAAGATAAACATAAGAAATTACAATATAAAATATCATTTCAAATGAAAAAGGGACAAAAATATAACATTATAAAATCCCAACTAGGAAGGCACAACATAATAATAGACTATAGGAGTAACAATCAATAAGAATGGTGGAAGTGGAGGATCATATGGTAAATATTCCCAACCAACACTCCTCTTTTCTTAATTTTCATTCTCATTATTATACAACCTAGAAGGCAAAATCAAGATAAGGGCCTTGTAATAAAATTTCCCTTACAAAGGTGCCCCCATCCATAAGGAGGTATATGATTAAAACCAGCATCACCAACACCACCACTATAACATGTGTTGCGAGCCAATGAGGAAAAATATAAAAATGATATAACTTTATTTATATATTTCTATTCTTAATAAATATTTTAAAAAAATCTATTAAAAAATTAATAGTTATCCCAATTATAACATAGCTCCATGACTAGGTGACCTTTTTGTAAGATTTATAAAAGACTTGTAATAATGGAGTTGACTTTATTATAGGTTTATGGTGCTTAGGCTATTTGGTCATTTTCCATGCAAGGAATCCAAAATTTCACCTTATATTTCTAGTTGAATTTTATCCTGAAAGTGCAAATACGATCTTACTTCCATGAAATTTAGTCTCAATTTTCACATATTTAGAGTGAGCTTGTATTTCTTCATTGGGTGATTATGTCTCCTTTTATAAGGGTTTACTTATATGAAAAATATAAATATATGATTATAGGGATGAATTTTAATGTATTTTTTATTATATTAGTATTAATATAAATGATCCAATAGAAAATATAAATTTCTTTAAATTAAAGTGATGTATAATTGTCTTTGTTGATATCAAGATTTTTAATATTTTCAACTAAAATGATTGAAGCATCATAATAATCATTGGACCCTTCCAAATTAAAATACCTTAGAAAATATCTATTAAATTTTAAATATGTGGAATAATAAAATCTTAAACCCAAAATAAGACAACCCTGAAAGATAAATGATTTGTGTCACACAAATTGAAAAAAATCTTGGAAAGTCAACAACCATGTTTATTTATATATGCAGTTGAACATATCATGGTTAACACATTTCCAACATTACATGTAATAAGTTCCTTTGAGGATTGAACTTGGACAGGGAAGGCATATACACCTAAAATGACCACTAAACATTTATTTAGTGTTATTTTGTATATGTTTGATGCATTAATCTATGTATAGATGATTATTCAAAATTCAAAACTATTCAATTGTTATGAATACTTCAACAACATGAAACCCTTTTGCACATCCTAGAGATAACATCTTATCAATCAAAACATTTTACATATCCCATTTCGATGATTTTATATATAGTCATGAAACATTAACTTGCACCACATTTTTAAAAGGATGGGCCCATCCAAACATTTTTACCTTTATTTTTTCTATTCATAAGAAATTATTAATTTGATAAAATATCACCAATATTTGAATTTAATTCATATATAAATCCACAAGTGATTAGTTTAATTTGATCATCAAGCACAATAAAAAACTTATCAATTTATGTCTACAAATATATTATGGATCACTCTTTGCTTACTTATTAGAATTATTTATGTTATGAAATTTATGTCTATCAATATCTTTGTGTACTTTGAGGGGTATAAAAATTAGAAGGGATAGATAACACATGCTATCAACTAACCCTATTGCACAGACCACTCAATCCTCCATTATCTATTTCAAATTGCATGATTTTAATATTTCATGAATACATGAATCAAGGTCTGCACCCATATAAAATGGAAACAAAAACAAAAAGAAAAATGAATATTTTTTTGTACAATCATAGGTCACGTTAGGACCATACAATTTTATCATAACCATCCATAAGAATAAATAGTTGACCAAGATTTCCTATGAGGTTCTAGCATGTTGATAGTTAGAAATCCATAATCAATGATGAAAAATTTTATAGGTGGTGATTATGTATGGAGAATATCATATTATTATAAACTATTTGGAAAAAAATCAAAATACTTTGTAATGAACCTATTAAAAACATCAACATGCCTTCTCAAGAAGCTATATATTTAATGCATGTTGTAGGTGATTTTTAAATATAAGTACCCATATATTTTTAGAAAGTAAAGCATATCATGCTTGGGTTGAATATGATTCAATCTAGGTAAATCCTATCATGTGTAACATTTTGTATGCACCCATACGCTCTAATTTCAAAATCCCTACATTTTCCATATTTGATGGATAAGGAGACCCTTTTTTGCATCTTAGATATTTTCGAGAAAATTTTAATGGTTATAATGATATTCAACTATTAATGCAATTATTTCCTAAAATATTAGAGGGATGTGCCCTTGCTTGGTTTCACTCCCTACTTAGTGGATCCTTAAATACCTATTTAGAACTAGAAGTATTTTTAATAAAATATATTCAAAATAAGGGGGGTAACTTATGAAAATTATCTTCTTTTGATCCAAAAATAATAAGTTTTGGTTGACAAATATTTCAAGAACACAAAAATAACATAGTAACAATGAATTCTCTGAGAAGAGATGTTATATTACTCAAGATCACAATACAACTATATGCTTATCTCTAGGAAGAGATGTCTAATTTATATTTTGGGTTACATATTAATTTATACACATTTTGAAATTATGGGGGGGATGTGGAAGGTCACCAATCTCAAGGGAATTGAATTGGTTTGACTTCCATGATTTAAAACAATACAGAATTTGAGGAATTACTATTTTTAGAAACTTACTATTTTTAGATTGCACTACTAAAATTAATATTTGGGGAACTTACATTGGGTTTTTGGGGGTTAAAATTAATAAATTGGATATAAATTCCATCTCACCATGTTCTCCTCATTCTTATCTTTCCAATGGTTCAAATGATGAGTCAATTGGAGCTATGGTGCAAAAGTTATGGCTCTCAGAAGTTCCATCATCAATTGGGGTAGAACTGTCACTTGAATTGTTACCCAGATCATCTTTGCACCAAACAAAATCCAAACAATTTTTGATTAGATTTTAATATTTATGACTAATATTCATCATTTAATTTACCAACCAACTAATTTAGAAGTATAATATATTTTTATAGAGGTCTCATTGATCCATTAAAAGAGAAGATATTCTATTATACTTGAAAATCATTTGTAGCTCTTTTTTTTTAAGCTTTAACATTAGAATAAGAATTATGATTTGTTCAAGTATTAAATAATATGAATGGGGACTTTCAATTACAAAAAAAAAATATTCACATATCAAAGTCCAATCAAATAATGTTCTTACACATATTCCTAAAAATCCTTCTAAACATTAATATACTAAATAGCTCCTCAACAAAAAGGCATACACTAATGATAATCACCTAGTGTATTAAATTCAATACACTTGGGATAATGTCAAAATATTGCATAAAGGAAAATAAGTCATTTGTAATCATCTTCATCATAATTATTTATTTACATCATGGAAGATGCAACCTTTCCAATTTTATTCTGACGCTTGCCTATATGATAATTTAAAAAGTATTGTTGAATTAAAAAAATAATTAAATTATTTAAAAATTATTATCCTCCTAATATGAGATTGGAAAATATAAAAGCTTAACCATTTTTTACTTATAATAGCATTAATGGACATTGTGATAATGATTATTATACCTTACAAGAAAAGCTAAAAGAACTTAAACATAACAAAATTATCTCATTTTAAAAACTTTATAAATTAATAAAATATTCATTAATGCCTTCAAAACCACCAAATACTAAACACAATTCTCCAAAAATTATTACACATGATGCAATGGTTCCAAATAATGATAATAATCATGCTCATAACACAATTGATACATCACAAATCAATAATTCACATAACCAAAAATAATCCATTCAAGAGGTTCCTACAAATCAAATACTAAATAAACCAACTAGTTTATCTACCAAAGTGTGGCTTTCTAAACCTAAATAGTTACAATTGGAGCATAATGAAATACATAATATGAGTTCAAGTAAACACTTAATAAATGACTATTAAACATTATTTTTTCTATTTAGCTAGAAATTTTGTTATAAAATTTAAAACATTAGAAACTAAAACTATAATTAAAATTTGATATATCTATATATAATCCCCAAATGTTCATATATAACATAAACACAATTAACATGTATCAATTAATAATGGTTCCCTAACCCCACACAACTTAAACATAATCAATATATATATATATATATATATATATATCGGCTATCAAAGTTGTTCGATAGGTCAAAGCACTACATGCATCCCACAACATTGATTTGGATCTCCTCCTATCATGGGGCTCATACACATCTAGTTAATTTGGCACAATGACATGTTCTTCCCAAAGACATAAATACTCTATAAATATGGTTGCACCTAAATTAGATGTCCCTATAGGTGGAGGCATATGTTATTAGGTTAGCTTAGGATGAAGTTAATCTCACTTAATAACCAAAGCATATCACTGCATATTCAAAGCTTCCACCCTATAAACCAATCAAACATATGCCATTGTCATAATTTAATTTGTATCAAATAAAGGAGCATATGGCCCCATTAGATCTGATCCCTCTAAAATCCCTTTAGGAACAACATTATGAGGCATATGGTGTGTCAAAAAAATGTTATATTTATAATCAATTACAATACTCAATATCTCATACATTATAAAAATATATAAATATTAACACCACTTCAATTGTTATAAATAAAAATACACAATACTTCAACATGCATTCCTTCACTACCCTGGAAGCCTTTAACATTACTACTCCAGGGGTTATTTCTATATATAGAAACACTCACTACCACCTATGTTATGTATATCATTGGGATATACTAATTAGTGTCACCCACATCATCTATATGTTGGAAATATTGCCATTGATGTCAAAGGTCTAGCATTATTGGTGATAAAGGCCCCATTGCATTTACTATTGTTTGTAATAGATATATCTTGGCCAATGTGAGTTAATATTAATTTAATATTAAAAAATATATTTTCGGTTTCATATGAGACAAAAGATGGCTCATGGAGAAGTCAAAGAGTCATGGGGTAAAGACAAAAGAAGGATGGGACACATTTTCCCATGAAGAGTCATCTTAGGGAATTCCAAGAGCCACCAAGTGAAGATAAAAGAGGAAGGGCACAATTTCTCATGAAGGGACACTTTGAGGAATATGAAAAGTCACCAAAGTAAAGACAAAAGAGGGAAGGACGTTTTTGCTCATGAAGGGTCACCACATGACTTTTCAAAGGCAAGGAAATGAAGGGTCATACAATTTTGGTGCCATTTTCCATGAGGATTGAAGCGTCACAAAGGGGGAAGGCCAAAGGTCATTTGGAAAGCTATAAATAAAGGCTTGAGAAGCGATTTGTAATATGGAAAATAGAGGTTGATTTGATATTGTATTATCTAGCTTAGAAGAGCATTTGTGAGAGATGAATATGATTTGTATTTGTTATATCTAGCTTAGAAGAGAAAAAGTGAGAGAGAGGAAAGAGATGTTGTAATGAACTATCATTTGTTGAGATAGAAAAATTGAGAGATAGTTGTGTGGTTTACACAAAGAGGTTGGTGCTCCTATGGGTTGGTGCTCACAAATTGTTGCTAGGTTGGTGCTCGGCAAAGGGGTTGGTGCTCCAGTGGGTTGGTGCTTACGAATAGTTGTTGGGTTGGTGCTTAGTAAAGGGGTTGGTGCTCCTACAATTTGGTACTTGCAAATATTTTTTGGGTTAGTGCTCATTCATATACTTGAAATTGTTCTCTGTGGTTTTTCCCACATTGGTTTTCCATGTTATATCTGGTGTCTCTCTCTTGTGTGGTGTTTGTTGTTTTAGTTTTATGCATATCTTGAATATTTTATTAAGTGGAATTTGATTAACAATTTTTTTCATAAGATATATGATATACTGATTCACCCCCCCTCTCAGTATATTCCATGCTTAACACTATATTTGGGACATCCAAAACTATATCCATCTCATCAGAAGGTAAGGGAGTTAACTCATCAATAGAAGGATGAACCCTCTCCCCTTCTAGTAAAACTGCTCTAACTAATTGAGGCCATATCACTTGTGATAGAGACACTACCTGCACTATCCCAAACTAATGAATAACATGATCAATTTAAAACCAATCATACACTCCTAAATGCTAATCATGAAATCAATGATTGATGCACACTCATCGTAACTCCATTTCATCCTTTGTCCAACCATCAAAATAAAAGTATGACACATCACCCATTGTCAACTGATCCAAAACATGATGACATTCCATGGAAATGTCACATGACACATGGCCTATGATAGTCAACCTCTATGTATATATCTATAGATGAATCCATCCATCTAATGCCATCCTTATTGGTTATATCACCACTATATGCTCATATTGTTAACAATGCAATAAAGTAGTAGAACTCAAGCCACCACTATAACCCTCTTTGGTAAACCAATGCAAGTATATATAAATTCATGACAAAATAGTATGGGCCAAAAAATATATCACCTTGGATAATATCAATCATCTTGTATGAAATTAAGACATCTTCCCCATTCATTGAAACAAATGAAGTTGGCAACCCATAGAGAAGTTTTCTACAAACATGGAATGTCTAACAAAATAATCTCTAAAAATAAAATAGTGGCATCATGTATATCATATATTCTACCTCTATAATTACTAGTCATATAAAGGTGTTCATTTATGATATCAAAAGTAATATCCACCAAAAATTGGGTGTATGCAATGAGCAATCACAATATACCCCATACATCTTCCAGGGTCACGTCATCTCCCATTTCAACAACTAGAAATTATATGTGTCTAAATCCTATTACTATGTTAGGGTGTCATCATATACATATAATATGGCATTAGGTCTAATTGACCTTTGTCACCCAACCCTGGTTCATCAATAATACCCACCTCCTTAGCTACAAATAGAGCCCACAAAGGATCTCCATAATATGTCCATGATGGAACTCTTATGCTCTAAGATTGCTATAAAAATAAAAGACAAAATTCAATAATCATAATCATAAATAAACAAAACTTATACTAATTAAAAGTACATATTCCATGGACATTGTTGCTCTAAACTAGACACCATTGTAGATGGATCTGCACCAAAGAGGACACTAATTCAGAAAAGTCATACTATAAAGGACAAAGATGTAAAGGGTCTAGATAGTATCATAGTTATAAGGGGAATGCTATGAAACATGATAAATAAAAATAAAATATAAAATTACATAAAAATTCAAAATTTTCTAAATTAAAAAATAAAGGGCTTGCTGCTCACTAGATCTAGCTTAGCACCCACCTCCACAACAACTCAAATTCTCTCAAATGAATTAGGCACAACAAGTCATGTTTCAATAATTATTTAAACTGTTCCTTAAAAAATTTCAAAATTTTAAAATTACAAATGAAATATTAAATTCCATTTTACAAACTATTCATATATTTTGACTTTACCTAAGGTCAAACCCTTACTCAAATAAATCATTATGATTTCCAATGGTGAAAGATGTATCTTGAGCTAAACTACTCCAAATTTATCATCATCAATTTTATTGGATTCATAAAAATATTAACTTCCACAAGATACCACTTGTTCCCTCTATGACGACATTCTTAAAATCACCAACTTTTTAGATATCACTCATCCTAAATACTATTGGTAAAAATAAAAAATATGATATCTTATATAACATTTATCCAATTCACTTGTTCAAATTTTGTTAATAACATATTTAACACTATGCCAAAAGAAATATTTATTTTCAAACTTTAAAAATTACTAGATTTTTTCACACTTCTTATCAATTAATCCTTATTAAGCATTCTTTACACTTACATGTTTACATTTATCTCTTACACATTAATGATCATAAACATTATTATTTATCTTACTTGTTTGAGGTATAATGATATGATTAATTATACATGAATTTAAGGCACATGGATTGTCTTCCTTCTTACATTTTTATGCTTTGGCACCTTATGGAGGATTGTTTTCCTCCTCCCCTCCTCTTCTATTTTTAAATCCTTGATTCTTAGCACCTTGTTTGTATCTTTTTAAAAATGTAAAATCATGATCTAAGGAGCATTTTTAATAACCTATTTCTTATCCATATATTATCTACTCAAAGTTAGATAGATAGCATATTTAACTTATATGCACATTGATTTTCACAATGTACTTGAGTGTGTTACATGACATTAAATTACATGGTTTTCGATGTCATGCTTACCTTACTACCCAAAAAAATTTCTAATTTAGGGGCATCTCTTCATTCTATTTAAATACATTTGAAGGTTTTATTAACCCACAAACTTCCTACCATGATGAGCTATATGTCATAAAAATATCTTTCTAATCATTCGTTATTTACATGTGTTATACAAATATGTTATTTTTTGAACACTTACATCAACACAATATGGTGGATGTACATTAGTATCATTTTCTTGTTCTTATTTCCTTACTTCATAATTTTTTATGACTTACTTGATTATTATGCATGTGCAAAATACTTGTTGATATGAAAAAATCATGCCATTTGAGTGTGGCCCTCAGCTTTGAGTGCTATGAGACACATGTCCCTTGTATGTGGCCTTCCATGCCTCATACATGACATTTGATTCAAATTACATGACATTGTATAAATTTATTTGTATGCTTGTTTTTTGTTACTATGGTGCAATTATTTACATCATGCATTGATACTACTTACTACATATACTATGGTTCTATTATATATATCATGATATACTAACGTGCTTCAATACTTTATCTATCTAATACATCCTCAAAGTGAAATTAAAAATTACATTCTATGTTATGGTGAAAGATAAAAATTCAATTATTCAAATTCCATTTCATGATTACATCTTTCACATATGGCATAATGATTATTTTGAGCTAAGTGACTCACAAGTTACATTTCTCATCTCAAAAGGGGGAATTACAATGGGCTTGCCTTGAAAATTCAAGTCATCATGAGAAAAGTTTTAGGTTAATGACACTTTACATTTTTTAATATTACAACATGAAGTATATTTTTTATATTATGGGGGCATGTCATATGCATGTGCACTCATTTTTATAGTCACAAATTTACAAAATAGTCAAAGACTTCAATAGTTTCAAAATATAAAATGGTAATTCAATCAAATATAATATAGGGGGCATGATATTAATTCATGTTAAAATTACTATATGGAAATTTCACATAATTCTTAAACTTCAAGTTACAAGTTTGTAAAGTTTCAAATCGAATCTAGATCTATCTGCAAAGGTGTGATTCATCTTCATGTTGCAAGTGGGCCACATTATAGTCTAGTGACACTCAATGTTTATGGTTTCAATTTTTGAATATGTAAGGGGTCGCATTTGGTGGTTCCACCCATTTAATTTATTTACAAAGTAATCTACACATTCAAATCAGAGTTGGAGAAAATAATCTTTCCAACTGAAGAGCATTCAAATGTTTTCAAATTGAGACCTGATTAATCTTCATTTTTCACAAGTTTAACAGTTATCCAAATCACCTCAACAAGGAGAAAAACACTTCTCTACCTTTAATATATAGAGAAATGAAATTTCATACTCTTTTAGGTGTATAATTTCCTTGCTCTCTTTAAAAATTTCAAGTTTTAAAATTTAAAATTTCAAACTTTCAAATATGAACGATAACTACTTTCAGTGGCATTGTTGCATGTTTATCATAAAGGAATCTCACACGATCAATCTTCACATTCAAAGGAAAAGTGTGTGTGCAAACTCAAATTTGCATCTATTTTTATATAGTAATTTTACTTTTTTTCATCACTAAAATAAAGTGGGTGCTAATATAGAAACATAAAATTAATCTTTATGTGTTTAACAATGGTTACCTTTAACATGTTTCTTTTACTTGCTCTATTTTCCATTTTGATAACTCACAATCTATGAGAAAGACTCTATTGTCTTGTGAACATAAAAAATATCATACAAACATCCCTATTTCATCTCTATTCATTCTTATTCAGCTTGTAGACACCTATTAGATCTTTTATAGTAGTTGTCTTTGTGGAACAAGACTGCACTAAGTCAATCAGGGTCACACTGTGGCTTTGTTCACTACCCACAACTTAACAGTCAATTTTTAAAATTGAGATGTTACACAACATCTCTCCCACACTTATTAAAAGTTTGTTTTTTGAAAATATTCTAAATATTATCCTATAAAATCAAATCAAGGTAATCACTTGAAAAGACCTAGAAAGTTGACTTCAAAGGTATTATACAATGAGGAAAAGAGCATTATTTCTTACAAATTCAAGTTTTTTGCATTATAACAATCACATAACAAGTCTAATTTTTTTTCTACAAGTCAATGGAATCCATTTTTAAATCATTCAATCAAATAGTCTAGATATAATAATTCTTGTTACATAATCATAGATCACACAATCACCCTAAGAGGGAGAACTACATCGGCTTGAGGCCCATTTGAGCTATCTAGTAAATGATAAGTGAAAATTAGTTTATAAGGCCAACTTGACCATCCATACTAACCCATTGTATCTCTATTTATTATATAATTACTATCTAATGTATGTGTAAGATTAAGGTTTTGTATTTGAATGTATTTGAAACATCTAATCAAATCCCACACAAAAATAGTGACTCTACATAAGCTACTACATATACCTAAATATTTCAATTAGGCATATATTCAATCAATATATGTTTGTAGTCAATAGACATGATGACTATTTTAACCTTTTAGGGTTTAGCTAATGTAAATCCTAAGTTATATTAAAGGGTCGAGTTATCTAAATTAGAGAAATAATATGCAATAAATAACCACTAATTTGTTATAGTTTTTGATTTATTTTTACTTTCTAAAAATAGTAATAAATATTTGTAAATATATACTTATCTAGAAAACAAATATTGTGAAATATTTGGGTGCTAAAATCTAGGTTACAGATAGGTCTGAGTGTCATCAATAGGGCCCCTAGGTCTAATTCTTCACTAGATAGTAGCACCATGTAACTCTAGTGTCCTAAAAATGGTGTTAGTGTCCTCTTTATAGGACTATTACTATTTTCTAAGAGAACCTATGCCTATATTTATGGGTTCTATTCCTATGCACATGAAATCTAGAACTCTATATTGTGCCTATAATAACTAATTTATTATGCAAACCCTAATCCTCCTTACAAGTATGGAATAAGCTAAAAATGTGTGTTCATTATTAAGATAGGATAGACATACTCAGCACCCCATTTTGAAGAGAGTTTCCTATTGTAAACTTAGATTTCACCCTAGCTAAGTAAAGGATTATTCAGGTCCTCTACCCAAATCTAGTCCAACATGGGAATGACCCTAGGCTGTGGGTTACCTAATATTGGGTAAAACCTCTAAGATTTTTAATGAGGCTAGTTCCTCTGATGTATCACTTATCTCATTTCCAATATAACCTACTAATTTCTAGGGTGAAAAGGGAGAGAAATATAAATGAAAGGGAAATATAAGATAATGTTGGTGATGCACCTAAATTGATTGCTAATCCACTCTATTTGAACTTCTAAAAACACTAATGAGACAAGTAAAAGATTGAATCTACAAATCCAAATGTTTTTTATGCATTGGTATTTTATGTAGAGTTTTACCAAGTGATCAAAACTAGAGGGAAGTGATGGAGAGGCCTAATTCAAGGCACTAACCAATCAATGTATCCACTTGCTAGTTTTAATCAAATGACATTAAATACTAAACATGACCTGCATAACAAGATAAACTAGTAACTAGGTGAGATCAAAACTTGATAAGGGAGAGATTTATACCACATATGCAAATAAAATTGACATTAACAAACTATACCAAAATAATGATATATAAAACAATCATATATTCATCTCAAGAGGTTATAAAGCTCAATCTTAGTAGAGTCTAGTCATGCCCAAGAGAGGGATCCAAATCAAGATCTCAAAGATTGAATTTATAGTAGAAGGAAATGAGAGAGATGGGGAATATGCATGGGAGAATGGAGGAGTCATAAATGATCAAGATGACAATTTTACCAACTCTTCAAGCTCCTCATGCATTAATGTCACTAGAATTTTATGCCATCTTCCACTTGAATTGCTTATGAGGAAAAACTCCTTGTATCTTTGGACCTAACAAAGCCATGACCGTATATAATTTGAGTGTCTATAGGTACATAATTGTTGAGGATCTAGAGATGTTGAATATGAGACACTTATTCATAACTATTAATATCTATCCCTACTTCAATATCAAAGCATAGGTCTTACTATAGATTGAAAAACAATCTCATTTATTGGTTTTCCTATAGTTATCCTATCAATGAAGATCCTCCAAGCCACGTAACTTTGTCCTTGATATTTATTATATATAAATATACCTATTATTATTTTATGTCTTGTGGAAACTAATAATTCCCTGCACATGAGGATATTCCTTCTAAAAGAGTAATGAACATAGCCATGGAATAATACTATAATTTTTTGAGAATGAGGTTGGCAGGTTCTAAATCATTCACCAAAGGTCTTATATAAGATTTAATGGAGATGAAAATTCATCATAACCATCTTGACTATATGACTGTGTCCCATGTTTAAATGTGCTTGATTGATCTCTCATAGTGATGTAGATTTTTGAAGCATTTTCTCTGATTCAACTTCAGTCAAATTTGTTCTCTATTTGAAAACTCTTGGCTTCAAATTTTAAAATAAACCATTGATATGTGATCCATATTTTGGATTAATACACTTAGAAATAATTCATTTATCCTTAGGATATGCTATCAGTTCCATCCACTCAATGCGCTAATGCCACATGGTGGCCTCATATTTAATCTAAGCTCCTTGACCCTTTGACCCTCATCATACCATTGATATTTATCTATATGAATGAATGCAATCCATATATCTTCTACCAGTCTAATATGGTCAAGACACTTGTCACCCTCTCATTATATTTTATGATCTATTGACCTTTTGACTTTGAGCTTGTCATTAGATCTACTCTATATGATTACATGCACTTCATTGATATACCTGGACCCACTAGCCTTACCTATCGATACTTGCTATTAGATCTGATCTTAGATTCTAAGATTTGGACACTTATCATCAATGCATTTAGTCTTGGGTCTACTAATTTTTTGACTTGATGATCATCATTTATCTCTTTGATATGATTGAACACATGCCATTAGATTTACCTAGACCCACTAATTTCATCCTTTCCTTATTGCCATTAGATCTCAACTTGAGCCCCCAATATCTTGACACTTCTCAGCTCCACATTCATCCTTTGGAAATTTCAATCCAAATGGCTATTTTATGAGGTTTGAACTTGATGTCCTCACGCATGTTTCACTCTGCAAGTCTAACCTTAAAGTATTATATCTTGAGATATCAATCTCATCAATGAATAACTTCATGTCCATGTGATCTTTTGGATTTGAGCAGCCTCCTAAGTGAACTTATGAAGTGTGCAACTAGACTTACCTATCCATTTTTGCATGATATTTTATGATGGTCTGGTCCATTTTCTTCTCACACTATATGTTATGGGAATAGAAAACGTAAATATAAAATGATATTAATGAATTCTTTGAACCTCTCTATCTAGAAAATATAGATGATATTCATGCACATGATATTTCATACTATCCTATAGAAAATAATAATGATGCACAAGATTATGACACTTTTTCTCCTCCCTTAAAAGTAATAGATAATACTATAATTGATACTCTTTCTCATTATCTTGAATTAGAACAAGATTACAATGAATTTGGATTACAAATCCAAATTGACATTATGGTTATATATTTAAAATGAACGATAATTAAAAATTATACAATGATAGTCATCCTCTACCTATTCAATGTGAAAATCATGATAACATTAATTGTTAGGATTCTCCATGCTTTCCTAAGTCATTAGAATTAAATAAAGAGCAATGCCATGCTTTTAATTTTGTAAAAATTAAAAGTGATAAACTATGGATGACCCTAAAGTTGGTACTAATGTTGTTTTATCATTTTATCCTTAACCATATAATGAATTTTTTTAGGATCATCTTATACCAATGTTTCAAATAGGTGATAAATTACAACCCATAAGAGAGCCTTTTCAAACCACTACCATTCCTACTAGTCATATTATCTATATGATGTATGTTTTTGGTGACCTCCCAAACCAAGTTATTGATCTTAATTTTTTTTTAAATATCATATTGTGTGAATACAAAAGATAAATGTATCTTAAGGCAACCCCTTACACAAGTAGTCTATGAACATCCATATCCAAAATATTTTTATATGCCTAAATTATGATTATTTAATGATTGTGCATATCCTTACACTTATTTGGTCTAATATACCATTTGTTTTGGAAAATTGGGGAATGATGGATGCATTTTAGTAAAATATTTCTATAGAAGTTTCACAATAGACACTTAGGAATGGTTTGATAGTTTACATAGTGGCTCCTTATCTAACTTCGAAATGTTAGAAAATGCATTCTTATCTGATTATGATAAACACATTGTATCTAATATCACATTAGAATATCTATGAAGTTTGAAAAATGGTCATGATGAGTTAATTTAAGACTACATCTTAAGGTTCATGGATGCTTTACATTCATTAACCTATCAACCTTCAAACTTGGAAAAGCAATTTATCATCAATAGGGGTATTTTATCTTCAATATGGGTATTTTATCTTCATTTAAATAATGAGATATGCATAATATTTACATATAATTTGATAAATTATACATGGATGCATTCAAATATACATCTGATCTAAGTTCTAGAGCAAAAATTGTTTCTGAGTCAAAATCATCCTCATATAAGCAGGAATTATCAATAATAGAGAAATTCATATTATAAATCTCAAAGAAAGAATCTATTTTATTTTATTCATAATATAGATGACACACTCAAAATGGTTCCTATCAATAAATAAAAATTTAGGATACTCAATAAAGGAAATGAGCTAATGTACAAAACATCAACTCAAGTAAATACAGCTACTTACAATAAAAAGAAACTAATATAATTTGATAGATTCAAAGATCAACCACATGATATTATACATAAATTTTTAGATAATAAGTTAATCAATGTCCATCTAAATTAATATCATCCTCCTTATTTTCATGGGTACATGAAAGACAAGGCATTTTTCACATATCATGGTATTAATCGACATCAAGATAATGAATATTATGCATTGCAAGAAATTATGACAGAACTTGTAGATCAAGGATTTATTACATTTTAGAAGAATATAACTAATAAGAGAGATATAAATGGCCATGATAATAACACATCTCAAATTTTACTAACATAGATGCCAAAGAAAAATCATCACAATGAAGATAAGAGTTATGAACATGTAATATCAAATAATAAGTCTCAACTACAAATAACATAATTAGTTAATAGAGCTATAGAGCAATAGATTAAGTATCACAACAAAACTATGACTTCCAATCAATATGGTGCAAAATTATTATTCCCTATAAGATGGTCAACACATTCGATAGTTTTTAATTAAAATAAATAAACACATGTCACAAATATAAATAGTGGAATATATTTAAATAGAAAAATAAAATCTATTAACATTTTCAAAAATAATATAATCATAGAAAATAAGCTCTCAAAGTACAATACGAATCTCAAGAACATGTAAAATATCAAAAGTCCACATGATTCTGATATAAGATAAAATATACCAAGGATTGTATATGTATATATATACTCTTTGGTATATTTTATATTTTATTTGGACTCATGAAATTTTGATGTTGTACATGTTTGTGAGATTTGTATTGTACTTTGATATATTATTTAATGTGATGATATTAGTATTGAAAATGTTAATATATTTTATTTTTCTGTTTAATGATGTTGGACTTGTAAAATACACACACACACACACACACACACACACACACACACACACACACACACACACACACACACACACACACACACACACACACACACACACATAATGTTTTACAAGTAAAATATCATACAATGTCACTCTATAATGGGCTCATTTCCCTATACATACCTACCTCCCTCTACTCATAATCAAATATGTGAAGAGGAAGAATTTCTATCATCTACTAAAAATATTAAGTGAGATTGAATCCTTCATTCATCGTCCTCATCTATGACCACAAGTGACGATAGTGTCACATGCTCAAATTTTAAGTACATGTATTCCTAAAATAAAATATATCTAAGATATACCAATGGAGGAAGATGGGGCATATACTATTTTTTAAGCTCCTCCATCAATTAATAATTATCATCAATAACCACATCTCTATCGGTTATTTCATCATCACACTTTGATACCACTAAAACATAATTTATAATAGATATCGATACATAATTAAAAAATAGGGGAATACTCACCCAAAATATCCATAACACCCTCCAAAAATACAATAGGGATCACCTCACCAAACACATGTTGTGTGAGAACCTACAATAATGTCTCTACATTTACTTGCCAAAAATCATCATCCCCTATAAAATATAAATACAAGATATTAATATCAATATTATAAAAATAAATAAAGCTATATAAAAAACTATAAATACACATATACTTATAGGATGAGATTTAGTCTAGTCATTTCTACACCACCCTCTACTATACGAGCATCATTTAGTTCTACTAGAAAAATAATAAGCCAGCTATGGGCTGACCACCATAGTGTATAGGTTGGTGTGAAACTAACATCATACACATATAGTGTTTGAATCAATAGATCTAGATTTTCCATTTGGATCAGATCTAAGTGTGTAAAACTTAGTCATCCCATATCCCCCTCTTATAGTGGAACCATCACATATCATATCCACACATATGGAACTAGAGGCACATCATGTGGAATACAAAATTGTCTAGTAAAATGCTCAAATTGAAAGCATTTATATACCTTGGGACATTAGTATTATAACCAGAAACTCACCCAAATGCATCTCAAATCCACTGTACCCTCAAACCATCCTTTATAACCCCTATAAAGCCACTACACAATGAAACCAATAGACAATCAATCAAGTATTCAACCACAATCCATTGTCCCATCTCTCATAATGTAGGTTTTACCCACACATCTCTCCATGCATATATGTGGATGAGTTTATCCACCATAAGGCATCCCCAAATGCTAGATAACTATAATTTACTTATAGGTCCAACAATGTATAAGTTTGGTCGAGCCCAAACATCCTCTGCAACTCTCTTAGGTAAATGTATGTAGGTCCCTATATAAGTGGGCCATCATGGTGCAAACCAAAGAATATCTCTTTTTATGGTCCTTAATGTCAAGTAAATTCTATGCATTAAGTAGGAAATAGAAACCCCACCACCACCAAGTTTAATAAATGATACTAGAAAGTCACATAAGATTTTTTTGCAAATGTGAAACATTCACCAACATTATTTATGATAACAAGATATTCATATAATTAGGGCCATAATAAGCACCCTAAAGACATCTAGTCATATATAATTTAGACTAAGAAATGTGGGATAGCCCACCAACAACCTTTAGGGTCACCCATCAACCAAAAATTAGTAATCTAGAGCCATAAGGTACAAAAGTCTAAGTCCTATCATTGAACTAGGGTAGTCATTATGTATATATCATATCAAATCATCGTTAGCCACCCAATGTGATAAAGGCTACTTACATCTAAAGTGGATTCTCATATGTAATCAATGGTAGCTTGAACAATCTCCATTAAGTGGCCACGATGAAACTCTTTAGTCCACATATGCCCCTATAATCACAAGTTCACAAAAATAACATTATAAATATTATACATAAATTTATCAAAAAATTCAAAGCTTAATTGTTAATAAAATTCAAAATTTTACATGGACACGAACATTTCCTTGTAGACAAATTTATCGACAAGTTTAGTACGAACCTATTACATCTTACTCTACCCTAGTGGAAAATACTATGAATATGTTATTTTATTTTACCATTAGATATTATGGGTTTTTATTTTATTTATAATGTGATTAGTTATAAAGTTATGTTAGAATTTTAAATGTGAGTATTAAAACATTTAAGTGATTATATAATTTATAAATTGATGTGATTATTTTTGAATTTATGTTATAAATGTGATAGTTCATTTAATACATCCATTACCTCATAATAAAATACTAAGTGAGGGCATCACAAGGGAGAGGGTGCCCCCCACCACCCCCGCCCGCCCCCCCCACACACACACAAAGCATATTCAAATAGTATTGGGTCTTATAGTGTTTTATTGTGATATTTATGATCATGTTTTCTCGTGATCGATGTGTCATGTGCTTATATTTAATATGTATTATACATTAAAATTATATTTCATATTTATATTCTTATTTCACATATGGATTCCATACCCCCATGTTGATTACATACTAATTTTACTTGAAGATTTTTATTTTTATACTGCTTACACAATTATATTCATTTTTTCTTTCTTAGTGCACTCTCATGATTGTTTAACACTCTCTGATTTGTATTCACATACTCTTACATTTTATTTTATGGTTGTATACTTAAGTGGTAAGGTCTTGATGCATAATAATTGGATTATTCAACATAAATTTTATTTTGAAAATTAAATAAAAACTTCTAAACTACTCATAAGGTCATCAGAACATAAAACCATAATAATTGTGTGTATTTCATGACTTTATGTATGTTATTTAATCATTTTTTATAAGTAATTCAAATTTTGAATAGAATCATGAGATGAGTTATGTTAATTTGTACACACCTCAAACTTGGTAAAATATCCAAATTCAATGTGCAAAATGAATTAGGGTTTCATTAGTTATAAAGAAAAATCCAAAATTGGGGATGTTATTAGGTTTTGAAGTTTATATATATATATATATGATTTGAATATTTCATTTCATTTTTTAAAACCCTACATGTTTTTTTGTGTAGTTATGCTATAAAACTTGGTGAAGGACTTAACTTCCTATCAGTGCATGTGTTTAGTAGTCTTTTATTGATGTTACAAGAGAATGAGTTAGTTAAAGAACTAGTGGAATGAAATAATGAGATTATTGGAATAATGAATAAGAAAAAATGATAAATGGGAGATAAATGTAAGAGAAAAGGTACACTGAATTTGGAAGAAGAAAGGAGAGGAAGCTAAAAAGGGTGAACATTTCTAGAAAATCCTTATGGCCATTTTCAATTTTCCCAGGCAAATAACATTTTTGATAATCTATGACGGGTATTATGAGTTTTATTATCTAATTAGGGTTAATAGTTGGTTATAGTTAATCTAATACTCCTTATTCCTATGACAATACATTTTTGTTATAGATAAAGAAAACACTTTTGATTGGAATACTTGGAACTATTGTGGCCATGGCAAGAATAACTTGGTCTCTTATTGAAATCATGATTTATAGTTAACTATTCTTATAATATTTATTTTAAAATATTATTTTAATCATATAAAAATGGTTAAAGGGATACGTGGTTATTTGGATAAGCATTTATATATTTTTTAATTACCAGATTTGTTAGTTTATTATAATTTTTTTAGTTTTTCTCACTACTATGGACTTGGAGGTGAGATATTGATCTCACCCACAAGCCCATATAAGTGATCCTCATGATGAGATATCATTGAGTAGACTAATATTTAGGTTAAATAATAATGAATTAAACCTCACACTAGGGTTTGAATAAAATTACATGGTTTCAATAGGTTGTAAAAAAATGTTGAACCAACCCATCATTAGACATGTAGGTGGTTGTAATAACTACCTAAAGTTATAATTATTGGAAGGGATAGGTTGAATGTTAGATTACTTGGCTATACAAATAATTTGTCTTCAAATAATTATATAATAAGAACCCAAAATCACCATAATATGCTTGACTCTTGTTGATGTTGGCTATATTGGTGATCCTAATTACATATAATGATACTTAGAGTTGTGTGTAATTTAAGTCTTATTTCAGGAAATTAACTATTGACTAAAGTATATTGGATTTGATAAGATACATACATGTAAACAGTCTATAATTTAAATAATTAATGATTAATATAAGCATGCCTTTTCATTATTTATTTGTATTATAGTATATCACTTTTGGCAATAATTATATAAACTTCTTAATTCATGTAAACTAAAATTGAAATAATATTTAATACTTTACTACACCATTCACACTATTTGTCACCAATATAGAAAATTTCCTATCTACAAGCTATGACCTTATAATAAAAGTTTATTTCAACATTCACTATAATTTCATGATATCATTATCAAACATAGTATTTTTAGTCAGTATATTATCTAACTTATTAGTTGACATACATAATTTATAAACTAGGTGAAACTACTATTAATTTAAGATGTTCATGTCCTTATACACTTTGAATATTTACTCTTATAGATGCATATAATATAGACTTGGATACAACCAAAAAATTAGTAATTAAATATGAGTGGTGATTTCATTTAGTGTCAATTGAATACTTGATATGTACGAATGCTTATTCGATTGAAGTTGATTTATACTAGGAATTTTAGAAATTGATGTATATTTTACTTAATGATATTAAATTGTATTGTATTAGATGCATGGTGTAGGATAAATTTAAAAAAATATATATATGCAATAATTAACTTTATACCTAGCATGTTGGATGCAACATCCTTGAAAATGTCATGTCAGTAATTCAAAATGAAGTCACTTCTAGATTGGATGATGATGTGGCTATCACACACATAGATTTTACAACTTAAGTGAGGGCAGTCAAAAATCATACCCTACCATCATTCCATTATGTGGAGAGTTAATAATTAAGGGTGGGACAAATTTTACACTTTAATTTTATTTCAAGTCATTAGTTCTAAGTATTACCAGGGCTCGATGAATTCCATTTTAAGCTCAATATTTTAGGCTACTATCAAAATGGGAGGTGATAGGGACAAATTAGAATCAACATCCTGTTTAGATGTCTGTAGCATGAAAAAGGTTTAGAGGAATTTACATATAGGGTGTCTCACCAAATTCATGTAGAGGGTCACTAATCATGATGCTGAAATATCAAAGGAATTTTTTATGGTGTGGAACAAGAGGGATATGGATATAAGAGGCGTAAGAATATCTATAACCAAGGAGTTGATAGATGAAGTTACATAAATATCTTGTGAAGGGGCTAAATCCTTCAAAGATCAATCAAAAAAATAGTAACTCTTGTAGAGGTTTTTTTGAACCAATGAGATTATTAAAATAGACAAAAAGGGGTTCCCCTATTCGGATCTTCCATGGCACTAGCTTGAAGTCTATTTATAGATAATTAAGTATATCACCCTCAAAGGTAAGTACACTCTCATTTTATTATATAATTTCCTCTTATTGAACCATTTTCAAGGATCAAAATTAGCCTATCATATTTCCTTCTAAAATCCCTAGAGTGTATTGCACTAGCATACCACATCAATGAAGTCAATCATGTCATCCACCAAGGACTCATTTTCCTATTGGTAAAACATGGTGAGACACTTCAATGTAAGGAGGTCCTACTAGAGGGGTCCTCCATAGAGGAGGACTCCCCTAAGGAAGATCCTACCCTAGGATCTGATTGTTTGATGCCCAACTTATCCCCTATTAACCCCAATTTTAAGGGCTTTATTAAGGATCATCCCCTGAAACTCATTATCATCAATCCTAAACCCCTTATGTTGGAGGAAGGAAACTTAGATGGTGTGGTGGGAAAAGGTAAGACCACCCTAGTGGAGGTGATTTTAACCAACAAGGATCAGTTGGAAAGGTTTAATAAAAAATTACATGAGGCAGGGATGTGTTTGGTAGGTTTGATCTAGGATTAGAATTCCATAAATAAGGAGGTCTCCAAAATGATTCAATCTTTCTCTCAACTATCAAAGGCTTAAATTATTCCATAGAAGCAACTTATCGAGGAGGTGAATACTTATTTCCCAAAGTTCCCCCTTAAATGCCCCATAAAGAAGACCCCTATGAGGGAACATCCATGAAAGAGACCTAAAATGATCATACTTAAGGAGGATGTAGAAGTCTCAGGCAACATAACTAGGGCTATAATAACCAAGAAAAGACAGGTTGAGTAAGAGAAGGAGACAAAGGATGCTAAGGAAATTACAGATGGATCCCCTCTTTCAGAGTAGATTCTCTTTTTAATTTCCATTTGTTTTTGTCCTTTGCTTTAATAATTAACTACTAGTCTTGTTATTTTATTTTTTGGCTCTCAGCCCATGGGGCTTGTTTCAAATTACTGCACTTTATTTATATTTTGATTCTTGGTCCTTGTAAGACTAGGTTTTTTACCTAATCAAATAAAAAATCAACTTTCTTAAACCATGTTTGTGATTCTTATACCTTTGCATGAAAGAATTTTATAAAACATCCTATTGTTATATGTCATTTAGAATGTTTGGTGTGAATTATTTATGAATTATTATGCTTGTGATTTATGAAAATAGCCATCCTTCATGTTAAGGGATGATGAGTGATAGGAAATGAGCCTTTATATAAGTCTCTCATAATTGGTTAAGGAAAAGGATAACATTTTTTATACATTATAACATTGAGTATTATTGATGGGGAATATGACCTAACTTCATTTAAAGTTTGAAATCTATTGAAATGATTTGGCTAAATTAATGTTATAGCTTTATACATTATACATCCATTGTACTTTCTAGTTTACGTGTATGAATTATTTAATATTAGATAGAGGGGCATCCATAGTCAATATTAATGATGCATGTAATAGTGATTATAATTCCACATCGTTCTCAATTTATTTTTGATGGCCACATCACCATTATCTACCCCTTAGTGAAAAAATGCCCACTTTGAGTGGGGAGATGTGTGAGGGTCTGCTAGTCTATGGTTGGAGGTAAATCACCTAAGTGATGTTCTCCATCCTTAAAAATTATCATAACTATCAATAATTAGTTAATTATGGATAGTCATGAGTAGATTGCTCATGAAAACTATTGAAATTTTGATGTATTAACTTATTGTATTATTCAATAGTGGTTCAAACCAATATTATATTATTATGTAGTGTTGTAGTGTAAAACATGGTATTTTACTGTCATCTTGTAAATGATATTTATGGATTATATATCACCTACATATTTTACACTTGGAAAACTCAAATTTTGGCTATTCCTCCCAATTCTTGACCTTTTCCTACTTCTACAAGTTGCATATCTACCCTATCTTGTGCCCCTTGGCATATATATATTATTTTGACCAGTCTTATATTGATGACCCAAGCCTTATATATTATCTTGAGTTCTTAAAATGTAATAATCTTCCATCTCTACATGATCTAAACCTGTACCTAATTTCATGCTCTCTAGACACTAATGCCCAAGATAGACACTAACATTAGCATTAGTGTCCTGACCCAATGCAAGTGTTGAGTTACCTAAAGTCATCTAATTTTCAAAAAAAATGTATCCTAATGGTCATCCTAAGTACTTTAATGTGATTTACTTATCCAAAGGGATTGATATAAATACAAGATCAACCCTCATTTATACCTCACCTAAAAAGACCAAGAGAGACCAAGGAAACCTTTCAAAAGCACTCTATCAAGCATCAAATTGAATAAATCTTTCCTATTTCCATACCAATCATAGGTACAAAACATCTACAATTCTGAAGTACTAAAATATCAGCCTACGAGCCTAATTTTCTAAGGTACAAGCTAGGTCATTGTTGTACTTGATTTACACATATTACATGATTCACAAACAAGCCAACATATAGGGGAGAATTAAATGAGTTAGAGGACCTCTTATGGAGTATTAGATATGTATGTAGTGAAAGATAATAGTGGGTTTTTAAGGGTTAGCTCAACACCATACTCCCATTAACCAATTTTTCTTAAGGTCACTATGAAGATGAAGAAGAACTAATGTTTTCACATTTCATGAGGTGTGACAATCCATGACTTGGATTTGAATACACCATAGTAAATTTGAATCAAAACTCAAAATAATATAGGTGGTCACATAATTTTACAATAAGTATTATATACATTACACTTATGTCGAACCTAAAAAATAACATCGATGCAACTATCCCAGGCTAACCTTAGTGTCTAGAGTGCTAGAAGTTTCAAATCTAGAGTATGATGACTATTATAAAATCTCCTTCCACCTTATTTTATGTCTATTCTAGACTTAACATTATTTTAACATCATAACCATATAAGTATATCACTTCTTTGTCATTTACATGCATAACTTAGTTGTACTTTACATATTTAACCTATACTTAACATAATAAATTTAGTGTATGTTTATGTCTCAATTTAACATTTAATTGGCATGTTATGATAGTTTTTCAATATACATTTCATTTAAAAAATAAATTTATCAGTGTCATTTTATACCAGGTTTAGTATCCAAGGTTATATATAATGAAATGTTGGATATTTGAGTTAACAGTTCATTATTTAGGGGGTGTTTACTCTATTTTTGATGTCTAAATCCTAAGGGAAACAAACAAGATTCTAGTCCTATGTTGAAGAAAATATAAATCTACAAAGTTTTGATAACTTAATATCCCCTATGTCATGCCCTATTAAAAATATTCTTTTTTTCACACCATCAACATGCGAAACTTAAACATATGGCATAAGACACTACAGTGTCCTCACTTGACTTGCTTGGCTAAGTAGGATAATTTTGTATTTTAGAATGTGAGAATGTTGATTACCTATTTTCACCTATTCTTATTCTTGAAAAATTATGAATATGGAGATTAGTCAACAAACTTTCCTATTAACTTTACTCTTATGATAATTGGAATACACACTTTGCATAAAGGAAAGTCACTTGTATTGAATTGAAACAAACTTTGCATTTAATGAAAGAACACTTGCATTAAAAGAAACATGCTTTGTGTCAAAATGGAAATCACATTTTGATTTGAAATATAAAACACACTTGTAGTAAAATTAAATATACCTATATAAAAATAAATACACTTTTAAACTATAAACTAAAAATACCAATTGTCCTAATCTTCTGAGAGAAGTGGGCCCTTTTTCCTTCCTCAGAATAGGATCATATTTTACTTAGTAATGGAAAGGAATGCTGAAATTTATTAATACTTCATTGTCAAAAGAAAAATATATAGATGCTGTAAATTCTGATGCAAAATTACACTTGAATGTTTCTTCTCTCTATTGCCTATTTTTTATTATCCTAGAATGAGAAGGAGACATATATTTAAAGCACATCTCAATGGCCATTCTCATAATACAAAATTTGGTGATATAAACAAAAAAATACACTTATTAAAAATAAAATATCTAGGAATCAAATCCCATACTTATAGGGAGATGTTGGAACTGATTTAACTAACAATAGATCAATAATAACTAACATATATCTGAAGAGATTATGTGTAGTTTTATAAAATAGAAATAAATTTATATTCAGATCATTTTTAAACTATTACTATGAATAGTAATGTCTAAAATAAGATATCTAAAGAGGTAATATATATATATGTATAATAGATATCTTTGGAGTTGTTATATTAATCTACAGAGTATAGCTAGACATCTTCATAGTATAGCTAGATAGGTATTTGAAACTTCATCAGACATCTTTAGAGATTCCTAGGTGGATCTTTGGAGCTTTGATAGAGCATCTTTAGAGCTCTAGATCTTTAGATATTGACTAAGGATCTTCATATCTCATTGGCTTCTATGTCGGGTCTTCAAAATTGTTGCCAAAACTATTGATGACTTCTTAAAATAATCCTACTATAGAGATTTATCTATATATACAAAACTATACTAATTTCATCTAATTTAGACATAAATAACAAGATAGATAATCAACAATGTATCACATATGAATAAAAGACAATTACACACATTTCCTACTTAGATGAGACCTTAACTATTAAATGTAATGCAATATATAACTAAGAGGAAACACTTATGGATAGTTTATATGAGATATAATGAGATATATAGAATGTTCATCATTTTTACCCACACTTTACCTTTTGTAAGTCCTCTTGCAAACCAACGGAGATTGTTCTTTAGTCCAAGAGTCCAGATTCTAACCATTGGTTAAGATCATAAATTTTAAAATGATGTCCCCAATCATAATTATTTCTAGGTAAAATCCCAAAATCTCTTACTATAATGTGTAAGCATGCTTAAATTCTAATTCTACCTGATTGTGCTAATTCTACCAAAGAAACATGGGACATAGAAGAATGGGTGGCCTAAATCTCATGACAATCCAAACATCTGACCCTCCTTCTAGGAGCTAAGTGATAATCTGAGTAAGTTCCCTATTTCTTTGGAGACTCCAACTGATGGTGGTGGGAGACATGAATTCCCTATGTTTTAAGGCAATAGGAAAGTCTCCCACCTAGTCATAATTGCCTTGATATAGATGGAGGAATGTTGGCTGAAAAAATCTTAGAAGGCTACTACACTTTATCTTAATAACTCATGATATTTTTTTTTCATGTACATGTGATACAAAGGTTGGAAGGTAATAATTTTGTAAGCTTCTAGAAACTGGGACATCATATATAAGCCTATAATAATCTATAGTTCAAATAATTGATTATGTACTTGATCCCAATTAGTTTGATTTATCATAGTGGACATAAGCTCATGAAGGGGTAGATGAAAATAATGAATATCTCTTATGGGTCTCTCAATATTTACAACTATCTCCCTTATTTCCCTCTATATAGCCTATATGGTAGCTTACAACTCAGCATTCAGAGTTATCAGATCCTATATTCGAGTATTCTATTGACCAAGTAATTCACTATGACTAGCAATAGAGTGTTGTATATTATCAATCTAAACATCTTTGCTACCAATAGAGTTTTATAGATTATTAATTTGAGTATCCTTATTTACAAGGGAATTTTTTAAGGTGTTAAGTTCATGAGATCGTGAGAATAATTGATTATAAATTCTAGTTTGTTTTGTATTAACTACTTTTATGATCAATTCTTATGCTCGAACCTGGGTAACATAATATTCATATCACCTTTCTAAATTATTAATGGTTTGGTCCTTACCTTGAAAGGTCAATATGAGAAAATCTAGCTTTGCTTGCTGTTGCTAAATATATTCTTCATGTCATGACAGGGTCATAGCATGTTACAAATATTTTTTATTATGAACATGCTGAGGATAAGATGAAGCTTCTTCTATGAGTGGAACTTTACCCTTGTCAACTATGGAAGGTAAGGGTATTTATTCTTTAGCTGCAATCTCTTATGCAAGGGTTTGTGTTTCTTTAACTATTTGTTCAACATCTATAACTATTATGGGAGAACTTACACTTCCTAAAATTTTTGATGCTTATACCTCACTTTCTTCTTCCTCCTAGAGAATAAATTGATGACTTCATTGAGGTTTTATAGATGGATTAGGGTATAATTATGAAACCCTCATTTTTCATTTTTGACCTCCTACACAACATCTTTAGATCTACATGCATCAAATATGGACTTTCCTTTGTTCTTTCTATCATAGAAGGAGAAAAAAGATGTGATTTCTTACTAGGAATTTTGAGTAAATTTTTCAAAAATGAATACCAAGTTTTCTCACTATTTGGTTTCTTTAGGAAATGGTGTTGACAGATACGATGAATTAAACCATGACGTTTAATTGACTCAGTGCCCCTTTCCAATTTTTGAGCTACATTATGAATAACATGGTGAAGAAAATAATGGTAGGTTTACCTAGCACTTAGGTTTAGTGGCTCCTTTCTTCAAATGAATGAGAAGTTTCATAGTGTCTCCACCAAACATACTAAACTATCCATCATAAGTGAGGTATTTCATGATCCAATATGAGACATTATGCCATGGAAGTGGAAAACTATCTTGAATGATTCCTATGGCCATGCCTTAGGAAGTTTTGGCTAACTTAAGATGGGGTTCATTACCATCAATGAACATTTGAATCAGATAAAAAACTCAATTTGTCAGTAACAACCATGCCTTTTTCAAGAATCCCTAAAATTTCACTGATAATAGAGGAATCAAAAGGAATGTTTTCACCCTAGACTACAGAATGATCTTCATCAAAATTATAAAAATTCTTGAACAATGTTCTACTAAAAACCTTGGAATGTCTTCAATAAATTGAGCCATCCTACTGCTTCAAAATTAACCCTAGTAGATTCATCTTCTAATAGAAGTTCTACTGACTCGGGTTCACTTTTCTTCTTACCTCCCATCTTTATAGTTGTATATAGTATTCTCAAAAGCTTGCTTCCATAATACAAAAAAAGAGTTTAAAATCACACAAAGCATTGAGTAGGGCAAGCAAGTTGGGATATGATGTGGTAATGAATAACAAATAAAGGGGTATCATGAAATTATATAATAAATTATGGCTAAGCACTTTAGATCAAGTAATTTTTTAATGAGGGAGTACTTTTTAAGGTCAACATCAATGATTTGGTGTGAGAAATTGTTTTTGGTGACACTTGAAATGATATTTGTAATCATTTTCACATTAGGACTTATCTTTTGAAAAGGTCTTTGAAATAACCCCACATTAAGTCTTAAATTTAATAAATAGTACCAGATTCAATCACATCCATGTGGCATCAAAGAAAATTATCTATATTTATAAGTGTTGTCCACTTAATGGTCATACATGCAGAACATAAAACATAAAATATTTAATTTATTAAGAAGTATAATTGTACCCCTACTATAAGGATATATGCTTATCTCCTAAAGTTGCCATGTGTCCTAAAAGGATAAATAATTTTAATAAGATAAGCTAGTTGACAAGACAACATTTCATGTTTATTATAGAATTTTATTTGAAAAGTGTTATTTTTGGTTTTCACTTATCAGTGGTTTTTTATAACTTTTATACTATATATATATATATATATATATATATATATATATATATATATATGAATTTGTGAAGGGAGGAGAAATTCCATTTGTTGGGTTTCATCACTCCCCCTTATTGGATGTCTACTATAAATATCATTCATCTTTAGTGGAAGAACTAGGTTATTCCATAAGGTCAAATTGGTCTTGATTTGGCTTAATGAACTCTTCCCTACTGAGAGGTCTTGTATACACTTTAAGCCTATGACCTTTGACTAAAAGTGTCCTTTGATCACCATCAACTAGTTGAAGTTGGATAGAACCATTGTTATTGATAGTTTTGAATAGGTATGGCCCTAACCATCTTGTCTTGAGCTTACCTTTGAAATACTATAATTTGAAATATAATAGAAACACCCAATCACCTTCTTGAAACTGTTTCTCTCTGATATGAGTATCATGCTACTATTTTTACTAATTTTGGATCATGCTAGTTTGAGTGAGTGCATCCATTATTAGTTCATCCATCCCATTGAATTGAATGATTATTTCCTTCTCTGCTTTATCAAAATTAACTCCCATATTAACTAGTATATTTAGTGTCTATAGTTAAAACCCTATTGGAAATAAATGTTTCTTTCCAAACACAAGTTCATATGGAGATAATCCTATGGTAGTATTCCATGTTGTATTATATGCCCAAACTAATTCCATTACTCTATCTACCCAATCTTTCTTGCTACTATTTTAGTTAAAATGTTTTCAAGCTCTTGATTGGTGACCTCCACTTGCCTGTTAACTTGGGGGTGATGTGGTGAGGATTTATAATGATTGATTTGGTACAATTATGTAAAATCCTTGATCATTTTAAATGTGAATTAGGGCCTTTGATCAGAAATAATAGATCTAGGAGCTCTAAATCTCAACATGATCTTATGATATAGGAAATCAACAACCTTTTCCTCAACAAAGGTGATTGTTTGCACTTCAACCCACTTAGTAACATAATTAGTACATATTAATAGATACTCTTTTTCTTGAGATGGTGTGTTGATTGGTCCAACAAAATCCAAACACCATTTATCAAATTGTTCTAAAACTATTTGAAGATGGAGTAGAATTTATGAGGATAGAGTAGGCTTACCAACTCTTTGGCAAGGATCACATTGCCATACAAACATTTTTATAGTCTTATAAAGAGATGGCCAATAATAACCTACAACAAGAATATTTTGAATGGTATTTGTTGCTAAACAGTCCTTTTTTCTAAATAATGTCCTCCTCTTGGTTCACTATGGCATGCTCTTATGATGTCAAATACTTCATCTTCTCTTACATACCAGTCTAGTTTTAAATAACATGCCTTTAAACCATTTGAAATGAAAACTATTTATAATCAAACATTTTCTTTCTTTAGAAGTAAAGGAATGAGGAGACTTCCCTATTGCTAAGTAATTTATCATGTCTTCAAACCATGAGGAGTATGTAGATATAGAAAATAGCTATTCATTTGGAAAAGAATCTTTCATAGTTTCATCTTCACCTATAATGATCAATCTAGACAAAAATTTAGAAACAATATTATACTTTCCAGGCTTCTCTATGATGGTAATGTTGAATTATTGCAATAGTAGTATGTATCTAATAATTTTACCACCCTCTACTAGTTGATTCATTAAGTACTTAACAGCAGAATGATCTATATAAATAAATACCTAATGACCAATAATGTAATGCCTAAACTTTTTTATGTCATAAACAACATCAAGAAATTATTTTTTTATTGTAGTGTAGTTTTTATATATGGGAGTAAGATTCTTATTGATGCAATAAATGGCATACATTTTCCTTTCCTCATCTCTTTGTCCTAGAACTACCCCTAGTGTATTATTGGAAGCATCACTATAAATATGAAAAGTCTATTCCCAATTAGGTCCTTCCAAAACTAAAAAAATCATGAGTTTATTTTTTAATGTTTCAAAAGCTTCTTGACACTTATCATTCCATATAAATTCACTATATTTTGTTAACAAGGAAAACATAGGTACAACTATTTTGCTAAAGTCTTCAATAAATAGTTTGTAATATCTTGCATGACCAAGAAAACTTTTGACATCTATTTATGTTTGAAGAATGGGGAGACTAGAAATTACCTCAATGTTCTTGGGATCCACTTTTATTCTTTGAGAAGAGATATGATGTCCTAAGACTATCCCTTCATTAGCTATTATTACACACTTCCCATGACTCTAGGATACTTGGTGTTCTTCTCATCTAGTGAGCACTTTATCTAAATTACTTAAGGCTTCATAGAATGTGTTTCCATAGGTAGTGAAGTCATCCATGTATACTTACACAATCATTTATAAGATCAAAAAATATAACTAACACTAGTCTTTGAAAGGTAGCAGATGCATTGCACAATCTAAAAGGAAATACTATATAATAAAATATTCCTCAGAGGCAAGTAAATATAGTTTTATCTTGATCTTCAAGAGATATTATAATTTAATTGTATCCATTCAACCCATATAAGAAATAAAAGTAGTGATTTCCTACCAAGTTATCCAAAACTTGATCAATAAAATGCAAAGGAAAGTAATCTCTCATTGTGGCTTTATTCAGTTCTTTATAATCTATGCAAACTCTCTATTTTCCATTCTTCTTAGGTACAATGATTAGAGGTGAAACCCATTGCCTATCAGATATGGGGTAAATGAAATCAACTTCCAATAGTTTTTCTATTTCCATCTTTACAATTTCTTTAAAGGTTGGGTTAATTCTCCATTGTGGTTATCCAACTAGTCTAACAGTTTAGGTCTAGATGTGATGGGTATAGACACTGGGATACATTCTTTTCATATCACTATAATCCCAAATGAAGGATTTTGTGTGCCAGACCAATACATCAAACACTTTAATTTGTTGTTAGTTAGTTAACCAACTATTGATATTCAATAGTTTACCAAGATGGATTGGAATTTATTTAGTACCTAGAATGATGGAATTGAGATGATTGTATTCACTCACCAAATAATTCAATAAAAATGTATGTGGTAGTAGCATGTGAAATGTAGCCACATCCTTGTATAATGTTTCAATTCTAGAGATTCAATTGTCCATAGGATAATGAAAGCAATTAAAAATGAATTCTACCCTTCTTGAACCCCAATAATTATGGTTTGTTGGATATCTTTTGGACTAGATAACATGTTTGGGGAACCTATGACACTGTTTTGGTTCTCAGTAGTGAAACTAAATTATTCCCATTCATGATTGTTCATTTTTGGAGCTAAGATATTAGTCTTTGAAGCTAAGCTATCAGTATTTAGAGCTAAGCTATTAATCTTTGGAGATAGACTTTTAGACTTCAGAGTTAGGCTATCAAACTTCAAAGCTAGGCTTTCAGACTTTAGAGTTAAGCTATCTTAGTCTAAATCTTTATTTATCTATTCTTCAAATTCTTGGACATGTTATTTTATGGTAACCATAGCTAAAGAAGACACAATATTCTAATTTTGTTTAGGTTGATCCACCCATATCTGTTTAAAAAGATCCATTGAAGGTCTAGCAAGTGGATAAAGGGTGATTTTTTTGTGTGTATTTCATTAAAAATAGTCATATTACTAGATCTACAATCAATTCATACTATGATTATAGCTAACTAAGGTCTTCCAAGAATAATTGGATACCCTACCTTCATGGGTTTAAGTTGAAGGATAATGAAATCTATAGGGTATTCTTAATATTCTATGGTGACTGGTACCTTTTCTATGGTTCCTTTAGGCACAACAGTGGATTGATCTACCATTTGAAAATTCATAGTGGTAGGTTGAATCCCTATGAGGGATAAAGACTCTACTATTTTTACAATCATTATGTTGATGTCAAAACCCAAATCTACAAGCACATCTGGTATGAACTTGTTCCCAATTGTCATATTCATAGGACTATCAAGGTCTCTATATTTAGGAATAAGTATGTTTCCTACTATTAAATAAATAATTTTTTTAGTTACATGAATTATTTTTAGATATTATTTCTTGCTACCTGGTGCTTTGAAGCATAATCCTTTAATTATTTGATTCAATTTAGGAATATCCTTAATGGCTTTTAATAGTGGAATTTCTATCTTCATCTCTCTTAATCCTTGCACTAATTCAAAATCTTTCCTAGGTTTTGCTTCCTTCAGTATTTCAAAAAATGGAACAACAGGGGGATATTGAATTGTGATTGATATGATTATAGTTGCGGTGGCTTCCACCTTGTCTTCATTTGGTTCTTGGACTATAGGTGACTCAAGAGTGTTTTCATCATTGGGAATTTAAATTATGGTAATGGGTGAATCTCCTAGTACCTTTCTTGACTTGGGTTGAACATTATGACACTTATCTAAACCATTTACAACACTACTTTCTTAGTTAGCTCCATAAACATATTTTACCTATTATTAAGATTTGCCACTAGTTGGGCAATCAATTGTGGTTGGTTAAACTACTAATAAATTGGTGGTGGATGAGGTTATGAATTCATCAAAGCCTATTTTGGAAGAAACCTTCTCTATGTTTGATTATGAGACCATTGTTTATTTGGCTATTAAGGTGGTGAGTGATGTATCTAATGTGGTTATTGGTTTAACTATTGTGTCTAGGGTTGTGAATGATTTTAAGGTGTCTCTCATATCTATGGCATCCATTCCTGAGTAACCCATGGTTGTGGTTTTAGTGGTGGTCCCCAAATTTATGGGGTGACTTGTCCAGTCCATGATATCATCCATGGATTGGGGAAAATCTCAGACCAAACTAATTTTGAGCTTAGGAATACTGGTTTCCTTATCTTTGGATAAATTTCACTTCCTTAATTGCATGTACTACTTGTTTTACCTAGTTTCTCATGGTAAGAAGATGATTCTAATTCTTAGTGTCATGGTCTAGGTCACAAATACCACATACCTCTATTTTATCTAAAGGATAATCTTTTACCGCATGTTTAAGCCTACATCTAGGATAATATATTGACAATGATTAAGTGTTGGTGGCACTGGCCTTTGCTTGAGATTATCTAATGTGGATGAGAATTGTACTATATTATCTATTTTGAAATTAGAAAATTCTTTCATTAATTGGCTAACTTCAAGTGATTTTTCCAACTGTGATTTTCTTATGCTATGTCTTGTCTTGGAATAGTTAGTACATAAAGCTGAAATTTGATGAAAGGTTAACTTGTCAATGCCACACTTTCCCATTAGGTTCAAATCATCACATGCATCATCATCTAGGCCTTTTAAAAAACTATCTTTATGACCTCCTATGTGAGTTGGTAACCGCTCTATTTATGGTCAAATATGAACCTATAAAGTTAATCTTCTAAGGTTTCATCTTCATCTTATTTTATCTTGAAAAAATATTCATTTTGTTATCTAACTCTAAAATAATCCAAATATTTATCAAGAAATATAGTTTTCATTTCTTCCAAAGTAATTATATAATTACCCTCAAGGTCCATGAACCATCTCATGTATACTTCCTTAAGTGTAGATGGGAATAAAATTACCTTCATATTGTTAGTGACATAGTTATATGTTTGGTAGAGAACCTGAAATTCAAAGAGGAATTGATATGGATCCTATGAGGATTTACCTCTAAAGGTAGGCAAAATATATGGCAAGATATTTTTCAATGAGGTTCTATCATCAGGACCCAATCTGATTAGATAGGAAAAAGTTTTGTCTTGTTGAGGCTGCCTATCAGGGTTTTCTACATGTGCATGATCATCTCCCATATTTTCTTCCAAACTTTGGTTATCAATCCAATCCAAGTTCTCTTCTTGGATTCTCAACCTATGGTCTACTAATTCAGGAGGAGAATATTTTTTGGTGATTAGATCTTTTTCTTGTAGATATTATAGATCAAATCCTATTGTTTTAGAAAGGATATTGTTAGGATCAATTATTCCTATGGGAGAAGATGTCCTAAATATAATTATTCTTGTAGGATCTATTTATGAAGATGAGCCATTTTTAGGAGAGGAATTAGAAAAAGTTTGTATAAATATTTCAATTTCCTTTCTTTCACTTTTTTATATTTCCAACAAGGATATAATCCTCTCTTATTCTTGTTTTAATTGGGAATATTTAGAGATAAACCATCCTTAAAAATCTCTTAGGTAGTTCATAAATCTAAGGAGTCCTAGATTATTTTTGTATTTTTGGGGTTTATGCATGTTTTTAAAAATTCCTTGTATAAATATAATATAGGATTTCACTAACACTTATTGATTAAGAGTCCTCGACAATAACACTAAAAATGATAGGTTATCACTATACCTTTCATTTAACCAATTGATGGATTAGTGTCATTTTATACTAAGGCCAGTGTCCAAGGCTATATGCAATGAGATGATAGATATTTGAGTTAGTAATTCATTGTTTTGGGGGTGTTTACTTTGTTATTGATGTCTAAATCCTAAGGGAAGCAAATAAGATTCTAATCCTATGTTGTAAAAAAGGTAAATCTAGAAAATTTTGCTAATTGAATATCCCATATGACATTCCCTATTAAAAGGATTCTTCGGTTCACACCATCAACATCCATAACTTAAACATCTAGAATAAGACACTACAATGTCCTTAATCGACTCACACAGTTGGGTTGGATAGTCTTGTATTTTATAATGTGAGAATGTTGATTACCTATTGTCACTTAGACTGCTTCTTGATAGTTTCTAAGTATAGAGATTAGTCAACAAACATTCTTATTAACTTTACTCTTATGAGAATTGAAAGACATACTTTGTATAAATGAAACTCACTTGCATTGAATTAAAGTAAACTTTGCATTTAATGAAAGCACACTTGCATTAAAAAAACACACTTTGCATTAAAATGGACATCAAACTTTGCTTTGAAAGAGAAATCACACTTGTAGTAAAATGAAATATATTTGTATCAAAATAAATACAATTTTAAAATATAAACTATAAATACCAATTGTCTTGATCTTTGGAAATAAGTGGGCCCTTGCTCCTTTCATAGAATAGGATCAGATTTTACTCAGTAATAGAATGGAATGCCAAAATTCATTAATACTTCATTATCAAAAGGAGCATATATAGATTCTAGTAATTTTTATGCAAAATTACACTTGAAAGTTTCTTCTCTCTCTCTCTCTCTATTATCTATTGTATATTATCCTAGAATGATAAGGAGACATTTACTTAAATCACATCTCAACGACTATTCTCAAAAAATAAAATATGGTTATCTAATTAGCCAAATATGATTATTCAAAATAGAAGATCTAAGAATCAGATCCCATACTTATAGGGGGGCATTAGAACTAACTCAACTAATAATAGACCAAGGATAACTAACATATATCTAAAGATATTATGTTTGTTTTTACAAAATAGAAAGACATTTATGTCTAGATCATTTTTAGACTATTACTATGAATAGTAATGCCTAAAATAAGATATATAAAGAGGGAATATATATATATATATATATATATATATATATATATATATACATGTGTGTGTGTGTGTGTGTGTGTGTGTGTGTGTGTGTGTGTGTGTGTGTGTGTACATGTATGTATGTATATATGCATAGTAGATATATTTGAAGTTGTTATATTAATCTACAGAGTACATTTGAAAATCTTTAGAGCACAACTAAGCATCTTTAGAGCATGATAGGACAAGTCTTCCAGGCTTTATCGAACATCTTTAAAACTTCCTATGTGGATCTTCGAATCTTTAATAGAGCATCTTCAGAGTTGTATATCTTTAGAGCTCGACTAAAGATCTTCATATCTCACTATGTTCTTTGTAGAGTCTTCAATTTTTTTACCAAAATGGTGTTGCCAAAAGTGTTGATGACTTATCAAAACAATCCTACTATAGAGATGTATCTATGTATACAATATTATACTCATTTCATCCAAGTTAGACATAAATAACAAGATAGAAAATCAATAATGTATCACATATGAAAAAAAATAGTTGCATTCATTTCCTACTTAGATGAGATTTTAATTATTAAATGTAATGCAATATATAACCAAGAGGAAACACTTATGGATAATTTATATGAGATATAATGAGCTATGTAAAATTCTCATCTTGTTATATATCTGATTATCACCCTTACACATTATAATTTATATATTATTAACCCTATTATACCACCAAAGTAGGTAGCCTCATATCCAATTTAGAGTTAAACATTTGGTGAACCTAACCTTTGAACATCATTTATGCCCAAGCATACCCTATATAATGATTATTACCTACTTTATTCCAATCTTTATTTACTTCATATATTTTATCATGGATGATATTTATTACCTTAGATGACTATATTATGATACTCTTAAAATTACTATCAAATAAGGGGTAAAAAATCATTACTCTTATATCCTTCCAATTGTTAAAGCTTCTAACCTCAAAGCCTTGAATGGTGGTAGGTACTATCTCTTTAATTAGGTCCATGCTCTCACCATTTCAATATGTGAGTTGATCCATATTAACTAAGATAAAGATACTTTAACCACACTCCCTACAAAACCATCATATGGTTTTGGTCTTCGATATTTACAATAATATGGATACAAAAGCCAAGGATTGGGAAAACATGAACAAGGTATAATTTAGATTATTATTCCTAAAAACAATATATCTCAGAATGGCTTAAGGACCCAAAAATACAAGTAATCTAAGCATGCCCTTCATGCACATTTTACCACACAAGTGGTTACATATAACCAATAGGTTCCTTCATTTGATAATAAAAGATTAGGCTAATACATCAAGAAAGTATTAATGATTTAAAAATAGATTATAAGGGGGACATGCCTTCAAAAAATTAATTCACACTCACACTAATATGCCTACATTTACAAATAGTATTTCATTTATCAAAGATGTTAGTTCCCTCATATATTTGTTAAAAATAAATTCTATACTAGAAGAGGGACATCAACTAAAGATTTCTCAAGCTCAAATTTTCATACCAAAAGTACCAAAGTTAGAAAATCCCATTGCACTACCAAGTTACCCTAAATTTAGCGATCATAAACTTTCATTTTTTATACATAAGGATGATGATATTCATATGCCTAGATTCAAAAATGTGGTGGGTTGCGACCAATGATTACACTTATGACAAACACCTCTATTCCCATACAATATCTTGTGTTTATGATCACCACTATTAGGGATCTTCAAAATCAGGTTTTTATACTTCAAATGCAAGTGGATATCCATAATAATAATGCACATATAAACTCCTTAGATAATCAACCTCTTAGAAAATTTATACCTAAATATCCTTATCAACAGTATTTTGAATTACCATATTTACCTCTTTTGAGACATAAGGATCCATTCAACCACATGATTAACTATATACATTAATATGATCAATGAACACAAGATAAAAAACTATTTCTCAAAGTTTTCCATATGAGTATTTCTTACAAGGTTCTAAATTGGTTCTATAGTTTACTAAAATGTTCATTAAATAATTTATTACAATTATAAGATGCATTCTTCATGCATTTAAATATTAACAAGGTGCCAAAACTTACATTAAAACATTTGTAAAATTTCAAACAATATGATGATGAATCTCTTCAAGATAATACTATTTTATTCAAAAGTACATCCTATGAGCTAACATTTAGACTCTTATATTTGTAATTACAATTTATCTTTAGTAGGGACCTTCTTTCCCCAGTAAAGGAAAGATTATTGCATAAATAATGTGGGTCATTTATACATTTATATAATTAAATACATAGATATGCTTCCTTCATAATTAATCATTCAATTGAACTTAACATATCACCCTTAAAGTACAAAAGTTTTATCCCTCACACAAAATATGGATATAACTTACATAAGGAACATTATGAACAACAATATGATATTCCTAATATTTATATGACTATTTTGAAAATGTTACTTAACATGGGTCCAATACAAGGTCCATATCTCATGCAAGAATATCAAAGTGAACAACATAAAAAAGTATATGCAACAATAAGATTTAAAAATTACCTTATACATGGGTGGTCGTTATTTTTGGAATAACCACATTGATCCTACATAAGAAAAAACTACTTGCAATGTAAGATGCTTACAAAAAATTGTCTTCGATCTAAAAAACTTACAAAATAAAGGAGAATGGAAAGACTCTTTAGGAAACATAATAATACCAATTTCTTATGGTATTAAAGTAATTAAATCATGGGTTTGGGTTATGCCCACCATATATCCATATGAAATTACACTAGGAACTCTTTGGATACAAAAGGGAAGCAAAAAATGATCCTAATTAGTAAGGTATTTCCTTTCATCATGAAGGCAAATTAATAGATATTCCAAATGACAAAATTATGTTTTCTACTACACATGAAAAACATGAGGAACATGCTATGTAATTTTTTAACCTATCCAATCATGATGCAAACAATGTAAAATATCTAACTTAAGGTTGTCAAGAACCGAGTGGGGGAGATACCTATTACCATCCATTGGATGAGATTATAGACTAGTCTCTTAAAATATTCCAAAAATACCAAAAAAATTAAAAACATTAAAAAATACAAAAAATATTTTTAGTACCTACATGTTTTATTGGCTCCTTGGAATCTATCCAAAAATATTTTTGGCACCTACATGTTCTTTTATCTCCTTATAATCTATGTGTTAGCTCCATGTTGATGGATGGCATATTAAGTTACTTATACATACATAGATATGTGTCATGCTTCTACTTAAGGGTGATACATGAATACACAAATACATGACCTATTCCTATTTTGGATGGTGGGCCTTCCCTCTACTCATGTCAAGTAGACATTGGGGGAATATTCTTTGATCTTAATACACACATGTTATATGATTCAATGGTCAATCTACACTATCATGTTTGATCTTACATATGTACTTGCGTATGTTGTTATCCATGAATATATTATACATGATACTTGATATGTTATACACTTGACTTTTTCCTAACACATTGATCCATGGGATAATATGACATGTTTATATTGGTTGTTGATACATTTATTTATGTACTTCCTTGAGTATCTTGACTTTCTATTACATTCCTTGTTCAAGAATTTTAATATGATCCTTTGCTTATAGCCCCCATGCCTATGTATCATTTAATTGACATTTACATATGTCATTGTTTTTTGAATTTATTTTTAGTGATATTATGTGTGTGATTGATTTTATTGTTGAGATTATATTTTTACTATCTATATGTTTCTATGATACTTATCATGCATATTAGGCCTTCATGCGATTATAATGGTTATATATGCTTCAATTATATATCTACCAAGACATGTCCCTTCAATATTATATATGGTTACATTCACATATTATACAATTATATTATATTTTTAATGTGATGCAACTACCAATTCCTATATTCCCTCACCTTAAAGGGGGGCATATTAGTGGGGGCATGTTATACAGTCATGTTCTCCACACTCGACAAAATTTATATATTTAATGGGGGAATGCTTTGGAAGTATGTTCTCTACACTTATTCAGTATGTGGTGCTTATATTAGTTTTAAAATTAAGTAGGGGCATGCCATATGGTCATGGATTCCACACAATCATAGTTTTTATATTTAGTGGGGGAAATCTTTGGAAGCATGTTCTCCACACCTATTCAATATTCAACATCTCTAGATTATAGTGGGGGCATGTTTTGGAAACATGTTATCCACATTGGTATTTATATTAGTTTTCAAATTTTCTCCAAATATAGTGGGGAGATAATTTGGAATCATGTTGTCCACACTTACTCTTTTTTATGACTTGGCTAAAACACATAGTTATATGATTTAGATTCATAGTTGTGGTATAATTCTATACACTAGTATCATTGTTATACATAGTTTCAAAATGAAACATATCTAAGCTACATATGCTATGCATTATCCACTTAATATTACAAAATCCAAATAATTTTCATATTTTAAAACATTTTCAAGGATTGTTACCACCCACCAATTGGACTTTTACGAACTATATTGAGCCAATATTGGTTCACTTTTTGGTATGGTTGAGGTGATCAAATCACTCAATCTCTCCAAATTTTCAAATTGGACTAGATATTATCATTTAAACTTACTAGTTTGATAATGTGGGTGACTTGGTTCACTCACATTCACCAGGTTATAAGTATCATTGAGTTGCATGGTTGAGCTAATCTCAATTGCCAAGTGACAACTCACTTTTGATCCAAATTTAGGGCCATGTGTCTTTCAAGATCTCTCTATCTCTTTGGATATATGAAATTTCAATATTTATCTATATTTATCCTAATCTCAGTTTTAGAGCCTTACAATGATACATCTTTTTTAAATCAAATTAAAAATAGGTAAGGTAGTTACATTAACACATAGGTGTAATCCTAAACCTTGCTCTTTTAATTTAAATTTATTTAAATTAATTTCAATATTAGATTATATGAAATAATTATATATTATAACATGGTCTTGGTTGTAGGTCAGTCACCAATAAAGCACTCAAGTTGGGCACATACAATGACAAGGTGTGTTATACACACCCAAGTAAGCATTCATTTCCTTTAAACTAGAAATTTCATTACTAGATTAAGGGTTGGAGAGTGTAGATGATATTTATGGATTATATATCACATTAGTATTTTATACTTGGGAAAAGTTAGACCTTAGCTATTCCTCTCAGTCTTGAACCTTTATCCGACTTTTACAAGTCTCATATTTTCTCTATCTTGTGTCTCGTGGCCTATATCTCTTAGTCTAAATGGTCTTATGTTGATGACCCATGACTTTTATATTTCCCAAAATACTTAAAATGTACTTATATTCAATATTTGTAATTTTTTAACATGTACCTAATTTCTTACTCCTTAGACACTAATATCTGGGATAGACACTAATGTTGTCATTAGTGTTATAACTTGATGAAATTGTATATTACCCTAAAGTCATCTAATTTTTAATGAAACATATCCCAATGGCTGACCTAAGTGATTTAATATTATTTACTTATCTAAATGGATTGATATAAATAAAATATCAACCCTCATCTATACCTCACATAGAAAATACCAAGAGAGTCCAAGGAAACTTATTAAAAACACTCTATAAAGCATTCAATTGAACACATATTCACTATTTCCATACTAGTCATAGGTACAACACACATTTAGGTCTAAATTAATAAAGAAATAATTAAATCTATTAATTTTTTAAGTTACAAACTAGGTCACTATTGTACTTGCTTACCACCTATTGCATGATTCACACAAGCCAACACATAGGGGAGAACTACATGAGTCTAAGGAAATTTTATAGAGTATTGGATATGTAATAAAGGCCCATTGATATTAGAGTATTTATATTTAGCTCGACACCATGTGACTACTAACCAATTTTTCCAAAAGGTCACTATGAAGATGAAGAACAAGGGTTTTGACATTTCATGAGGAATGACAATCCATGATTGAGATTTGAATGCACCATAGTGAAGAATAATCAAAACCTAAAAGCATCAAGGTGGTCACATAATTTTATAGTAGGTATTACATATCAAACACATACATTGAACTTAAACAATAGCATTAACATAACCATCCTACACTGATGTTAGTGTCTAAAGTGCCAAAAGTGTCAGATCCAAAATCTGATGACTATTTTAGAAATTCCTTCCATTCTAATTTCTATCTATTCCAAACCCAACATTTTTTTAGAATTAGAACCAATTAATTATATCACTAATTTTTCATTTACATGAATAACATAGTTTTCTCAACATAATAAATTTAGTGTATGTTTATATTTGAGTTTAACATTTAATTATGTTGTTATAGATATGATTATCACCCTTACACATTGTCATTTATATATTATTAACTCTATTATACCACCGAGTAGGATAGCCTTATATCCAATTTAAGGTTACACACATCTTTATATGGAAATATACTATATTATATATTTTAGTTGATGTTGATTCTATAGTGATGTACCTAGGTTTTTTTGTATTTTCTAAACTATACAATTGAATTTATTTTGTATCTCTTATTTGTACCATAATGTTTAAGTCCCAATAAGACTAATTTATGTTAAGCACAAGATTTTTAAAAATCTGATTATAATACCTCTATTAGCTTATAATAAATTAGTTTATTACTAAATAGTAATTTAAACAATGTTAAACTAATTTTACATGAAATAGTAATAACGCTATATATAAAAAATGTATGGTAAAATTCAGTTTTAAACTAAGTTATTTGTAACATGTGGTATCCAATCATAGGTTTAAACACTCTAACCTAATGAGTCCACTAATATTAACCTACCTTCTCCTCATTTATAGTAGGATAAAATGGTTCACACAAGAGAAAACTTTGTATGAAATACTTATAATTAAGATTAGTAACCCAAGCCAAACCCTTTAGCAACATAGAAGGTTGATAAGTTTGATCAGATACTCACAGTCCCAAATGGTACACAAGATAAAATAAAAATCATCGAAATTGAAGTAATTATGTATGAAAATTAAAGATAAAAAGATGTAAAATAGTTTTATTATAAAGAAAACCAAGAAAAAGAGCAGTCTAAAGAGAATCAAGTTGAAAGAGTGAAAGTGGCAATATAAATTTTGCATGGTATGAGAAAGGTGAATCCACCTAAATTTAATGAAATAGTGTTGGGTAATGCATATTAAGGGTGGATCACTGAAATAGATAGTATTTATTTTTTTAAATTACTTTAAAGTTACCAAAGTGGTGTGGGGAGCATACCAAATAGATGGGGAAACAATAATTTGGTGGGAAAACAAGAAAATGGAAATGGGCCATGACTCCACCACCACCACTTGGGATAAGTTTGTAACATTTTTTGACACATGATGATTGACACAACTCTATTTTTATCAAAATATAATATATTTTTAGAATCTAAAGTGATTAGAGATATTAATAACAAAATTTTGGGAGAGGTTCACACAACTTCTCAAAGACATGCCCCAGTATCAGAAAGATGAATGTTTATAAATCTAAAAGTTTATCATGGGTTTGAGGATGTATATTAAACATGAAGTGAATGTGCATGGACAAACACACACACACACACACACACACACACACACACACACACACACACACACACACACACATGGATCAATTATTCATTAAATTTATTGAGCAAGAAGAAAATCTCAAATCTCTTGTTGACATAATAGATAAGTATCAGAAGAAATTTGGGGGTCTAAAGATTTCATTCAAAAAGAAGAATTGGAAGCACAATGAGAATTTAAAAATATATATTCAATAAAAAAAATTACAAGTTTAATAATGCTTTAGGGGAAAGGAAACCAATAAATGGCTTGAGGGACAGAAAAAGGAGGAAATCCACTTGAATGGAAGGGTCGACTAGGGGGAATTTTTACTTGCAAGGGTGATCATTATGGAAAATATTTCCCATAATGAAAAAATAGTAGCAATCTAAATAATGCTTCCTCTTCATATTTTCATTAGGGGACATTCCAAAAATGGTTCCACATAGTAGTTGACAATTGTCAAGCTAAGTTTCAAATCTCAGAAATAGAGGTGTTGGATACATTGTTTGGGAATTCTATTTCTATTTTGATTGATATTAAATCTACTTTGTGGTTGTTATGAAATAATTTGTTAAAGGTAGGTCAAATTTTTATTAAAAACATAATATGAAGTATGATTAAATTATACACACCTCAAACTTGGTCAAAAAACCTAACTCAATGTGCAAAATGAATAAGTGTTTCTATGGTTATGAAGCAAAAAATGAAATCAGGGATATTATAATAGGTTTTTAAATTATAAAAACCAAGACTTTGATGATTTAATTGGGTTTTTGGAAATAATACATAGCTCTCTAGTTTAGTTCTATAAAAAAACTCTATGAAGGATTTAACCAACTACTAATGCATGCATTTAGTAATATTTTGTTACCATTAGAAGAGAATGAGTTAGTTGTAAGATGTTAGAATAGGGGTTTTATTTTTTTACATATTTATTTTTTATTTTTTATTTACTTCACTTGGAGTTTTCCAACTTTCATGGACAAGATTTCTTAGGTGTACTTCGAGTTACATTTTGATTGGATGAATAGGAAGTAACTCCCTTGATTGGATATTTTGGGTATGGGAGTTACTCTTTTATTATTGGCTCTCTGACCACCTTTCTTGGAGGAGTTACTCATGCACTTATATTTATACATCTCTCTTGGTAATATATTATTCAAAGGAAGTTTGGTTTTGTATCTTATCTTTTTTATGCGATAATATCATGCATGTGATTTCATTTTTTTGTAACTATTATGTTGTGTACTTGTTTAACTCATGCCTATCACAAACCTATGCATTTTCTTGATCTAGAGATCTTGGAATCCACTTCAATATGGTATCATATCCACTTTGGTAATCATGTTTTTCAAAATCATGAGATTTTAATTTTAAAAACAATATTTTTATACAATCCATTTGTGGGATTTTTTGAATCTTTGGTGGAGTAATTTTTTTGAATATATGGTTCATTGGCATCCATTACCACAATCTTTTTGGTTTCTTTGTCAATATGTGTTCCATTTACCTTGGTGCATTTTCTTGCAAAAGACCTATGTGTCTCCATATGACCTCAAGTTTGGTCTCCTATGTCAGGAATCAGACTATGTATATAGCCTCAACTCGACCTCAATTGGTTTTGTGTGTTTAGAAGATTGATTGGTTGTTTTTGCATATTCAAACCTAGATCTATGTTGCTTATAGGTTCCCTTCAACTATGACATTTACACCTACTAATTCTACTCTCATTATTGCCCAATCATAACCACCGTTTCATGGAACATCTACACCAAAGTTTGTAGGCTTAGCCTAATAACCTCACTGAAAACAACCTTTAACTAAAGTAGGGGGATGCAACATGCCCCCTTGCAACCCCATGGATAGGCATTCAAATATGCCCAATGCACATGAATGACATGTAATATATTCATGTAATAACACAAAAAGACTCCTAAAGTTTTAAAAGGCTTAAATTTTTCTTGCAAAATAATCTAACTCTATTCTAAGTTTGTCCCATTTTTTAAAAAATCTAGCATATTAAATCACCTTTTTTAAATATCTTGATTTAAAACAAGGTCAAATAGGATACTTTTATTTAAATACACAAGCAACTCATAATAAGATTGGTCATGTTTAACATTGTTAGTAGAATTTTTTGATTATTTTTTTAAAACAATATATTATGGGAAATATTTAATAAAATTTGTTATTATTCAAAACCTCTTCATCTTTTCACTTGCTCACTTTATGTACTCATCCTAGATGAATGTTTGATTGATCCCGATGTCTTCACCTAGTCTTTTAAATAAAATTTTTAAGACATTTACACTAGTTACTATATACACATTCTCAATTATGCCTAATGTCTTTTTAGCATGCATTATTTACAACATTTAAGGTGACTCACCATTTCATAGTTTATGGGGTGTACTTTGTTTCAAAGTAGCTTTCCATTCTCCTTGCACTTTCATTTTTGCAAAAAAAAATGACAACCACTACACTTAATTTCTACACAAATGGATATAAGTTAAATTAACCCTCTAACTCTATATAATTATAATTAATGTAAAATTAAAATCAAAATTATTCTTAGGATCAAAGGTTTACATCACATACCAATGGGGTTAGAAAATTAACCAACTATAGATACAAAAAAAGATAAGTGGTATAATCATAGTGATGAAGCCAATGGGTTGTTATGTCTTTTTATGTCTCATAATCTCCTATTTCATATAGAATCTACCAAATCACCCATTGAGTGTGAACCATTTTGGAAAATCTCTTTGGGAAGAAAGATGTGATGGGAGGTCAAAAACTAGAAGATGAACTCATCAACCTAAGTCATATAGACTTTAAGACCGTTCAAGATTTCTTCATCAAGTTCAAGTCTTTGAGATTGTATTTTCAAGAATGTGGAATAAAGAAGAGATATAACATGCTTATTATTTATATATTCTCTAAGATATGTCCTAATTACTTAGTCTTTATGTCTACTTTCCATGCCACTAAAAGTGATTTAGGCACAATAGAGAAAATTATATCTTTATATGCTTTCATTATTGACTTGGCTAGGGAGTAATACAATTTAATATATATGGGCACATTGAATTCCTAAAAAAAATAAACCCATAATTGATGGGAATGGGAAACAAAAGACTTCAATCAAAGAGAAGAAGAAAAAGAATAAGGATAAAGAGATTAAGAAATAATCGACCTCTACCAAAACAACTACTAAAGCCTCCTCTTCCAATGATAAACCTAGTAAAGAGAAGGTTAAGTGTGCCTATTATAATAAAAATGGATATGATGAAAAAAATTCATGAAGAAATAAATTGATCACCTAACTCATCTTCTAGAAAATAAAAACATAGGTGTTCCTAAATCTATCAAGAAAAATTCATCAACTCAAGATTATTCTACGATAAAAGGCAAAGGTATAGAGAAAGAAATGGGCAAGTCTATTGTAGATTTTGTAGCTCAAACCTCTTCATGGATTATTATCTCCGGTGTTTCCCACCACATGAGATCTTCACAAGTTGAGTTTTATTCCTTAGAGCATTGTATCATGTCTTTTATAACTTTGGGTGATGAAACTTTAGTATAAGTTACATGGAAAGGGTTTGTTAAAATAGATAGAGGAACACTAAATAATTTTATAAGGGTTCCATCACTTCAACTAATATCCTATCAATGTACCAAATCACTCACATCAATAAGGGCATGAGGGTAAAGTTTTAACTAGATTCAGTCATAATCAGAGAGTTGCACAATGATTCGACATTGGCAATGGGTGGGGAAGATCAAAAAGATAGGTTATATACCTTCTCAAATTTTGAACTTGATTCTTATCCAACTACATTATTGAATCATACAGATGGAGTTAGTAAACTTTGGCATGAGTGGTTTGTCAACCTCAACTGCCTCTACTTAGAATAAATCAAAATAAATAACATGGTCATAGGCTTACCTAGAGGCCATTTATCTAAGATCATTTGTGAGTTTTGCACCCTTGGGAAGCATATTGAAGAGAAATATAAAAAATACAAATCTTGGAGGGATTATAAGGCATTATAGTTAGTACATAATGATGTATCTAGGCCTTTTCCTAGTCTATAATTCATAAGGACTAAGTATGTTCTTACCTTCATTGATGATTTATCGAGACACAAGGGTTCACTTCCTTAGGTATAAATCTTAAGTTTCAATAAGTTTAGAGACTTCAAGGTTCTTATAAAAAAATAATCTAAAAAATTGTCAAGGTTCATAGAACTGATGATGGGGGTAAGTATGTCAACAACATGTTTGAGTAGTTTTACACAATAGAGGAGATTGATTTGTAATGGATAGTTCCTTACACTCCTCAATAGAATTTAGTTTTATAACATAAGAAAAAAATATTCAAAATATATGGCTAGATATATGATTTCATGTAAGTCACTTTCACCATAATATAGGGTTGAAGCAATCAATTGTGCTTGCTAAATTTAGAAAAGGGTTCCACATAAATATTTACAAGACAATAACTCCCTTTGAATCTTGGTACAATAGGAAAATTATAATTGAGAATTTAAGAGTTTTATATCTCCATATATGTCCTGTACACCTAATAATAATATCAAGGCTATGTAACCTCAGAGTAAGCCTTAAAAATTTATAGGTTATGCATATGGTGTTAATGGGTACCACCTTCTTCAGCTGAACACACATGAGATGTTCATTGAGAGAAGTGTTCACTTTTAAGAAAGTCCTATAGACTCAACTCTTGACACTTATCCCACTTCATTAGACTCATATGGATTTGATTTAGATGATTCAAATCAGCGTAAGCACATTATATAGGTTGAGGACACTTTTTATAGTTTTGATAGAGAGAGTATTGATGGGGACTCATATTCATCCACATATGGACACAATTTGGAGGATGATGTTTCTCTACATAAATCATCCACTTATAGTCCTATTTGGGTTAGATATATACTACAAAACCTAAGTACATGGGTTGAGATCTTTCAGATGATAGACAAAGACATTTAGAGTTTTAGAGTGGGTTGTATGCTTTTCATGCCTCTACCTCATACTCAATTTTTTTTAAGAGGAATTAGGTATTCCTAAATGGGATTATACCATGCATGAGGAGTATAAATCCTTCATTAGGAATCATACTTGGGATTTGAAACTTATTCCTAAGGGAAGAAATATAGTTCAATGCAGATGGATACATCTAACTATGTAATAGATGGGTTCATTGACTAGTTCAAGGTATAGTTGGTCACCAAGGGTTTTTCACAAGTGATTCGCATTAGCTACATAGATACCTTTGCATCAGTCTCTAAAATGAACTCTATTAGGCTCACACTTGATATTGATGTAGTCAATCATTAGTTTGTTCATCAGATGGACATGAAGAGTGCCTTTCTTCATGGTGATCTTGAAGAGGAGATTTAAATGGAGTAACCTTAGGGATTTGTTGAGGATTATTATTTTATATGAAAATTATAAAAACACATATAAATCTTAAAATAGACTCTTGGGTTTGGTATGCCAAGAAGGATTCCTTTCTAATTTTAGTAAGATTCACTATATGCCATTCAGATTGAAATGTCCATCTCTTGTAGCAAGATGATTTGCTCTTGATTCTTGTTCTTTATGTTGATGATATTTGGATCACTAATAAATCTTATTCATCCATTAAAATAGTGAAATGAGATCTTTAAGACATATTTTCCATGATATACTTGGGATTATTACACTACTTCCTTGGGATTTAGATTTCTCAGTCTAAATTAGGGATTACTTTTACATAACCTAAGTATGTTCTTGATCTACTTGCTAAATTTCACAAGGCTAATTGTAAGGAAAATCTAACTCCCTTTCTATTTGGATTCAAAATTGAGGTAAATTATACTTCATCTTTGGTTTATGCTACCTTGTATTGATAAATTATGGGGAAACTTATCTACTTGACACATACTAGACCTGATATATCATATGTAGTGGTCCTAGTCTCTAGATTCATGTAAGAACCCCATGAGCTACACTAGGAATCAACTAAGATGATATTGTAATATATTAAAGGAACACATAGATTTAATATTAACTATATATCTAGAATTTACATTGACTTGATTGGCTATATTGACTCAAACTGGAATGGTGATATTTAAAATCGCAAGTCCAATTCAAGTTATAGTTTCTTTATTGGTTCAGGTTTAATTAGTTGGTCAAACATGAGGCAAAATTTTATTGAGTTATCATCTACTAAAGTAGAATATAGGGGGATATTAATGCTTCCACTAAGTCCATATAGTTTTAGGGTATTCTCTCAGAGTTTGGTATACAATTTAGATGACCTACCATCATCTACTATGACAACTAGAGTACTATTAAGATTTTCAAGAATCTAGTTCAACATTAGTGGAATAAACACATAGAGATTCACATGAACTTAATTATATGACTCATTCATGGGGACATTATCAATTTTAGATATTTATAAATGGTAAATTAGATTGTAGACATCTTCAAAAAATTTCATGTAAATCTATTATCTTCTCTTGAAATATTTTATTAAGGTTTGGGACATTGTAACATCATATTCTAAGGGGAAATTCTATCCTTTTTTTTATGTCTCTATTTGGGGGGCATAATATTTCCTAAGGGTTTTCTCCTCTTCTCTACTTCATGAGAGATTGATTTGTACATGGGTACCTCATGAAGCCTAGTTATTAGGATCCATTTTTTTACAATTCCTATCTAAGCTATACTTATGGGGGGTGTTAGAGTATGGATTTTCCTTTTTCCCATATTTATTTATTATGTGTTTTTTACCTCACTTGGAATTTTTATACTTTCATGGACAAGCCTGCTTAGGCATAATTGAAATTATATTTTGACTAGATGAATAGGAAGTAACTCCCTTAACCTACTATTCTAGGTATGGGAGTTAATCTTCTAATATGATCTCTCTAACCACCTTTATTTGAGGATTTAATCATGAAATCCTATTTGTACATATATTTTGGTAAGTTATTTTCAATGGAATATCATTTTTGTCTTTTATCTTATTTCTAAAATATTCTTGTGTATGTGATTTCATTTGAATGCATATATTATTTTGTGTACTTTCTTGACTCATGATTATCACAAACCTATGCATTCACATGATCTATAAATCCTAACATCCACTTTGATATTATTGATGTATGGTACTAGTATTAGTATTAAGGCATTAATGTTTATTGATGTCAAAGTTAAGATTGAATGTCCTTAAAGTCAAAAGTTAAAATTGATGTCATGCTTGGTAGATAGGTGTATGAATAAGAATTTTTGTTTCTCTATTGAGATAAAAGTTAAAGGCAACATAATATCCTTTCTTAGGTTTGATTTCATGTCAAGGTCATGCTCAAGATATAAGAGAAGCATCTTCTTTGAGTTCTAAGTACTAAGAAGCACATAAGGTAAGCAGATCTTGGTAAAAAGTTATAAATATGATATAGATTATAAAGTATATTGAGAATGGATTTTTATTTAGGAAATAATGATTAAAAGAATGAGATTATTGAACTAGCCTATTATGTCAAAATTTTAAGCATTAGGCATCTTGAATAGCCTAACCTAGCTCTATGAGAAAATTTATGCATGATGAAACTATGTGATTTAAGTCAATATAGGAATAATTAAGTATTATAAGCTATGAGAACATGGGAAATAGGTAAATAATCTTGCATATGAGTTCAAAGGATAAAATTGAAGTTGATCTCCTATATGAAGAGACCTAGTGAGAAGTTGTAAGCTTAGTGCCTTAATGAGATAAGCTTGATAGCATGGTGATTTGAGCCATTGTAGACCTAATTTATCAAGGTTGGTAGTATGAGATCATTTTATTAGGATATATTAAATGTGGATGAAGGGTTGAGATCAATATAAGAGGTTTTAGGTTTTGTTCATAGTCTAAGTAGGACTAGAAATATAAGGCTTAAATGCACAAAGTGACCTATAGTGGCCTAATGAGGGGTCAAGATAATTTAAAAGAATGGAAGATATATTTATAGTAGTTAAAATTTTGTGAGGGAGTGTGCTAAGAATGTTTACCAAGTTTGAAGTTAATACCTGAAGAAGATAGTAATAAATTTAATGATAAAGTTGTGTGCACAAAAAAGGGTTTTGTAAACACGAGAAGAAGTTTCTCATGATCATTGGAACATGAAAAAAATTTATGAGAGATTTATGACTTCATGTTAATTTTGGAATATCCTTATAGTATATTCCTTGGCATTGGTTTTGGGATTTAGGAGCAATCCTTTATGAATGATTGCTAAGAAGGTAATACGGTCAAAACCCTCACAAAAAATTGATAGGAAATATATAATCAATTATGGCTCATAATATTTCATTTGAAATATATATTTTTTTTATAACATTATGAGGACTCTTCAATGTTTCCTTAGGTGGTTTTTTTTTTGCCCTGATAGTGAGTAGAAGGTATAGGAAAACCCTTATTTTGAGGTGTTTTGATGCTACAAATAGGATTGACTAGGTAAAATCATGAAAATGGATGAAGGATTATGTGAAATAATTATATTTTATTCTCATTAAATTTTATAAGTAGGTTTATGACCAAAAATGTGCAAAACTAGTCATGGAAGTTAGCCTATCACTAAACTGGCCTAATGAGCAGAATAATGAAGAAACTAGGCAAGAATTAGAATGAGATAAGACATTGCTTTTAGAGGAATAGGGATGGATATTAAATATTTGGGTAATTATTAAAAAAATATACATCTTATTCCCTTTTTCTATAATTTTTGATAATGCCTACACCTATGCAAAAAGTTTTCACCAAACTAGTGTGTCTAACACAATGGAGTCTGTGTGGAGTGACATAGTGAGATTGGTCTGTAAGACCAATATTGATAAATTACCATGAAATATATATTTATGGATATGTTATAAGTATGATAAAATTTTTAAAAAATCCATTGGAATATCATATAATTTTTTGCACAAGTATTCTACAAGTTGTTTATTTTGACTATGTTTTTGGTCCTATAGGCAACTTTTTTGTGTGTATGAAAAAGGTGTTCTTGAGTCAATTTTCACTAATATGAATGATTAAAATTTATTAAAGGTGTTATAAATGAATAATATGATAATTTTATTTCATTTATTCTCATTTTAATATCATAATAAATCTTGGAGAGTCAAATTATTTTGACTACATATTGACAGTGTTTAGTGTTTCTGAGTAGTTCATCTATAAGAGTGTTCTTGAGGCCCTTTGCCCTATGTGGTGGAGATAAAATATTTTTGGTAAGTTTTTTAAGTCATGATGATGCAAATAATATTATTTAATTCATGTTTTATGTGATAAATTTTTTTATTTGGTTCAAATTTGTACGACAAACTTACAGGCAGAGAGAAGGTTTATTGGTGAGAGAGACCTAATTGGTAGGTTCAAGTAGTGAAATGGGATAAATAGAGTTGGGGAACCAAGGTGAAATTATCAGAGGTATATTGGAGGAATTTATGAATTTTATCATATTTTTATTAATATATCAATTTTTCTTAAGGGTCAAAATGGTAATGTGTGGATAGGACAAACCTAATTGCATTAGTTCTCGATTAGGCCTAATAGAGGATTTGGTCCTTATGGACTATGAATGAATTATGCATTATTTGTTTCACTATTTACAAGTGTTTATTTATATATTTAAATAGTAATCAAAGTATGTTAAGGTCCTTATCATACCAATATAGGTATAAAAAAGAATCAAGTATAAAGTCAAGGCCTAATAACCCTATTTTGACTAGTTAGAGATTTGAGTTGTTTGAGTGAAGGATATAGTGTTTTTATGAATAATTTAAGAGATTAAAGGTAATTAATAATATTATAAAAACATTAAATTAGTATATAACCATTATTATATAGGTATTAAGAAAGGTCATTTGACCTATTTCTATCATAGAGAGGGTTATTTGAGTGAGAAGGCCTAAGAGGCTGGTTGAGTGAGATTGAAGGGTTAAGAGTGAAAAAAAGGAGGTCATCATTATTTAAATATTGTAAAAAAGTGTTATAAGGTAATAAAATATTATAGGTGACTAATTTGGTTCCTAGTTACCTATGAGATTGGATCCTCCTTACAAGATAAATTTTGCAGAAGATTAGTTAAGTTGGTGCTTATATAGATATGGGTTAGATCTCCTTGTAAAGTTGGTGCTTCACTAAAATTGGATCTTGAAATTATAGGAATGTATTCCATGTTAATTATTTATTAGTTTTATTCCCATAGAGGTCTTCCCATATTTTTTTAATGTTTCCTTTTTATATGCTTGTGTAGTAGCTTTGATTATGCATTGATATTTTGCATGAATGAATGACTCAGAGAATGATGAATTGAATTGAATGTTGATTTTTAAGAAACTAATTCAAACCCATATTATTATAAAATTAAAACATTTGGTATTAAATATAGTCCTTTTAATGAGGTCTTATAACCTAAAGGAAATTATAAACAAGCTAAGATGGCTAGTCAAGCTCAAGGTGGTTTCTCATCAAGCAAAGTTCCATTATTCAATGGATCCAATTATGATTTTTGGAGTGTAAGGATGAGTATATATATGATGTTTCAAGGCCATGATGTTTGGAAATAAGTCTTCTATGGGTATATTTCACCACCTATTCCTCTTACATATGCAACAAGTAAGAACGCTAGTGATAACATCTTAAAAGCAATGAATGACATTATGTGTGGTCTATCTGAAGTAGAACTTGTGAAGGTTATGCACTATATATCTACCAAATACATGTGGGATAAGTTGAAAAATATTCATGGTGGAGACTCCAAATTTTAAATTTTCCAAGTTAAAAACTCATCTAAGATAATTTAAATGTATAAAAATGAATGAAGATGAGACCATTACAGCCTACTCATTAAGGGTTGATGAGGTGGTCAAAATCATAAGAGGTCTAGGAGAAGAACTTAAAGAAACTACTATTGTTTAAAAAGGTTTAAGGTCTCTAACTCCAAAATTTGATTCTAAAGTATGTGTTTTTGAATAAATGCAAGATTTAGACAAACTTGAGATGGATGGACTTCATCCAACCTTAGAAACCTATGAGATGAGGACTAATGAAGGAAGACCTATAAACAAGGAAGATACATTCAAGGTAGAAAAGAAGCCAAAATAGAATAAGTCAAAAAGTAATAAAGTCATCAATAATGATGAATCTAATATTGATGATGATGAGTTAATTTCTATGTTTGAAATAAATTAAAAGATAGGTTTCAAAAATTACAAAGGCAAGCTACTTTTCAAATGCTTCAATTATGGAGAGGTTGGACACTTTACCAATAAATCCTCACAAACATAAGATAAAGGATGATGTATAACATAATTAATAACATGATGATGATATAAGGTCTTATAAATATGATAATATTAATTAAAACTTTAGAAGATATGACAACAAGAAAAGGTTCTTCAAAAACAAAAGAAGTCTTTATACCACGAAAGATTGCAACTCATCTAATGATAGTGAAAGAAGTGGTTTAGAGAGTGATCATGAAGGTTATGGTCCTAAATTCAATTTTTTTATCTTCATGGGTAAATAATATAGATTCTCAAATTAATAATAATCCATATGGATTGGAGGTGTTGTTGGTGATTCAAATGAAGAAGGAGATGAGATGGATTTTGAAGCTAGATTAATGAATACTCTAGAAGAACTGAACATGGTCAAGAAAAAGAATAGAGTGATGAGGTCCCTTATAAATGAATATTAGAATCAAATCATATTATTTGAATATATACTAAGTAAAAACTCAAAGGATCAAGAGGAATAGTCAAACAAGTGAAAATTCAACTTGAAATTATGACTGCAAGCCTAGAAGAAAAAGAGGAAAAATGTACAAGGTATATGGCTGAAGGGAACTCTTTAAGAGATAAATTTAAACAAGAATCAAATAATGTTAAGTCCTTTGTAAGTTTTTATAAGAGCACCATTGATCTAGAAAACCTTATAAGTAGTCAAAAGACTATTGATGATAAAACATGTCTTGGTTTTATTGAAGATCAAGAGGACACTAATGTGATCAAAAGGGTTAAAGATAAATCAAAGAATGAGGAAGCTGATAGATAAATGTCAAAAATATCAAGAACACTAATAATATAAGGTATGTTAATCCTTTCAATGGCTATTATTATTCATGTAATCAATTTTCTCAAAGAGCAAGGCATTGTAAAAGGCCCTTTAAACATGAATTTTCATGGAATTATGAGAAGAATCATCAGCCAAGAGGTATGAGTCATGGTGTGTTTCCATCTAGAGGGATAACATGCTTTATATTTCATAAGGTTGGTCACATTTCAAAGTACTATAAGCATAACTTGTCAACACAAGACAAGATGTTTAAGGCTTATAGAACATAAGAAAGAAATAATAAGTGGAAATATAAGATGACTAAGGTTGATAACCAGTTTACAAGTTCAAATGGACTATCTACCATGGTAGAACAAAATCAAGATGTAAAGTAATGCTAAGAATTTTCTCTATCAGCACAATTTGTTGATGAAGGAAACAATTTCAATGAATTAAGACAAAATGATACCCAAACAAAGATTGAAATGATCAAATTAGAAGGACAAAGCAAGAATAAGAAGATCATGGAGGAGGTTCAATCCTACAAAGTCATGGAGATATAGGAATCTTTTGAATTTATGCAATTCTAGGTCTCTAAAGCAGAAGTGACTCCATTAGGTTTCATAGAGGAATTCAACTATAAATTTAGAAGCATCAAAGATGCTAATCATAGGGGGATTTTTGTGATCTTATAAGATCTTTAGATTCTAGTTTTAGTTAAAGAAATTTGCTATAGATGTGAACTCAAGAGATAAGTCATTAAAATTTGGTAAGATGACTTGATCAAACCAAGTCATAGTTTTGAAAATGTATTTAATATTCAAGGAGACAAAGGGAGTCAATCATGTCTCATGAGTAGGTGTATGAACCTATTTTTTTCTAAATAAAGTTTTGATGAAGTCTGTCTAAAATAAAAATTCTTGCCCTAGGTCTAAGGATCATATAGCTACCAAGAAGGTGAACCTTTGTCATTAATGTCAAAGGGGGAGAAAGTTCTTATTTCAAGTTCAATTTTTTGAGAATGTTCTAATATGTTTAAGAGTGTTATCCATTAATGACAAAGGGGGATATTGTTTAGGTATGGTCCTAGTATTTGTATTAAAGCATTAATGTTGTCATCAATGTCAAAATCAAGATTGAATGTCATTCAAGTCAGAAGTTAGAATTAATGTCATGATTGGTAAGAAGTGTGTGACTAAGAAAATTTATTTCTCCATTGAGAGAAAATATTAAGGAAACTTGGTATCCTTTCTAAGGTTTTATTTCATGTCAAGGTCATGCTCAAGATACAAGAGAATCATCTTGTTTGAGCTCTAAGTATTGAGAAGCATACAATGTAAGCAAATCTCGGTAAAAAGTTATAAATATGATAGAGATTATAAAGTCTATTGAGAATGGATTTGTCTTTGAGAAATCATGATTAAAATAATGACATTAATTAACTAGCCTATTATGTCAAATCACTAAGCACTAGGCATCTTAAGTAGCTTGACCTAGCTCTATGAGAAATGTATGCATGATGCATGATGAGACTATGTGATTTAAGTCAGTACAGGCATAAGTAAGTATTATAATCTATTAGAACATGGGAAAGATGAAAATAATTCTTCATATGGTTTCAAAGGACAATATTGAAGCTTAGTTCCAGTATTAAGAGAGCCAGTGAGAAGTTACAGGCTTAGTGATTTAGTGAGATAAGCCTGATAACATGGTGAATTGATCCATTGGAGACCTAACTAAGCAAGGTTGGCAGTATGAGAACATGTTATGAGGTTATATGACATGTGGATGAAGGGTTGATAATAATATAAGAGGTTTCAAGTTGTGTTCATATTCCAAGTAATACTAGTAATATAAGGCCTAAATGCACAAAGTGACCTATAGTGGCCTAATAAAGGGTTAAGATTATTTACAAGGATAACAAAGATATTAAGAGTATTGAAAATGGTGTGATATAGTGTGCTGAGAATGTTGAATAGGTTTGAAGTTAATACTTGAAGAAGAAAATAAGAAATTTGATGATAAGGTTGACTATGTGCACAAAAAAAGTGTTGCAGACCAGAAAAGAAGTTTCTCATGCTCAATGGCATGTGTAACCTTTGCATGAGAGCCTAATAACTTCATGGTAGTTGGGGAAGGTCCCTATATTAAATTATTTGGGTTTGGTTTTGGGATTAAGGGGAAATCCTTTATGAATGATTGTTAATAAAGTAAGATAGTTAAAACCCTCCTAAAACCCTTATAAAGACCCAGTAGGAAAGATCTAATCATTTATTGCTCAGAATGGTTTAATTGACCTAGTTTGGTGTTTAGAACATGAAAAAGACTCTTCTATATTTCCTCAGGTGGTTTTTGTTTGACTTGAGAGTGAGTAAAAGCTATAAGAAAATCCTTGTTTTTAAGGTTTTTTTGTTATTGGTAGGATTGACCAGGTTAAAGCATGTAAGTGGATGAAGGATGATGTGCAATAATTATAGTTTATGCTCATGAATTTTTTTGAGTAGGTTTCTAACCAAAAATGTGTAAAACCAATTGTGGAGAATGATAATGAGATTAGGGATTGGTTGTAGAGGACTAGGGATGGATATTAAGGCATGGGGTAATTATTCAATAAATATCCCTCATATTACCTTGGTTTAGAAGTGTGGATAATGCCTACACTTATGCAAAACATTGTCACCAAACTGGTCTGTCTAACAAAATGGAGTCTATGTGGAATGACATAGTGAGATTAGTCTATAATACCAATATTGATACATGACCATGAACTATATATTTACAAATATTTTCTAAGTATGATAAAGGTTCACAAAAATCCATTATAATATCATAAAAGTGTCCCCATAAGTGTTCTACAAGTTGTTTATCATGATTGTGTTTTTGGTCTTACAACTAACTTTTCTATGTGTACAAAAAATATGGTCCTAAGTCAATTCTCACTAAAATTAATATCCAAAGTTACTAATTTTTTTATAAATGAATAATAGGATAATTTTAGTGCATTTTTTCTCATTGGAAGTTCCTAATAAAGCTTGAAGAGTTAAATGATTTTGGCTATGTATTGATAATGTTTAGTGTTTTTGAATAAGTCAGCTAAAAGAGTGTTATTGAGGCCCTTTAGCCTATATGGTTGAGAAAAAAGGTTTTTGGGAAGTTTTTATAGTCATTATGATACTACTCATATGATTTAATGCATGGGTTATGTGAGAAATTTGTGTATTTGGTTCAAATTTTCAAGATAGACTTATAGGTATAGAGAAGGCCTATTGGAGAAGAGACCTAATTGGTAGGTCAAAGTAATGAAATGGACAAAATGGAGTTGGGGAAACAAGGTGAACTTATTATAGGTATATTTGAGGCATGTATGAAGTATTTCATTTATTGATTAAGATAAGTAGTGTTCTTGATTTAACAATTTTGGGAATATTAGGGTATTATTCCTAATTTAGTTAAAGGGTCTGAGCAGTAAAATTAGTAAATAAATAGATAATAATTAATTTATTGATTTATGTAAATTAATTGCAATTTGAACTTTTCTAAAAAAAATAATAAAGAGAAGAAAAAAAATTTAGCTTGAAACTAATTAATTTGACTGAGATAGAGGCTAGAATTCACTATGCAGGACTGAGACACTATCACAAATTGAGATATGGACATCATTTTGTTATTGGATAGGAGCATAAAAACTAGATATTAGTGGCACTAAAACTACAGTTTACATCTAACTATATTTTCCTAAGTATCTAAGCTTTTTGGGTTTTGTTTGTTATGTCTGTGTGACCTTATCTATGAAGTTTCCTCAGCTAGAAGTCCATATAGCTCCCTATAGAGAAGATTATTTTTTCAAACCCTATCATCCAGTATGATTTGACCAATTTTTAGATATATGGGGGGGGGTGGGTTTAGTGTGTGTAAGATTCACTAAACATGCTTCATTCCATATGTGTGGGAATGCTACCTACATACCAATACTCTGAAGAGGGATCAAGCCATATGTAGCTCTCCCACTTGATGTGCTTTGTGAAATTATGTATATGAAGATGTAGAATGATAAATTATATATGATTAAGGTGGCTATGGACTGGTGTAAGGACTTGAATGAACTTTTAAGTGTGTTCGCTGGCTATATGAAAAGAATAAGGAATATTTATTGAGTAATCTTGTTTGTATTCTCGCTTGCTTAGTGGTATTTGCCAACCCTTTATAAATGATATTTGAATGGAATTTTGTAAGGATATATTGGTCATGGGTTGAATTTAATCACACTAGGATGACAAGGATAAGGATAGGAAACTAGAATAATTTAATCATTAGGGCTAGAAATGGATGTAGACAATAACATTGAAAATAAATGGTAGCAGCACCAGTGATATAGTCCAAGTATGGTGATATTGTCCTAAGTAGGCAAGACCTAGGGGTATTGATTTGTCATGGAAAGAGGGGTTTGGGTGAGTTGAGACCAAGTTTGAAAGGCTACAGATGATTGGGAATTAGTGAAAATATGCCTATGAGGGTCATGAGAGAAAACAAGACAGACCTAAGGGTTGGGTGTCATTAGCCACATTCAAGTTACTAGTTTTCACATTTTATATGATTATATTTACCCCTATTTATTCCAGTTATGGAGCAAAGTTAAATACTAGGATAAAGGAAAAATAGAAAGCATACCTAAACTTACCTATAAAGGTGAAGCTCATGATCTTATGTGATGTTGGGTGTATATAGAGAGAGCACGCTGTGAAGTATGAAACTATTATGATGCTGAGTGATGTATTATTCTAAGTAATGTTGGATGTGTGTTAAAATAAGAGTAATATCTTGAATGGAGTTGAGTACTCAGTTCCTTGAGAGTGGCTCAATAATGCAAAGGTTGGCCCTTTGGCTCTATCATCACCCACTAAGTGAATCTAGGTGATCATGCATGTGTTGATTTATGTTTAGACTATGTGTCTAATCCCTCTGAATAGGTGGCTCAAGAATATAAAGGCTACTTAGTCCTTTGGCTCCATCATTTCCCCATGAAGTAAATCTATGAACTGATATCGGTATGAAATGTGTGTCATATGAGATGGATCTTGAATCCCATGAATGTACTATGATATGATAGTGTTGGCATGGATATCTAAATATATTATGGAAACTAGGCCACTTTAAAAGATGGAGTTTAGGCTTGTATGAAAGCCACTCCAAACTGGTGCACTAGAATTATATGAAAGCCACTTGGGAACTCAAGAAGTTAGGCTTATATGAAATCCATTTAAAATTGATACCAACCATCTTCAGATGGAATATGGCATGAAACTACTGAGAATGCCTAGGTAATATTGAACTCAAAAAGAAAACAAAACAAATGTGTTGTGCACATTGGCCCCAATCACTAGTGTCTGAAACATGGATTCTGATATATAAGTTATACCAACTACCCTTTATAAAACTAGAAGTGAGATTCATCATGCCATGCATGATTCCCCTTATATCTAAATTCTCTGAGAAAAACTATACTGAAGCCACTGATTCTAGTCTAACTTGTAGCTGACAAAACTGTAACTAAACTAACCTTTCTATCAGTGTTTGGAAAATCTATTTTTTCTACTATTTGGATAGGATCACTGAAATTGGACACTAGTGCCACTAGTGCTATTGCCAAATTTTTGCATTGTTTTTTAAGGCCAAATCTGATTATTTTTCTATATTCTTGACTATTTTCCTAGTCTATTCTAACTGTTTTGATGTCTGGTTATTGTTCTAGGTGTCTTAAATGTTGTTATTTTGACCATTAGGAGATTTGATCTTTGAGACAAAACCCTTATTTTTTACCCCCTCTTTTGAGGGTAGGAATGAAGACCTTAGAATGATTTCCCGTAGAATAAAGAGCCTTGAAAATGTGTTATGTTGTAAAGATACATGATATAGTAATGATAATTGACAAGATATCTCAAGATATAGTATGATTTGTATTGAGAAATTGTTAGATCAATAGGGGTATGCCTAAATGGATATAAAAATGTGAAAACATGTGCAATGTACTAAACTAGAAATGAAAGTTTGGTTAGTTATTAGTCATTAGTTGGAGGGATGGAACATGATATCCATCATGGCATCCAAGAAAGCAAGATAATGGATGATGTAGATCATGGAATTGAAAACAATGAGAAGCAAAAAAGAAACAACCACACAAGGCAAGAAGTAAGAAGCATACAAGGATGGCCAAGGGGCCAAGAAAACAAGGTACATGGACACATGTCACTCAAACTAGAAAGAAAGCATACAAGGTATGTTCAAATGCCATATACACATACAATTGAAGCAAGAAAAATTAGCATGAAAGCCAAAATCATATAAAGAGGTATAGGCAAAGGACATTGGAAAATGTCCTAAGGCACACACATGAATATAATTAAAAGACATTGGAAAATGTCCTAAAGCACATATAGGAGATAAATAGGAATTAAGAAATGTAAATAATCTAGCTACATTAAGCAACAAAAGAAATCATGTAAGGAACTAGAAGTACAATCACATCTAACTAATCAAAGCAAGAGGGAAAGTATGCAAGACATGTGAGTACAAAACTAGGTACATGCTAATAAATACATAAGTGCTATATACTCATGAGTGTCAATAGAGTAATCTATGCAAGCAAGTAATGTACATCAACATGATAACTAGAATGTGTGGTGTAAGAATGACATTAATTGTATGGTGTAGTCATGTAGAAGATGCCCCTAGTGGGTATGTATATCAATGTGTGTCTTGATGTATAAGTAGGATGCCCCCTCAATGGGTAGAGTGAAGCAATCAAAGAGCTAGATGTCACTACACACACTAAAAAAAAGACCAAGTGAAGCATGGTAATGTAGATAAATTGACAAATAATAAGCATAGAACAACAAATGTAAGTCTAGCATAGTATTAGAAATGTAAATCATGGATGATGCATATAATCAAAATATTTTTGGTGTTTTTGAGTTATTTTCATGTTTTTGTATTTTGAATTATTTGAATGTTTTTGTATTTTTTATATATTTAATCTATGTATAATCAATCATAAGAAACTATATATAGGTATTTGGGGAAAGGATGATACTAACCAATGAGTCTTATGGGAGACTCCCTATCATGGTGTCTTGGATCAAGGAGAGGAATCATGTGTGATCATGAAGCATGATGGAAAGGCTGAGACTATGGCTCTAAAAGATATATATGTTGTAAATGATCTAAAATATTTGAAGTAGAAACCAACTATGGGGTCCCCTTATAACTCTAAGAAGTGGATGCAACTATAAGGATCTTATGGACCCATTTAGTAGTAGGAGAATCTCTCTAAACACTTAATCTATGAGTAGACACATGAGATCTCAATGATACTTATCTAGGTGTGAATATTATAGCTAGAAGCTATCCAAAATATTAAAGATGTGGAGGTGTATAAACTCTCTATGCTAGTAATGGATGCCTTAACTTTGTTTGAATTAGAACTAGAGGAGGAACTATAACTAGTTACAAAACTAAAATTAGAGGCTGAACTAAAACTGGTGACTTCAAAGTAGAAGATGGATTTAAAGTGGGGGATGGTATTTCATATGGAACTCCAACAACTTTAACAACTTGATTAGCGTGAATGAATTTCATGCATCTGTGAACTATAGAAGGTACTAATCAAAGTTTCTAAATCTAAGGTTGACCAAGTAGCATATCAAAAAATATTCTACTGGGAACTGTAGTGAATGGTCTGGCCACGTGTGTTAGACCAACCTATAAAGGAAGTATGATCTCACCCAATGAACTATGTATGTGCCCACTAAATCCATTGATAAATATTTTTGTCAATGTAATATCCTACTTTGAATATCCTAAATACTATAATAATGTCATAGTACACATGTTCACACTAGATCTATTATCTGAGGACACTATGAATAGGATGACTATGAATATAAGCTCTAATAAAGAGTTCATGATAATCCATATCATCCTCAATGATCTCATGCTCTGAGAAGGAGATGGAAGGTCTAACTAGAATTTTGTAATTGTATACATTGATCATGTTACTCAAAAGATGTGTCTCAACTGAAGGTGCCCTATATGTATCTAGTGGGGGACGTGCATGATATACATGGTGAACCCCTGATGTGTCCCTTGTCTCTTATTCTAAATGTTGTGGAAAAGGATATAAAAATATTTTCAATGACTTATCTTATGTTTGCTTTGCCTATGGAGGGTCAACTAAAGTGCCAACATCAATATGATTTCCATCTATTAAATCCTCTATCTTGTGTCTCAAACTAATGCATCTATTTTTTGTATGGCTTTGTGCCTTATGAAACTTGTAAAATACATTTTGATTACATCCCTGTGGAAGAGTCTTTTTTGGATCAACTTCCTGAATAGGAAGGAGAGATATGATATTATATTCTAATAATTTTTATAAAACTCTAGCCAAAGAAACTGGTAGATTGATAAATGTATGCTGAGGAGGTGATGATAAAACCACTCACTAGGGGGATCTAAAGTTGAATTAATTGTAGGTTGATTCTGAATCTTATTATCATTGACCTTTACTTTATATGGGACTTTGCTATTACTCTTATTTTTTATGTCTGAGATACTTGTGTACTTGAGTTTTTCCATTGAAATTAACTTGAATTATCTTTCCTTTAGTGTGTGACATAATCTAGTGAAGGAAGATAATCTTTTGAACATAATTGATTCATGTAAAGCTAGTAGAAGACTCTGTTTGAAGAGATCTTGTAACTCTTGGTCAACCATGGGGATAGTCATCTTAGCCAAAATAGTCTTATATCAAAGAATATAATTTGTGAGATGCTAATTTGACCTTTGTTTCGATTGTGCAACTTGAGCATATGAAACCTTATCACCAATGTTAATGCTGAAACGAACTAGGAACATGTCAGATAAAGGATTGAATGCATTGACCAACTAATTTGGTAGACTATAGAACCATTGCAAAGCATAATATTTTAGGATTTGTTGAAATATCTTGGTAAGTATCTAGTCATTGGGTACATATTCCAATCATGTTGCATGAAAGGCTCTGAAATGAGTCTCTATATCACCCTTGCCATCATATAGAGTAATCTTGGGTTGAATAAAACCTTGTGGAAAGGGTGTAAAATCAATGTGACATGCTAATGGTGTATGCAATATAGAAAATGAGTCCAAATCCTATGTAGGTCTAGAGGCACCTTTCTCAAGATGTATCACCTTTGATTGAAGAGATTTTATCTCTTGCATAAGGGTTATGACATCAAGAGATAATGATGTACTAGTTATAGCTAGTGGAATAGAGGTAGGTTGGGCTATTATAGGGGGTTGTTGGGAAATAGTTGCCCCCATAGTGTCATTTGTAATTGGTTTCTCTGTGGTTTAGGAAGATTGACCATTGTTTACTCTTTGTTGTTCTTCTTGTGGTATTTTAAGCATGTCATCTTACATGTCAGGGCATTTAGTTAAGAGTTTATGAAGTTTCCTTCTATTAGTTTCATCAAAACTAGTATATTGGGCCATTGGTAAAGTAGGAAAACAAGTTGAAATTTGATTGAATGTTTTTCCAAAAAATTGTAATAGGCAAAGTGTGAAATAAAGAAAATACTGAATATAGAAAATGTAAAGTCCTAAAAATAGTTAACTAGAAATTATATAAAAAAGGATATGAAGCTCACAAACATGTAATGTGATACCTCAATAGGAAAATATGAACTAGTACATGAAAATAGGGTTTGAAAGATGATTATTTGAGTAATTTATTATGAAAATTTGAAAATGAAAGTGTATTTTTGAGTTATATATGCAAGTAAAAAAATTAGAAATTTATTGGAAAATTAGTGATTTAACAAGACTTAGTAGATGCAACTAGGGTTTTGAAAAATAAAATATTTTTGAGAGTTAACATTGATTTTTTAATTTTTAATGGATTTTTTTATTTGAATATGCTAGTAAAAATTCAAAAAAATGATTGGAAAATTACCAAGAAAATACTAGGACCTAGTGTGGGCAACCAGGGTTTGAAAGAAAAATATTTTAAAATTACTATGAAATTTTAAAATTTAATGCTAATTTTTTATTTTACTATGCATATAAAAAAATCAAATAAATATAAGAAAAGTTAGTATGAAATTTACCCTAGGGTTTTTAGGGGTTTTATGCACAAACGAAGTAGGTCGAGTTCACCAAATGATTTAACAATTTTGGGAATATTGGGGTATTATTCCTAATTTAGTTAAAGGGTCTGAGTAGTAAAATTAGTAAATAAATATAAAATAATTAAGCTAATGATTTTTGTAAATTAAGTGCAATTTGAAACTTTCTAAAAATAGTAATAAGTAGAAGAAAACAAAACTTAGCTAGAAACTAATTAATCCAACTGAGATAGAGGCTAGAATTCATTGTGCAAAATTGAGACACTATCAAAAATTAAGATTTGAACTTCATTTTGTGATTGGATAGGAGTGCTAAAACTATAAATTAGTGGCATTAGTGTTATATTCAAACTCTACCACTGTTGTTCTGAAGATCTAAGCTTTTTAGGTTTTGTTCACTATGTGTGACCCTGTCTATAAAGTTTAAATAGTTAGAAGTCTGCATAGCTCCCTATAAAGTAGATTATTTCTTCAAACCCTATCTCCTATTATTCATTAACCAATTTTGAGTAAGAGAGGGGGGGGGGGGTTAGTGTGTGTAAGATTCACTAGACATGCTTCACACCATGTGTGTGGATAGGCTGCCTACATACCAATACTCTAAAGAGGGATCAAGCCATATGTAGTTCTCCCACTTGATGTGATTTGTGTAATTATGTATATGAAGATGTATAATTCTAAAATAGATGTGCTTGAGGTGACTAGGGATTGGTGTAAAGACTTGAATGAGATTATAAGTGTGTTAGATGGCTATATGTAGAGATTAAGGAAGATTGCATGAGTAGTCTTTCTTGTATTCTTGCTTGCTTAGTGATATTTTCCAACCCTTTACAAATGATATTTGAATGGGATTTAATAGGGATCTATTGGTCATGGGTTGAATGTACTTGCACTATACTGACAATGATAAGGATGGGGGACTATAAGAATTTGACCATTAGGGCTAGAAATGGACTTGGAAAATAGCATCAAAAGTAGATACTAGTGCTATAGTATAAGTGTGGCACTACTGTCCTAAGTATATGGGACCTAGGGGATTGATTTGTCATGGAAAAAGGGGTCTAGGTGAGTTAGGACCAAGTCTAAAAGGCTATATATGATTAGGAATTAGTAAAAAATGCCTATGAGGGTCATGAGAGCAAGCAAGAGGGATATAAGGGTTGAGTGTCGTTATCCATGCTAAACTTACCAATTTTCACATTTTATGTGACTAAAGTTCCTAAGGATTAGAATGGTAATGTGTGGGTAGGACAAACCTAATTACATTAGGTCTCCATTAGGCCTAATGGAAGATTTGGCCCTTATGGACTATGATCAACTTATGTATTATTTTTTTCACTAATGAAATGTGTGTATTGATTTATTTAAATCATAATCCAAGTATGGTAAGGTCTTTATCCAACCAAGATAGGTATGAGAAATAACAAGTATAAAGTCAAGGCCTAATAAGCCTATTTTGACTAGTTAGAGATTTGATCTATTTGAGCAAAGGATATAGTGTTTTTATGAATATTTTAAGAGATGTAAGATCATTAAGAAGCCAAGAAAAACATTCCATGAGTATATATCCATTATTATATAGGTATTAAGGAAGGTCATTTGACCTATTTCTACCATAGAGAGGGTTATTTGAGTGAGAAGGCCTAAGAGGCTGGTTGAGTGAGATTGAAGGGTAAAGAGTGCAAATAAAGGAGGTAATCATCAATTAAAGATAATAAATAGGTGTTATAAGGTGATCAAATATCATATGTGACTAATTTTGTTCCTAGTTACCTATGGGGTTGGAGCTTCCTTACAAAATAGAGCTTGCAGAAGACTAGTTAAGTTGGTGCTTATCTAGATAGGGGTTAGAGCTCCTTGTGAATTTGATGATTCACTAAAATTAGATATTGAAATTATAGGAATATATTGCATGTGCATGATTCAATGGGTTTTATTCCCATAGAGGGGTTCCCATATATCTCTTGTGTTTCCTAATGATATGCTTGTGTAGTTGCTTTATTTATGCATTAATCTTTTGTATGAATTAATGATTTAGAGAATGATGAATTGAATTAAATGTGGATTATTAAGAAATTGATTCACCCACCCTCTCTCAATAGACACTTATAATATATATAATAATGGTAACATGAAATAATTAGGTTTGGAATAATGACTAAGAAGAGAAATTATAAATGGGATATAAATGGAGAGGACAAGATACATTGAATTTGGAAAAAGAAATGAGAGGAAGCTAGTAAGGGTGAACATATATAGAAAATAACTCTAGCCATTTTTTATTTTCCTAGATAATTAAAAACATCCATAATCTATGATGGGATTTATGAGTTTTATTATTTTGTTAGGGTTAATAATAGGCCATAGTTAATCTACTACTCCTTATTCCCATGATGCTACATTTTTGTTATAGAGAACATGATTTTGATTGGAATACTCAAAAATATTATTTGAATTAAAATATTAACTTGGTCTCTTCTTGTAATCATGATTTATAGTCAACTATGCTTGTAATATTGATTTTAAATTATGCTTTTGATTTCACAAACATGGTTGAAGGGATATGTGGTTATCTAGAATTGTCTTTTGGATTTTCTCACTCTTATGGACTTAGGGGTGAGATCTTGCTCTCATAAAAAATACCATATAAGTAATTCATGTAGAGGGTTATGATAAAATAAACCTTTCACCATCCCTAGCTTTGAACTTTGCTTGAATCAACTCAAGATGATTTTATTTGGTTTCCAAACTTTAATCTTCAATATATAATATTTGATCTTCTCACTAGCTTCATAAAATTCAATAGCATGAATATATTCAAGAGGAAAATTTTAAATCATTCTCAACTATCATTAGAACCATAATAATTCCCTCATTCATCCCCTTCAACTCATTCCCTTCATTGATTTATCTTCTTACCCTAACTCACTCACTAACTTCACACTAGTTACTAGATCTTTAAGCTTAATACATCAAATCTTGTTTTAAGTATCAAGAAACCAACTTGCTATCATGGATGATATATTATATTCATAATTAACTTAAATTAATCCCTTTTAACCTCTTAATCACTCTCCATCATCCACTAACACACATCCACTCATTAGTGAGACTACTTGGATTGTAGCCTTTTTTTCACAAATGTCCTTAGTATGAACATTATGCAAGTCATTTTAAATAAATAATAATATTATTGGTCAACCTATATCTTCTTAATTCCTCACATGAAGTTTCATCTCTTAAATCTTTGTGAAAGTACACTTTCCTTTATAACCACCTTGCCAATTAGGCCTTTTAACCCGCTTTGCACTTGCTTAGACTTCAAATCTGTACCAAAACATATGGTACCCAAAAAAAAAAAACATTTCATACTTCTCATAGTGTCAAAATATGTATAATTACAAAGTTTCATAATATTCCCATGGTTATAATGAAAGATATAGGGGTTTTTGTTTCAAAATCCTAGCTAGTCTAATAGAGTTGATTGGGTAAGCTGAGATAGGTTTAAAAGCTATATTTTTTGTTTTATATTATTTAAAATAGAAATAATACCTTTAAAAGGTTTTTAATGACATTTTAATTCTATAAAAATAGTTTATAAACCTTAATCAATCATGTTAAGGTTGATAATGATCAAAACACAAAACTCTACTTACTCTTAGTTGACTGTGTAAGGGGTTTAGTGGTCTTTTTACACTTTAAAATGTTTTATATCTCCACATGGGATATTATAAATACTTATCCTTCTTCTAAATGTATTCATAATTAACCAACTCAATGACCATTTACATTTTTGAACATATATACTCTTCCTTGGCATATGACTATGCAAATAGAGTTTTTGATTGTATACATAGGAATCATTCTTACATGTAGACTGTGCATTGTACATTTTACCTTATACTTTCATTCAAAAAATAAAATATATAATTTCAATATAATACTCTCCTATAGACAACATAAATAAAATATGATAACCTTTTCATAATAAATACTTGCAAAAAAACATCAACTCACATACTTTCTTAATTGTCACAGTATTTAATGGGGTTTAAGAATAGAGATGTCTTGTTCTAAGTTTATTTCACTCTAAAACACCATGTTTAGTAATAATAAGGTATAAATTATTCAAATTTACTCAATATTTATGTACCATGGAAGTTATTTCATTCACACTCTTTACAAACTAACCAAATCATCTCCTTGACTATAACTCTGCACTTTCCTATCTCAGACCTGAAACCACACAAATAGTGAAATGTTCATAGCCTCAAGGGATTTTCAAGGAAATATATAAAAAATAACCGTTAAATACCTTTCAAGGGAGCATATACACTGATAAAAATTTATTTTCTATTCATATTAATCATCAATATTTACATTTCTAGTCCTTTCTTGGACTCTGCCATCTTCTTGGATAGTATATAGTCTCCTTATCTTTATTTTTTTCACTCTCCTCCTCAGATATCTCTCTAATTTTATCCTACTCTATCACATGATATAACTACCATTTTGTTTCCATATATACATTTTTTTTAGTAGTTACCATCAAGACTCTTACATGGCTAACTCAATGTAAGAGTGGTAGTTGCTCTTTTTAACATGATTCTTAATTTTCAAGACTAAGGAATTATACATAAAAATGAATTTAAACACTCTTTTCATGACCTATTTTACCATTTCACAAACATTATATCTCCTAAGCACTTCATACTATGTTAATTGGTCTTTTATGCTTAGTCTAGGATTTGAATTTTCAAACTTATACTTTTGGAGGGAAAACTCCAATACATATAAATCACACTCTTGATGACTCATGAAGATTCTAAGAAAAAAATGGACCCTATAGGATCCTTCACACACACTTACATTCTAAAATATATTGAATATGACCCTAATTAACATATATCACTTCAACAACTAAAAATGGTGTTTTGATTACTAGATGCTACTACATCATACTCCCTAGGAGGGATAAAATTGAGTGGTAACATCTTATTTATTTCCTTATAATTTATTCTTAGAGGATCTTCCATGATCATATTAATGTTTCTCCTCCTTTCTTGATCCTTTCTCCTAATGAGACTCTTGTATTTCTGCTTCTTTACTTTGTCTATCTTCCTTGAAAACTCATCCACTACCTCTATGAGGTGTACCACCTGATACAATTTTTTTTTTTTTTTTAACCTTTTACAACTTAATTTTTCCTTCATCATACTCTTCTTCTATTATATATTTCTCACTCTTCACTTTTTCTCTTGGTCCATGGCTTCCTTCTTCATTGATCTCACTAGTTCTTACTTCTTTAAGTGTATTTTCTCATTATTAATGGGGTTCCTTCTTCCTTTTACTCTAATGAACTCATAAGCATGTCAAAATTTATCACTTTTTCAAGAAGTATTTCTTTTGTTTCCTATTCATTACACTTCTCCATCTCTTGATGTGTCTTCACATATTCTTGCTCATCTTGTAAGAATAACTCATTATCCAATTCACCTTAATCATGGTACAATATTGTTTGGCACCTTCTTATCTTGTCATCATCATGTAAATCAAGAAACAACTCATCGGTAACTTCACCCATTAAATAGATTATCATTTTAAATTTTTCATGCTTCCATTTATTGCTTCCTAATTTTCTTGCTTGTAGTTTTTCTTTCATAGATCCTTTTGATTCACTATGATGCTCCTTAATATTTTTATTTTCATAATCATTTTTTCTATCCTCTATTATTTACTTGTTGACTTATCTACCCATTATTGTGTTGGAATAAACTCATTAGACTCTATACTCAACCTTCCTTGATTTTTCATCTTACTTGCATCATCTTATACCAATTTATGTCCATCTCTTGAGTTGTAACTCATCATTTGCTTTTGATTTTATACTCTTATATGACATTTAAGTTCATCTTCATCTTCTTGGGCATCTTGATCGACAACTTGTATTTAGACTCCCTCTCTCATGAGAGTCAAACTAATCTCCTAATTCTATTTCAAATCAAGTGTTTTAATCATTATATGAGTTACTTCATCTTCATCTTGACCTTTCACAAGTCTATCCATCAATGCCATTGTTTCTCTATATAAATGATCATCACTATTTGAATTATCTTCATATGCATAATTAAAAATAACATTAGAAATAAAACCTTGAGACCACTTAGCCTCCTCACACTTGTTTTCTTACTTACTCATCTACAACATCATCTCTTTATTTTTTTTTTCCTTCACCATGTCTTATTTCTTATTGAGTTTGAAACTTTTCTCTTTTTTAATGCTCTCTTGAAATGTATGTATAAGACTATCCTTTTATACCCATTCCATGATTTTTGGTACCCATTTTCTTCCTTGCACACTCTTATCTTGAAATTTCTTTGTGCCTCATCTTCTTCATATTTATTTATTTGATAAGTTATCATGCCAACTTGAAGAAACCTACCATTCATTTATTTTCTCTTTACTTGTTCTTAGCTTTCACTTGTATTATTTCCTTACATGACCTATTATTTGAGGTTTACCTTCTTTATCTCACCAACTGATGCCTTGAGCCACTTAGGCTAAATATAACCATGCTATTTTACTCTCTTTAATGGTTTTACTTTGACCTTCACTTTTCCAACTTGTATATTAGCTTCTTCTTTCTCATATGTGCAATCAAATTCAAGTCCTAGACATTTATTTATCTCATTAAAGGACTATTGAAAGATTATCTTTTCGCTCAAATCTTCATGTTTTTCATTCATGTCTTATTTGTGATATTTTTGTCTTTCTTCAGCTACAATTCTTATCTAAGCATTATGAAACTCTTCTTCTATCTCATCCTTCGTAGTCTAAGACTTTCATGTTCACCATGTTAACTTCTGTAATCTATCGTCTTCCCTTGACATCTTATTTCATCTTATTGGGTGATGTGCTAGAGCCATTATTCACAAGCCTTAAGGTCTCTTTATTTAACTTCATAAAAATATCATTTATACCTGCATACACACACTTAAATGCAATATTAGAATATGAAACAAGAAACCAACAAGTCTTTATGAATGCCTCTTACTTGGACATTCTCCACTTTTTATTGTCTCCTCCTTCAAGTACTTCTCTTGGAACTTCTCTCTCCATGTTATACTTGATGAGAAATATTTTCACACTTATATATCATGATTCTCTTTTGGAAACTCTTCACCCTTCATACCTCTATGGGTTGTACCCTCTTTTTTCTTTTCTTTCCTCAAGGCATTCTTCTCATGCCTTTTCTCTCTCATAAGTTGCTCTAATGGACACTTCACTTTATTTATCACATTATAGACAATCCATTGGATTTATTTATCTTTCATGATATTCACCATGATCTATATCTTCTTAAAACTCTACCCCAATTCTCTTCTTATCTATTTCACTTCTTCTTCCACATCCATCTTCTCTTTTCCTTCACTTTCTAGACCTTATTTAGACCTATCTCTTAGCAAGATTACCTAATTGCCTCTTAAAAAACTCTTGTATCTTATTTTATTTATATATTCCTTTTCTAGGAATTTATTATCTCTCTTGACTCTCTCTTGGAGTCTTCCTCTTCTTCTCCCTTGAGATTCAATGCTCTTTCCACTCTATCTTCTCTAGTTCTCTCTTGAATAGTTTCAAGTACTTCACATTGGAATTAGGAGATTTATATCCTCTCTTCATCAATCTTCAAGTTATCTATACTAACCTCAATAGGTCATAACCATAACACATTATTTTCCCATAATATCCCTAAATTTCATCTCATGCAATCTTCATAATATTCTTGACAATCTCACATTAATAATCTTTAACAACTAACTCAAAATAGAATGAAACTAGGAGATTAGCTTGCTCTAATAAAAAATTATGTAGAGGGTTATGATAAAATAAACCATTCACCATATCTAGCTCTGAACTTGAATTGAATGAACTCAAGATGCTTTGCTTTGGTTTATAAAACTCAATATTCAATCTATAATCTTTGATCTTCTCACTAGCTTGATAACATTCACTAGCATGACTCTATTCAAGAGGAAAATTTTAAATCATTCTAAACTATCACTACACCCCTTATAATTCTCTCATTCATCCCCTTCAACTCATTCCATTCATTGATTCATATTATTACACTAACTCACTCACAAGCTTCACACTAGTTACTAGCTCCTTAAATTCAATATATCAAATCTTGTTTTAAGTCTCAAAAAACCAACCTGCTATCATGGATGATCTATTATAGTCATAACAAATGTATGTTAAGCACTTTTAAACTCTGAATTACTTTCTATCATCCACTGACACACCTCCACTCATTAGTGAGACTACTTGGCTTGTAGCCTTTTTTCACAAATCTCCTTAATATGAACATTCTAAAAGTCATCTAAAATAACTGAGCCCATATTTTGGCACCCTCTATCTCCTTACTACCTCACATGAAGTTTCATCAATTAAATATTTGTGAAAGTACACCTTATTTTATAACCATCTTGCCAATTAGGCCTTCTATCCCTCTTTGCACTTGTTCAGACTTCAAATCCATACTATAAAATATGGTACCTAACCAAAAAGTCTTTAATCATTATCCTCATGTCAAAATATGTATGATTACAAAGTTTTATAGCATTCTCATTGACTATGTAAGTTTAGATAGGTTTAAAAGCCATATTTTTGGTTTTAGCTTGTTTTAAATGGATATAAGACATTCCCAAGGTCTTTAATGAGACTATCCATCTATCCAAATAGTTTATAAACCTTAATAAATCCTATTAAGTCTAATAATTATCAAAACATAGAAATCTACATATTCTTAGTTAACTGTGTAAGGGATTTATTGGTCTATTTACACCTCAAAAGTTTTTCTATCTCCACATGGGCTATTATCAAGACTTCCCACTCTTATACATGTATTCATACTTAATCAATTAAATGGCCATTCACATTTCTCAACATATATACTCTTCTTTGGCATATGACTATGCAAACAGGGTTTCTAGCTATATACACATGAATCATTCTTACATGTGGATTGTGCATTATATGTTTTCCCTTATACTTGAATTCAAACCATAAAATCTATCACTTCACTAGAATACTCTCTTATATACCACATAAATTAAAAACTATAACCTTTTCATAAGAAATACTTGAAATAAAACATCAACTCACCCACTTTCTTAATTATCACAGGCATGTAAAAAGGTTTAAGAATAAAGATGTATTATTCTAAGTTTCTTTCACTATAAAACACCATGTTTAGTAATACTAAGGTTTACATGATTCAAATGTCCTCAAGGTTGATGTACCATGGAAGTTATTTAATTCAAACTCTTGAGAAACTAACCAAATCATCTCCTTATTGACTATAAATTTGTACTTTCCTATCTTAGACCTGAAACCAAATAAACAATGACATGTTCATAGTCTCAAGGTATTTTCAAGGAAATATATAAATAAGAACCATTAAATACATTTCAAAGGATCATAGACACACATAACAATTTATTCTTTATTCATATGAATCATCAAGAGTTACATTTACAGTCATTTCTTGGACTCTGCCATCTTCTTGGAGAGTATACATTCTCCTTGTCTTTATTTTATCACTATCCTTCTTAGATATCTCTCTAACTTACTCTTATTCTCTCACATGATACAAATACCATTAACTTTCCATATCTATGTTGGTTTTGGTATTTACCATCAAGACTCTTACATGGTTAACTTAACATAAGAGTGGTAGTTACTCTTTTAAACATGATTCTTAATTTTTAAGACTTAAGGACTTATACATAAAAATGAATTCAAACACTCTTTTCATGAATTTTTGGACCCTTTCACAAACATTATCTCTCCTAACCACTTCATACTATGCTTATGGGTCTTTTATTCTTAGTCTAGGATTTGAATTTTCAAACTTATACTTTTGGAGGGAAAAATCCAATACATATAAATCACACTCTTGATAACTCATGAATATTATAAGAAACCAAATGGACCCTAGAGGATCATTCACACACACTTACATTCCAAAATAGATCAAATATGAACCTTAATTAGCATATATCACTTCAATAACTAAAATTGGTATTTCACTTACTAGATGTTCCTACGTCAGTGATCATCATGATGATATATCATTGAGTATAATGAGATGTAGGTTAAAAAATACTTTATTTAACCTTACACTAGGGTTTTAAAAAAATGACATGATTTTATTTTATTTAAAAAACCCAAATGAACCCATCTTTAGACCTATAGGTGGTTGTAATAACCACCTACAAGCCTAAATATTGGTAGGGATTGGTTGGATGATATATTAATTGGATGCATAAATAATTTCATCTTAAAAGAATCATATAATAATAACTAAAAACCACATTAATATGATTGAAATTTGTTGAAGTTGGTTGTATTGGTGATCTTGATTACAACTAATGAAACTTAAAGTTGTGCATAGTTTAAGTCCTATTTTGGAAGTTAATTATTGAATGACGTATATTGGATTTGATAAGATACATAATATATAATTATCAATAATTCAAATAAGTAATGATTAATACCAACACATATTTTCATTATTTATGTGTATTATGGTATATCATGAAATTATAGTGAATGTTGACACACAAAATTTTAAAAGACCATAGCCTATAGATAGGATGATTTCAGTATTGGTGATAGATAGTGTGAACCATGTAATAACAAGACAAAATAGTATTAATTATTATTTTAATGTTATTTTAGATGAAGTATACAAATATTATAATTATTGATAAAAGGGTCATAGCCACTTAGATGGCATACTGTGAAATTATATTATTATCAAATATAGTAGTTTATTATAATTTAAAATATGTAAATTCTAGACCAGGTGAAGTTACTAATAATTTAAGATGTTAATGGACCTATAAGTTATGAAAAGTTACTCTTCTAGATGCTTGTAATACATACCCAAATACAACCAAAACAAGTATTATTTTTAATATGAGTGGTGGTGTCCTTTAGTCTCAGTTGAATAGTGAATCATTAAGATGTATGAATTATTATTTAGTTAAAATGGAATTATACTTGGAATTATTATAAAATAAATAATATTTTCCTTATGATATTAACTACGTGTATTATCCTTGATGCATGGTGCATAATAAATTTATAGATAATATCCATGGATTGATTGAATTGATTAAACCAAGCTTGTGATTGTTATACCTTTTCATGAAATAATTTAAAATAAAATCTTGTTGGTATATGTCATTTGGATAGTTTGGTGTGAATTATTTATAAATGGTGTTTAAGATTTGTGCAAAATAGTCATCCTTGATGTTAAGGAATGATGCATGACAAGTAGGAAGCCTTTTTATAATCCACTATTCATTAATTAATGAGAATGATAACATTATTTATACATTATATCAGAGAGCATTGTTGATGTGAATTATGACCCAACCTCATTTGAAGTCTAAAATCTATAAAAATATTATTTTATCTAAAGTATTGTTATAGATGTATACTTTGTCTGCCCACTATAATTTTTAGTTTACATGTATGTATGTTATCATATTAGATAGAGGAGTGTCGATGGTCTATATGACTACTATATTTATTAGTGATTATGTTTCCATACTATTCTCAATTAGTTCTTGATGTCTTCATCACCATTATCTACCTCTTCATGAAGGGAAGGGCCACTCCCATTCTGGAGGTGTGTAGGGGATTATTAGTATATTTTCAAGGTAAAGTTCCTAGATGATGACCTTTATCGTTACAACTTAATGGCTAGTCAAGAGTTGATTTCTCATGGAAACTATTGAAAATTTTGATGTATTAACTTATTGTATTATTCAGCAGGGGTTGAAACTAGTATTGTATTATGATATAGTGTAACATTGTAAAATAGTGGTTGTGACTATAATATTTATATGGTAATGTATTATAATGTATCTTTTAGCTGATGTTTATTATATAGTGATGTACCTAATTTTTTTTGTATTTGTTAAACTATATAGTTGTGATTATTTTATTGCTCATATTTGTACCATATTATTTAAGTCCCAAGAGAACTAGTTAATGTTTAGCCCGTGATTTAGTGGAGTATAATTATAATATCTCCATTAGTTTACACTACATTAGTTAATGAATAAAAAATAATTTAAATAATTCTAAACTAATCATGATTGAAATAGTAATGACACTATCAAATAAAAAATGTATGGTAAATTTTAGTTTCAAATTAGATCAGTTGTAACAAAACCTAATAGGTATACAAAATTTTCTATGTATAAACAACTAGATTCACAAATAAGTGTGCGATCAGAAAATAAAAATATAACATGGTTTAGATAAGACTATCCCAGAGTGGACATGATTAGATTACATCTGGAGATCATTTAAAGCTCACCAAAAATAGCAATTTTATAAAATTTACATAGTTCAAAATTTGATTTTTTCAATTATAAGGTGTGGTGCATACTCTGAATACAAGTTGGCATTGACCTAATCAAACAAATTCAATCTTGAAAACCTCCTATGTTGCATCATGTATCTTTCTTAACTCAAAATTGTGAATTTTAAATGTGAAAATGAAGTACCATTTCTTTTTCAAGCAACCTATTTATATGAGTTGACCTTTTCTTTTTCAAAAAATTCAAACCTCTTTTAATTAATTATCCAAATATAGTGAATGTGATATATCAATAAATACATATCAAAATCACTTCCAATAAGTTACATTGGAACACACATAATATTTTATATTTCATGTTACTACTTTCATTACATCACTCAACCTTTTCAAAAATGACAAAAATTATGGTTATTAGCTTATACAAAAAATCTCCTATAGCTTCTTTGGCCTTTGAAAAATTATTTAAATACAATAATTATCCAAATATAATGATCAAAATGATAATATATCAAAAAAATCAAATATTCAATTGATTTTTCATTAAAATATATTTCAAAACATGTAGTTTATTTTTTTGGTACAACACATTCAATTCTTTTATGCCTTGCATCAAAAGGAGAAATCCATCAGGCTTGTTATAGAATACATCATAACACACAATGTAGGATTTATAATAGTTCAAACTAGTCACATGTTATATGTTTATGACATATTTAATAATATACATAATAATATTGGGGGCACATGACATACATTTGTACTAAAAAATTAGATCAAAGACATATTATAGAGGTAAAGAATGTAAAAATATGATTCTATAATAGGGTAAAGGTTTTTCAAAGATTCAAAAGTAACCTATAAATCAAGAATATGATAAACATTATCACATTGGTATATATTTTGGGTACATATGATAGGCATATACCCTCACTTTTCAAAAACTCAAAATTAGAAATCATGCACACTTGAACACATATGCAAGGAACATATGAAGAAGTAGTTACAAAATAAAGAATATAGGTTGTAAACAAAATTTATAGTTGAGCACATTGATGCATAGGATTATATATAATTATCACCAACTTAGGGGCATGATATATATTCATAATCATACTTATTCAAAATAGCCAAATGAAAAGTTACAATGTTTAAAAATAATAAAATACAAAGCTTTAAAATTTAAAGCCACAATTTCAAGATAATAACAGATATTTTAATTCAAATCTATGAGCAATGTAGTCATGATGGGAGCATGGATACTCTTCATTTTATTTTGAATGCAAACTAGAAATTAGATCTATCTAAAATGGGATGATTTGATATTTGTGGGTAATATAAGTTTGAGTCTAGTGATATTCAAAGGCATTTTCATTAATTATAGACAACAAATTATGTGGTTTCATCTTTTATTATAGGTGATTTACATTTGAACCTAGTGACATTCAACAACCTTGACATCAATTCTACTTAACCCATCATGGTTCTATATATTGGATTAGTAAATTTAACATTATTTATTAGTTATAGGAGTTGAAATAATGCAACTTTCCAAATCATGAGATTGATTGGTTAAAATACAAAATTGAGACTTGTTCACTCTCAAATATTTAAGCAACTCAACATAAAGAACTACATTCCCCATGTAGTTCAATAACGGGGCATGTCCTTCATCAATATATTATATCAAAATATGGAATCAAAGCTAGCTTAGTTACTCCAAATAATATGGTTGTGGTTATAGTGACATATAAAAACATACTTAATCTCCATTAATCACTTAATGGATTTTTATTTTCCTTGGATATGAAATGAACAAGACCAAAATAATCCTCTCTCCATTGGCACAACATGAGCATTATTCATAAGAAACATAATACAACATGCATACATGTGTAATATCTCCTTTTTGTTTATCTTTGTAATTTCAAATTCAAACCCCTCAAATTTTTATACAAGGAAAATTAAATACTAAATGTGTTATTGTATATTTAATCATGATGAAAATGACACAATCGACATCTCTAGTCAAAATAAAAAGTGTGTTTACACACTCAATTTTTATTCTTTTCTTAATGATATAGTTTTTATTACTAGAATAAAGGTTGGGAATGTAGCATTGAAAATTGGTAAAAATGAATTCTTTATGCCATTTGTTGTAACTTTTTACACATAGATCATTGACAATGGAAAAATTACTTATTGGCACATTTTACATAAATATTTTATTTATCTTGATTTATAAGTTTGTCTAGTGGTTATTTATCTTATCATTTTATCATGAAGATCAACAACATTGTACTTCATAATTTTGGAAAAGTCTTTGACCTAACTGAATATGAATGGAATGTAGCTCTATCAACTTAACATGGACTTATCTAGGCATAATTTTTGGAACTTATTTTGATTCAATTTTCAATTATTTATTTACTTTTGTTTGTTGGGTCTTATCTCGAGTAAATTTTATTCACCAATAGGTCCCAAATTCAAAATCAAAACATATATAAATACAAGGATTATTTAAGGCATTAAGGATGGTTCTCATCACTTTCAATAGCTATTAAAATATTTTCATGTTCTATTTATAGGTAAGTTGAAGCTACATTCAAGGTTAAATTCTCATTTTCATAATTATAAGGGTAAAGTATAAGAAAGAGAATTTAGAATCACATTCACTATTTCATACACACATAAGTGGGATAACTAAATTTAATTTTTTATCCCTCTTCAAAGTATTATAAATGTCTTAAAATTCTTGGTCATTAACCAAGAATTGACCAAGTTTAGTCCAACTCAATCATTTTCACTTGACCCCCCACCCCAAATTGAATCCATTTTGGTTTGTGTGTAAGAAACTAGGGTTTTTTCATTTTAGGTACTTTTCATGATATTAAAGGTCTAAAAATGCATCCATGACTTTGATTAATTCACACAAATGTTGTCAAATAATCAATTTGACATCACAGTTAAAAGGGATAATTACATAGTCAATGATATTGAGTGCATATGGTACTATTCACTTACAAAGGTTATGTTTAAAGATATCTTTTTCTTCTTCCTCTGATTTGTCATTTCTAAAATTTTTATTTGTTTTGTCTCTTCCTATCAGGCACTTATCAAAGTCAACTAGGATAGGTTTGTATTCAACAAACTCCAATGCACTATGCCACCATCTAATTGATGCAAACCTATCCAAAATTTATTTATAATTGTATGCCTAATCTTGAACTTACACTCTCAGACAATCAAAAAATTGAAAAACATTTATGCTTCTTAGTGTTTTCCAAAAATATCAACTTTCTAAAAAAAATGATGTCATTTTCTAGCATAATAAGATTGCACACATCATTTTTTGGTAAGCATGTAAAATTTTAGATTGTGTTTGATGAGATTATTAGATTGTTATTTTATGTTTCTTTTAAGTATGTTGATAGGAAAAACTAATGATTTCCAAGGAAGACTTAGTGATTGATATAGATTGGGAAAAAAATTTAGAGATGGCTAAAGTTTACAAAGGGATGACTGAAGATGGAGTTTTAAGTAAGTCTTACATAATCACTAATTTTATTTTAAATTCACTACTTTATATTATATGCAATTGATGGGGTTATTATGCCTACATTAGAGGATCTAAACATTTCAATTTTCATTTTCTCTCCAAATTGGTTGCTAAGTTTATGTAAAATTATTGGGATTATTTCTAAACTATAACATACAATGATGTTTGATAGAAAATAAAAATATATTTTACCTACATGAAAAGTGTCAATATTCTCCAAAAAATGTTTACAACCTTAATACCTAAGAAATTTAATTAATCTAGTCTCAATACTAGATGTTTTTTTTCTTCTTCTGTGTTTACAGTTAGTCTACATGAATGATGAAGTTTGAAAAAAAAGGATGATAGTCTAAAAACAATCAGACTTACATTCCATGCTAGACTAGCATGAAAACTAGAACATCTAATTTACATATAGTAACATGAGACTAAGTATTTAACAATTTTTGAGTGGTGTAGATTCTAAAAGTTTGTAGGAATTACATGTTTTCATCAATATGTCTAAAATAACATTAAATAATCAAAATATATTCAAATTTAAGCAAAATTTCCCCTTAACCCTACTGGGGGATATCACCCCCAGACCTACACTTTTTGATTTCCCACTGAAAGAAGAAGATAGTGAAGAACCTTGCTCAACATGATGGAAATCCAAGCCAAATTTATAGATAAAGAATGAAGTTTTTAGCTACAAGAGGAGGCATACAAAATCTATTTACAACAAAGAAGCTAAAGACCTCCAAAATTTAGTTCCTAGGTATGTTTTTCATCTTCTAGTTTCCATCAAATAATTTAGCAATGTAGCTTTATCTTCCCTATATAAATAATAGTTAGTATTTTCTACACATTTCATAAATAAAAAGAATTGATAACATTCCATTTCATTTCTTACCATTCATATTCAGGAATTAATTAAAACCATATCCACTTGCATAATAAGGAAGGAGAAAAAATCTTGGCATATAGAAGAAAACACAACAAACAAGAAATATGAAGAACAGATTCAAACATACCTTGAAAAATAGTCTAAAAAATTGAAGGAAAATCCATAGTCAATATAATCAAATTTGATAGAGAAAGATCTTGCATTTTACGACATGGTAGTGGAGAATGAGAGGAATTTAAATGTGAATCAGGATGGAAATGTCGAAGGAATGAGTGAAAAATAAATTAATGATCCTTCACAAGATTTGGAATATCTAAAGATATTTTACTTCCCTCAACATTAAAATTACTTGGAAGAATGGAGGATAACATAATTAAATATGGAAGTAAAATTACTTGGAATAATGGAGGATAACATAATTAAAGATGGAAGTTTAAGAGGATATAGAATTAGATAAAGTTCATTTAGTCTCATGTTCTATATAGGTTGTGTTATATATCAACCTAGAAAAAACAAAAGAGAAGGAATCTTTAGTTTTAAATAATCAGAGGATCACAAGGGGAAATAAGTTTATAGATGTGGATTCAACTAGGGAGGTTGGGAAACCTAACAAAAATTAGTCCAAACTTAAATCATTTGAGAAAGAGATTGAGGATGGAGTCTAGAGAACATCATCAGTATTTAGGGCCTATATTTATTATTCTAAATAATGTTTATATTGTGTAATTTAAGAGGCCTTAATAACTTTGCTAAACATAAAGTTTTAAAATACCTAATCTATAACCATAAACCTAATATTGTTGCTATCAAGAAACAAAAATGTCAGCTAATTCAATTTGGAAGCCAATAGTAGAATTTGGAGTAATGCTTTGGGCTATGTGGTTAAGGCATATGGGGATTCGAGAGTTTTAGTCACTTTTTGGGATCAAACTTTATTAAAGGGTCATATTTTAATTTGAAATAATCATCATCTTGTTATTCTCTTTACAAATACTATGGATAATTTTAATTAGTTGTTTTCTAATATCTATGTCTCAAATAATCACATTAGTAAAAGGAAACTATGGGAGTAACTTTATACATTTCAAATAACTTGTCCTAATTTAAGATGGATTATGTTAGGAGATTTCTACCCATATTTATCCTTTGGAAAAAAGGGTGAGAGGTAGGATTTTAGTATAGGTATGGATGATTTTTTCTAATTTTTTAATTTCTTAATGGTTTGTTAGATGTGAAATTAAGGTTTTATCTTTTTACTTAGTATAATAAATAGTTAGGGGAGCATATAATCCAAATTCATTTGGATAGATTCATTGTTTCTCATAGTTGGTTTTTGGATCAAAATATTTGTCTTTGCTCTCTTCTTAGAATTGGGTTGGATCACAATCATTTGGTTCTTAATATAGATTTTGGTTCTAAGAAGTGTATTACTCAATTTAAATTTGAGAAAATGTGGCCACTTCATCCCAATTTATAATACATAATTAAGGAATGGTGGGGAATTTCAATTTTTGGGTTGACAATATTTAGACTTGTTAAGAAGCTTAAGAATGTTAAAATTTAGATAAATAATTGAATAAAGAGGTATTTGTTAATATATTTGATAATAATAATAAAATTAGATAAGATATAGTAGCTCTTGAAAAATAAGTTGAAATGAGTGGTATGAATCATAATTTTTACCAATATTAGAAAAATCTTCTTTCATAGTATAATTATATTAATTCCTAGGAGGAGACGTTTTGAAGAAATAAATCTAGGGTGCTTTGGTTGAAATCAGGGGACCATAATATGATTTTTTTCCTCTTATCTACCCTTAATAATAGATTCATTAATATAATTAATGTAATTTTTAAAGATAATGAGGAAATCACTTTTGATTTTGTAGTTATTGAGGAAGAAGCCATTAAGTTTTTCAATAATTTATTTACTAAAGAAGATGTTAATAATGGTAAAAAGGTCAAAAATATCTTGGATTTGATTCCTTAGAATATCACTCCTGAGGATAATAGTTATCTTATTAATCCAATTATGATTGAGGAAGTTGAATATGTGGTTTGTTCAATGGAGGGGAACTAGGTTCCTAGTCATGATGGCTTTCTAACAACATTTTTCCAACATTTTTGGGAGATTATCAAATGGGATTTAATGGAAACTATTGGTGAATTTATATTATCTATAAGTAGTAGGATATAATTTAATAATAATTTTATTTCTATTATTCTTATGGTCTTTGGATATAAGAATTTTTAAAAAATAGACCTATTGAATTATGTAATATTGTTTATAATTTTCTTACTAAGTTGTTAGCTTTTATATTACAATCTTTTCTTCCAGTTATCATCTCTTTTTAGTAAGGTGGATTTGTGATGGGTATAAAAATTCAACATGGGATAATTTTGACTCATAAAATGATTTATTTTATAGAAAATTGCAACAAGGATGGTATGATAATGAAGTTGGACATGAACAAGGCCTATGATAGGGTCTCTTTTGATTTCTTGGATATAAATCTTGGGAAGGTTTGGTTTTAATGTTGAATTTATAAGTCTCACTAATATTTATATTTCCACAACTATGTTTTCTATTCTCATTAATGGTTTTCTGGCTATTTTATTTCCTAGTGAGATGGTATTAAACAAGGAGATCCATTATCTCCTTTTCCCTTTATTATTTTTTCTAAGGTATTGAGTAGATATTTATATGGATCTATTTATAAGGGAAGGTGAAAAAGGGTTAGACCAATGACAAGTGTTGATCCTATTTCCCATCAATAGTTTGTGGATAATATATCCATCATTCCTCATGATTTAGCTGAAGAGGCTATGGTGTTAAAAATATTCTAAAGGATTATGAAGTTGTTTCTGGATAGAAAATTAATTTGGATTAGAGTTCTGTTTTTCTTTGTCAATACCCCTATAGTACAACAATGAAATATTTCTAACATTCTTGGTTTTAACTTAAAATATATTATTTTTACCTATCTTAGTATCTAATTTATTTTATAAGATGGCTATGGAAACACATAATTATTTATTGGATAGTTTTCAAAGAAAATGCTAGATGGAAAGTTACATTGTTATCTCAGGCTAGCAAATTGTTGCTGATTTAAATAAATATTTAGAATTTTCCTATCTACCTTATGTTCATTTTCAAAGTTTTAATGACTATTATGGAAAAAATTAAGAGGATTCAAAAGAGTTTTTTATGGTCTAAAATTGATGAATTAAATAGGTTTCCTTTGATGGTGTGGGATAAAGTTTATTGTCCCATTAGTCAAGGTGTCTTGGGAATTTGGAAGATTAGACTAATGAATTATGGTTTAACATCTAAGATAGGGTGGATATTCCACAAAGAGGATAAATTATAAACTGAGGTGCTTAAGTTTAAATATATAACCAATTAGGATAATGTGGTTTGGTTACAAGATGAGTATCTTCCTCAAGGTTTTTGTTTTTGGAATTGGTTGGTCAAATGTTGGAAAATCTTAAGGAAGGGTTCTAGACAAAAAATTGGTAGAGGAGATAAATTTCAATTTTAGGAAGATAAGTGGCTTCTTAGTCATCCCCTTCATGAGGTTACTCTTTAGAGTAAAATTTGTGATGTTTTGAAAAGGAAATATGGACAAAAAGTGCAAGATTACACCTTGAATAATGGGGTCAAAAGAGAATGGATATTTTTAAATATGGAATATGTTATTCATGACCATGATATCATCATTTCTGATTTTAATTTTCTTTTGAAAACTTTATTTGTTGGAAGATGTTTGGTGGAGGATGAACTTATTTGGGAAGAATATTTGGATGGTCAATTCTCTAGTAGAACAAATTATAAAGTGGCTATTGGAGCTATTCCTAATGGTTTTCCTCGAGAGAAAATTTAGAAACCAAAGTTAATCCCTAAGGTGAATATATTTTTTTGTTGGATATCTAAAACAAAATTGTTGCTATTGACAATCTCCAAAAAAGAGGTTTGTATATTCCCAACCATTATGTCCTTTATCAAAATAATGTTGAGTCTACTATTCATATTATATTAGAATGTTCTTTCACCTTTGTTGTGATAAGCCATATTATTTCTAAGTTTGGTGTAGTTGGGGTGTTACCTGCTTCCATTTATGAATTATGGTATCAATGGATAAATTTTTTCAAGAGTAATATGTTTAAAAATCTATGGGATATGGCTTTACCCCACATTTTATGGGGATTATTGAAAGAGAGGAATTCTAGAATTTTTAAGGGGATCAAAAGTAAAGTTGAAGTTGTTTCTCTAAATTTGTCTAATATTTTGAAAGAGAATTTTTACTCTCTTAAGTTGACTGAGGATAACATGGTCAATGATTTTGAATTGAATATTTCTACAAATTGGCATATTACTATGAGTTCTATTCTTCCTAAGAATTAAAAAATATAGGCTAGGAGAATGACTAAATGGATCTCTCCCTCTCCTATATGGGTTAAATTGAAATTTTAAGGTTATTTTAAATGAAATCCTTGTAAAATTTGTGGTTGGGGGTTATAAGGGATAACAATGGAAGGGCTATTGTAAACTTTGAAAAGAATTTTGGGGTTTAAACTGGTCATGCGACTGAAGCCTTGATAACCTTATGGGGTGATAGAATGGCTAAATAAGTTGGTTTGATTAATATTTGTATTGAAATGGATTCCATGAACATAATTAATTTTTATATTAAGAAGCAAATTCCAATTTGGACAATTATTAATATTCTTTAATACACTTTTGATATCACTAAGAAATTTCAAAAACTAGAATCAATCATAATTTTAGGGAAGGTAATATTGTTTATAATTGGTTTGACAATAGAGGAGTAAACATTAGTGAGTTCAATATTTGGAATGGTGCTACTGATTTACATGGGGAAGTGATTAAATTCATTGATGAAGACATTGTTATTATATAATGTTAGTTATATGAGATTTAACCCTCATACCAAGTTTCCTAGGTTGATGATGATTTTTTTTAATTACTATAATTGTTAATTATAATAATATTAGAGGGGATTTAGAAATATATTATTAAATATTTTAGATCATGAAAGGAAATTATTATTGGATTAAAGCTAATCTCATAAATAGTAATATGTATTTAATGATGAACGTGGGAAATGATGAGAGAGGATGGCAACATTATTTTTGGGTTTATGTCGATTTGAGTTATGGTAGGGTTCATACAAATAGAAATCATGTGATGATTACTACCATTATTTAAGGTCTAAGTGTTTATTATAGATTTGATTATGGTAAGATAACTTGTAGTTAGTTTTAGTTGAGAAAAAAGAAAATGGGTAGTAATTCATGTCTAATTAAGCCATCTACCATGGGTTTTGTTAATAAGAATAAGGATGTTTGGCCCATCCTTGAGGATGGTGGTTTTTATAATTATATGGAGAGGATGTATGGTAGTGATATTATCTTCCCATCAAATTTTCAAAATGATGGAAGGCTATAATTATGACTATGAAGAAAGTTACAATTATTGTTTCTAAGGAACTGATTGCTCAAGTAACTAGGATGCTTACTCATGGGAGGAAATATTTTAGGAATAAAAAAGATAAATATGAAGAAATGGAGTAATTTATTAAGCCTTATGAAGATTTTATACCTTTCTAAGGTGGGTTTATTCATGATCCTCTATTTGTGCCTTACCATGAAGTGGATAATAAATACATGAAGTATTTAACAATTAAAGAGAGGTATGGTGTTGTATTTTCTTATCATTTTTCCTTGATAAATCATTTTAGGCATATCATTCCTATCAATTTTTCCTTTAATTTATTGATGTATTTGTAACACTCGATTTTGGAGGTGTAATTATTGAAAGATCCATTACCTGATCACCAATCCCTTATTTTTCTCTTTTATAGTCATGTTAAGTCCCTAAGAGTTGGGCATTATATATATATATATATATATATATATATATATATATATATATATATATATATATATATATATATATATATATATATATATATATATATATATCAATTTTGTTGAGCCTTATAAGAAGGCAAGAACCATTTATAAAGGGAATGGGAAAGGTTCTACTAAAAAATAAATCAGCATTAAAATTCCTACAAAAGCCCCTACATCTACCCCTTCTAATTCTCCTACAAAGAAGATGAGGGCCTTCATTGTGTCTGACTCTGAGGAGGAAGATTTTGAGGAGGAGAATGATGAGTAAAAGGGGGAAATTGAGATGTTAAATGGCAATTAAGAAAAGGTAGAGAATCCAACTATTGATTTGGAGGATGTCATGAAGAAAGATGTTATGTTTGTTGATTCACAAGGGGTTTGTAAGAGGAATAAAATGGAGGAGGAAGTGAGAGATGAGAGTATTCATGAAATTATTATATCTATGGTTGTATGTATTAACCTCCATAATAATTTTTTATCTTTGATCATTAAAAATACTAATGTAAAAAACTTAGTTAGGGGTATATTTGGTGTTCATGGTTTTAATGAGGGTTGTTGACTTGCCATTTGGCATAGTTTGCCAATGTTAGGATCTTAGGGTGGTGAAGCCCATCCTACCTCTCCAAAAAAGAGTCTTTAAAGGTGGGTCTCCCTAAGATCTATATCTATCTGGTCATGATGCATTGATCTTCACTCAGTTGTGAGTTGTGGACTGTTCCTATCAAATGGCCTATTAGTAGTGAAATATTACAATGTCCATGATTCTTAAACAAACTAGATGGTAATTATGGATTTAGGTTTAGTTTAAATGGGTTTCAATTAAAAATTAAAAATGACAAAGCATGCACATACATTTAATCAAATGTGAAATAAGGGTTTGAGGTAAAAATAATAAAAAATTATAATTTTAGGTGTTCATTCCCTTATATTAATGTATTCAATAATGTGGTAATAATATAAGAATGAAATAAAATAAGAAATTGAGATAATCATGCATAAACAAATTGTTATCAAATAAAGCCCTAGTTTAATAGATTTGATTAAAAAATTAAAAGATAAGATGGAAATATATAAAGCTTGTAATAATAAGGAATAATCTAGGTTTATCGATCATGTGAACCCATAAATTAGTCCTTAGTGTAATTTGTATACACACAATCACACACAAAGTTAATGAAAGCTTCAAAGGGAAATAAATAATGAATAAAAAGCCACAACCACCATTTTGAATACATAGATTGGAAAAAATAAATCCACATTCTTATACTGATCAAATCATTTGTGTTGATAATCCATTAAAATTCATCATGATAGATCGATCAATTTTTTTGATAGCATAACTTTAGGGTTACAAAAAAGGGATATGAATTAACTCTACGAATGTAAAAATAGATAATTAACTCTAAGTGTTATGGAGAAACGAAAATCCAATCCTTATAATAACCAAGGTTAGCCTACTTATAACTGTTATAATTCTTCATTTCCATCTAAAATCCATCCTTCACTTTTCCAATCCTACCACTTTGCCTTTTTTACTTCATTTTAGCCTATAAAAAGACAAAAAACATGTTACTTTTTGCATTTAAAAACTCCACAGACAAATTATACATTTAAAATTTTAAAATCTCATTGCGTAAGAGGAATTTAAATAAAATAAAATCATCAAGACATCTATGTTAGATTCATCTTTCCAACAACTTTTATAGTTTTAAAAATGGGCCTATGGGGACCAAGTTATGGTTGAAAAACCATTATGAGGACTAAAAAGGTACCTAGTATACATATTCAGGTTTATATAAATACAAAAATTTATTTTGAGTAGATTTTGACTCAGGATAAATTGGTCAAATTGGGGTTACCAAAATGTCTATAGTATAAATATATTTTTGGTGGTCTCATTGGTTCCAAAATGGGCCAACAGGGTGAAAATTATGCCCTCAGAGTGATAGGTAGTCTAGGCAGCTTGACAGGGAAAAATGGACCTTGGGATTCTAATTTTGCATTGAGATGCACTTTAAAAAAAATTAAAATCCCAATTGTAATTGGTATTTTGAATCTTGAATAGAACTAAGGTAATACTTTGGTATGTGTCCTAACCTAATTGGGACTTTATCTATGGTTACAACTAATAAAAAGGTGGGAAATTCAAATTTTAATTTTGGGTTTTATAGACCTAATCATAGGTCTAATGTCCAACTAAAAATAGAAGTTTGGGTGTGAAAATAAAATTGGGTGCCTAAACCTAATCAAGGTATCGACCCTCGATTATATTGTCAATATTTTAACTATTGACAATTATTTATCATCTAGGGTAGAATGTTTGATTATAAATAGACTAAGGCCCATAGATATTGATGACCTAATTAGGGTTTAGGCCCAAATTAATGTTATAAATATTGTCAAGGATGGTCATCAACCTAATCAAGGATTCATATACAATTAAAACTATAGTTTCCTAAGGCCTAACCACCTAGACCTACTCAGGGTTCAAAATCACAACTACAACTACATATCCCCCAACCAACACTATAATAAATCATCATAGAAAAAGTTCCACTTATAATTAGACCTTACCAAATACATTCCCATGACCTAATAAAGGTTTTAAACCCTAATTAGAACTATGTATATCTTTAACCAGTGACACACAAATCTACTTAGGCTTTCAAATCTTGATATTAACCATAGAATGTTGCCAAAATATCACAAGACTTAAGTAAGATTATTTTTTTGATTAACACATAAAATGATAAGCTCTAATAACTTAGACCTATTTAGAATAGAAATTTTGATTAACATTATAGGCACCAAAAACCTTAAGTCAAGACTTAATCAGAGAATAATGTTTGATTAACAAAGGAATGGGATGAGGAACCTCCCCAATACTTAATCAAGATTTTACTTAGGTCTAGGGACTTAGATAATTTCAAAAATAGGAAAATTGATCACCAAAAGACTTGATTAAAACTAGATTAGGCCAAAAAACATCAGATAGACCTAATTAAAGACCAAAATAATTTTTTTTAAGACCAAGTAAGATTTTCAATGAGGCACAAGTCAATCAAGTAGGCATATAGAGACAAAGTGTAAAATATGAAAATTACTCGAATGAGATTGGTTTTCTCATGAGATAAGTTTCATGGGTTGAAATGGCATAAAAATCAATATGACCCCCAAAATCAACTATAAGGAGATGAGAGAGATAGAGAGCAAGATTCTACAAGTGGGACCAAATATAACTATACTCCACTTTGGGGCCAATTATTTTATATGAAACTTTACTATTTAGAATTGGTCCTTATAATGGGACATATTTTAGGAACCATAAGGGCATGGAAACTGAGATGGCCTCATAGTGTAGGCTAAGAGAACTAAACAAACTAGGTTTTAAATGTAATTTGGGAGGTCAAGACTCCACTTTATTGTTAAGTGTTATATATGAATTTTTATTTCACAGACATGGTGTTTCTAATGGTGATGTTTGTAAGCCCTAGTTTAGCACACAAATTGAGATGAACCACCAAAGAAACTTGAGAGCATGTAAACTAAGATGAACCAATAAGGAAAAGTGAGAGTGATAAGATCAATAGGGTGTGAATGCAAATAAGAGATACTATAGAAAGAAAAAAAGGTTTCCTAATTCTCTAAAGAATTAAGGCATGTTGTGCAAGCAATAATAAATGGTGACTCTAATAAAAAATAATCTTGAGTATTTTTGAATGATAGAAATGTGTTTACAAACCCACAATCTCTAGTTGAGACTACATATGTAATGTGAATAGATTCAAGAGAAGATAGTAGTAGATAAAAGACCAAATCAAACATTGTCATTGACTTGATGTGTGTAAATGAATTAAATTATCACTTCTTAGAATGTACAAGGACTACCTACTATAGATCCAATCATCAAAATACTGAATCCTACCTTGAGAATATTTAACTAGATAGTGCTTTAATAATAACCAAGATCCATAGCCTTGAAAAAGTTATCTTTGATCCCACTTAAGTCCTTGCTTTACTACACACCAAGAATCCATAGTCTCAATAGAGGTTGCTTGAATCACCTAGAATTAAGTTTTCTTGAAATTGTTTTTTATTTTATTTTCTTATTTTCTCTTTTCACTTTATTTTCTTAGCATCTTGATTTCAGAATGGGGACTACTATGGCAAGTAAAAGGTAGAATTATATATGTTTCACACTAGATCTTCACTATATCAGGTTTATCTAGGCAAACCCAAAAACCATTAAGATGTGATTTTTGTGCTTGGTCTCAAGATAATATATTCATTTATATAATAGTTTACCCAAGCTTAATCTTACATGAAAAAATTCAAAACACAAATAATATCTCAAGATTTTGAAATTGATTCTAAAATATAATATAAAACTACAAATTACTTAGAGTACTTATAAACTATAATGTCATTTGATTTACCTACATACATGCCTTATGTTCTTCATTATTTGACCAATAGGGCAAAATAGATGGGCCAAACTAAAAAAGAACAAGAAATGAGGCCATACCAAGAATGACATATAGGAAAATAAAGTAAAGCAAACCAAACTAACAAAAAACTAGGAAATAAATCAAGAAACAAAGTGAAAAGGGAAAGAGAAAGTATTTACAAGACTTGGAAGGATAATTTAGTCTTGGAAGTAGTGTTTGAGGAATTGTCCATTAACAGGTAATGGAATGTCCTCACTAGTTAGACACATTAGGTAGACTACATTCTCACATAGGATTTCAAAGATTTTGTAGGGACCCAACTAGAAGGCATTGAACTTATCATGTTGTCCCTTTTTTCATGACCCTTGTCTTAGAGAAGGACTAGATCAAAGATCCAGAAGGATTTCACTTTTGTTCATTTTTAAAACTGGTGCTTGATTATTTCGTAGTTTTTTCTAAATTTTAGGAGGGATACATCACATATTTATTTTAATTGGATCAAGTTAAGGAGGCAAGCTTCTATCCTATCACCAATATTTAGGTAGTCTCTCATGAACTGTAATGTGGGGATTCTCAAGTTTACTAGAAGTATAGGATCTTGGTTGCAAATAAGATGATATGGTGATCCTTCTAATTTTGATTTAATTCTAGTCCTATCACACAAAAATGAAAATTTAAAAACATTATGCTAATCCCTACGGTTCTTTTCCAAGACTTTCTTAATTACATCAAGAAAATTATCTATTCATTCAACTACCCCGTTACTTTATGATTAATAATTAAAAGATAACTTGAGGATTACTTGGTTTCATAATCCCATTCAATAAATTAAAGAGAGGAGAAAGTGGAACCATTATCACATACTAGAGTGGTAGGCATCCCAAAATTGGTGATGATATGCTCTTTTAGAAAAATGATTGCCACATTGATTATACAATTATTAAATACTTGAGATTTGATCCAATGGGTAAAATAATCATTTTATATAAGAATCAAATTGTGTCCTATGGAGGAATTATAGTTAATCACTCCAATGAAGTCCAATCCCGATTTTATGATTGGTCAGATCTCAATAACTAGATGTAATGGCATGGTAGGGGTCCATTCTCTATGCACAACAACTTGGTAGGTATGACAACTCTAGACATGATCATGATCATATTTAAAACACATGAATAGTAATACCCTACACCAAGTATTTTATGATTTGTATCACTCCCTAAAATGTGACCAATTCTATATTTACCATGGAAATCACTGAGTACTTAAGCCACTTCTTATTTGTTCAGGGATCTCAAATATATTCCTTCATGATTCTTTTTATATAGTACTCTTGATTTGATCCTAAAATTACTAATTTGCAAGTGTAGGGATCTTATTTGAGTGTATTTTAGATTACTTGGGAACTCATTATTGAGAAAATAGTAGACCACCTCTTAGTACCAATCATCATTTACAATATATTACATTATGTATTGTTGAAAAATGATTTATGGGTCTACTTATGCCATTGCCTTATTCCTCGTACAATATTTCTTGGTTGGAGTTCCATTTCAAACTATTAAATAATGGTCATCCACTTACCTCTTAATTCACCCAACTCATTTTGTAATATCATGGATTTTACGGCTAGGTCAAGCAAAAGGTAAAATACCTTATTGCATAGGATGAAATACATGAACTTTATGACTACTTTAATTAAGGCAAAATCTTGTTTGTCAATTTTTGAATATCTCAATTCAACATTTCAAAGTGAAAAACTCATGAATGAGACATGTCTCTCACCTATAGCTTTATTCTTATGTGTTAGGACAATAACACCTGAGTGTTCTAAAGTGAACGAGTAGATGTAAAAAGGCTACATATAGTCAAGATTGTTAAGCACTGGACTATTTACACTTTTTGTCTTGATCTAAGCAAAAGACTTTTGTGCCTCAATCATACATTCAATCTTTGCATCCTTATTCAACATGTTATTTAATGATCATAATATCTTTACAAAGCTTGAGATGAACTTGCTTATGAAGTTAATCTTGCCAAAGAATGACTTTAGCACTTTTCTAATAATAGGCAACAAAATGTTTAGAATTACATCCATTCTCTCTAGGTCTATTGAAATGCCTCATTTTGAGATGATGTGTGTTAGGTTGTGGAGCTAAAAGCTTCACTGATGTAGACACGGAGGAGGATGCAAAAGAGTTGCTGAGTGTCAGAGACACCGGCGTCGGTCAGGCCAACCGACGTCGGCAGGATAGGGTAGGAGAGCAACTGACATCGGTCAGAGATCGGCCGGCATCGGTGACCGCCAGGTGGATAGGGACCGGCGTCGGTCACCTGTGTGGTTCAACTGCAAGTTTAATATGGGTAGTTGGTTGACGAACCAAGTGTTTGCATACTTAGTGCTAATTATAGACTAAAAGCTATGGATCTAATTATTGTACTGAGTGTCTAATTATTGTTTGGATGAGTTCTATATAATAGACTCATGGTTGTATTAGATATGTGGGCTATTTTGAGTTGAGCAAAGTTTGCTTCTTCTGTGTGTGAGGTGAGCAAGGGTGTTCCTCCTAGTTCCACAGCAGTACCAAGGTGGGTGCTGGATTGGAGAGTCAGCTAGATTCTTCATGTATGTATGATCTTGGTCATCAGGTGTGCATGGCCCTTATAGGAGATCTACATGGTAAGTAAGATCATTAATCTGCAGGTGTGTGTGTGCGCAAGGTCAAGGTTCATAGGTGTGTAGAACCATTATTGATCTGTAGGTTGGAGATCAGATAGGACAGCAACACAACAGGGAGTAGGATCAGGCAGGATCTACTTAGAGTATGGTGTGTACTCATTGGTATGTATGTGGAGTACATGGAGAGCTAAGAGGAAGGCAAGGTAGTTCCTTCCATAAGTATGGTCTGTTGAGGTGCAGGTTATTGCAAGTTCATGGGAGATCTAATTTAAGTACTTTGAGTACTTGTGGAGTGCGTGGAGCACTTGTGGAGTGCGTGGAGCACAGGTGTAAGGTGAACACCAACTTTGTGTTTGAGTTGGGTGTTGGGACCTAGTAGAGAGAGCTTTGAGGAAAGAAGTACTGTTCACTTGAGGTGTGGGAAACCTCTGAAGAGGTGGTGGAGAAGAAGTGGCATCTTCTTTATTGTATTCTTTTTTGTAAGAGTTATTAATACAAGTTGTGTATTGTCTCTCATATTCTGTGTTATTCTGAATTCTAGTTACTTGTTGATTCTGGTTATTTTTGCATATTAAGTTGCTTGAAGATGGTAATCAATTGTGTGCTTCTGGTGTTGGGTTTTGTATTCCCCCAACACGTGGCATCAGATCATGTTTATTGTTTGTGGTGCCTGACAAGTGGTATCAGAGCCTTGGTTGTAGGTTCTTAAGCTTGATACCAATAATTGGTATCAGAGCTAAGGTTGCAGGAAGCAGGTTTTGTGTTTGGTTACAGGGCACTCTCAGGGGTTTCTGATTGAGTGGGAGTAGAGAAATGGCAGATCAAAGTAAGCTAAGAATGGAGGAGTTGAAAAGCACAGATGGTCACTTAAGGTCCCATGGAAAGAAAGAGCAGGTAAAAGAACATTGTTGGTTGGTAGCAGATCAGCATGATGAAACTGAAGATGCAGATGTAGCAGGTGTTGTTGCACAGGATGTGTTGGCAGGTTTCTTGGATAAAGTTGAATCTTGGACAAAAGATTCGGTTGCCTCTTTCCATGCAGCCCTAGATAGAGGAGCTAGTGAGCCTTGCCAAAGAATTGGCAAAGGGGAAGTGAAGCTGAAATTGCAGGCAGCCAACACATAGGTGTTGACGAAGGTCATGCAGGTCCCAGGTTTGGAGATATGGCTAATTTCTTTAGAAATATTGGGTGATGAGAGATGCACAAGAACTCTCACAGCGGATACACTTGAATTAGCTAGTGGTAAGAAAATAGGTACTCTTTATCTACTTGTTTATATTACTGATTCTTCTTCTATTGCTGAGACGTGGCTTCATAGGCTTGGTCACATGAGCAGGAAGGAGATGCATGTTCTTAAGCAGAAGACAGATGTATTTGACAGGCTTAAGAACTGGAAAGCCTTGGTGTTCTTGGAGGAGATGGCAGACAGAAATCAGTGGATGGTGCTGGATACTTCTGAGCAGAGTAGTTTGGACATGGGTCTTGATTCAAAGGAGCTCGCGGGTAAAAAGTCATCACTCACAGGTGAACATAGATACCGGCGTCGGTCAAGAGGAACCAGTGTCGAACAGACAGGTGCCAATGTCGGTCATGTGCAGACCGAAGCCAGTGATGTCAGGTAGGGTAAGACTAATGTCGGTCAAGAGGACCGACGTCAGCAACAGAGACACCGACGATGGTAGGTTGGTAGTCAGGGACAGACACATGGGAACCAACGTCAGTCAGATGCAGACTGTGGAGTGATCGAGATCGGTCACTGTAACAGATTTTGGGTGGATAGCATGCTGTCAAGGAGTCTCAAACACCCATATGGAGGACTGAAGACGTAAGTAGGCACTCAAATTCGTTGTTCCTCTTCTTTATACTTGTTGCTGATTGTAGAGCAGGAAGGATCCAAGAAATAGGTGGGAGCATGGTAGGGATATGATGCAGAACTAAACGAGAGTTTTGGTAGGGTTGCCAGCTGGTGCGAAAGCATAGAGACAAATGGATTCCTTAGTTAAAGAATAGAGAGAATGGATACGTGAGATGATAGACCAGGCATATGGTCTTGAGGAAGCTGCAGGATAGTGGTACAGGTTTTGACAGGTGGAGGATGAAGCATGGCTTCAATCAATGTTAGGGTAACTACTGTGGTTTGACTTACCAGGGGGATGGTGATTGCAACATCATTCTGTTACTATATGTGGATGGTATGCTAGCTAGCAAGTTTGTACATACAGGGTTTTGCTGAGCTAAGGGTAAGATTAGTTCAGTGGCATGTCATGAGGAGTTTGTAGCAGTGAAATTATTTGACATGGGAGGCATGGAGATCACAGGTAGATTTTGTCTCCAGTGGGAGCTGATGTGAATCAAGTGTTGGCAAGGTTTAGGATGCAAAACCGGAGCACACTAAGGGCTGGACAGGTGCAGTGTCTGAAATCACATGAGGTCTGGTATAGACCTGAGTATTCCCATGCAGTGGGAGCTATCAGAGAGTTAGGAGCCAATTCGGGGAAGTGAGTTCTCAGGTATTTGAGAGGGACCAGCAGCAGGGATTCATGCTATGTAGGGTTAGGACTTCACTACATGTGTTTGTAGGTTCGGATGTGGCAGGGTACTCGGATGACAGGTGGTACACCACGGGATGTGTGGTGGGTTGTCTTCAAGATTGAGCTTGAAGAGGAATACAAACTAGGAAACATATTAGATGGAGTACAGGTATAGGTACAGTGCAGCTGTTTATCTCCAAGTGGGAGATTGTTAGGTTGTGGAGCTAAAAGCTTCATTGAGCAGACACGAAGGAGGGTGCAGAAGAGTTGCTGAGTGTCAGAGACACTGGCATCGGTCAAGCCAACTGATGTCAGTAGGATAGGGTAGGAGAGTAACTGGCGTCGGTGACCCCCAGGCGGACAGGGACTGGCGTCGGTCACCTGTGTGGTTCAACTATGAGTTTAATATGGGCAGTTGGTTGACGAACCAAGTGTTTGCATGCTTAGTGCTAATTATAGACTAAAAGCTGTGGATCTAATTATTGTACTGAGTGTCTAATTATTGTTTGGATGAGTTCTATATAATAGACTCATGGTTGTATTGGATATGTGGGCTAGTTTGAGTTGATAAAAGTTTGCTTCTTCTGTGTGTGAGGTGAGAAAGGGTGTTCCTCCTAGTTCCACAGCAGTACCAAGGTGGGTACTGGATTGGAGAGTCAGCTGGATTCTTCATGTATGTATGATCTTGGTCATCAGGTGTGCATGGCCCTTATAGGAGATCTACATGGTAAGTAAGATCGTTGATCTGCAGGTGTGTGTGTGTGTGCAAGGTCAAGGTTCACAGGTGTGCAGAACCATTATTGATCTGTAGGTTGGAGATCAGATAGGACAGCAACACAACAGGGAGCAGGATCAGGCAGGATCTACTTGGAGTACGGTGTGTACTCATTGGTATGTACGTGGAGTACATGGAGAGCTAAGAGGAAGGCAAGGTAGTTCCTTCCATAAGTATGGTCTATTGAGGTGCAGGTTATTGCAAGTTCATGGGAGATCTACTTGAAGTACTTTGAGTACTTGTGGAGTGCGTGGAGCACAGGTGTAAGGTGAACACCAACTCTATGTTTGAGTTGGGTGTTGGGACCTAGTAGAGAGAGCTTTGAGGAAAGAAGTACTGTTCACTTGAGGTGTGGGAAACCTATGAAGAGGTGGTGGAGAAGAAGTGGCATCTTCTTTATTGTATTCTTTTCTATAAGAGTTATTAATACAAGTTGTGTATTGTCTCTCATATTCTGTGTTATTCTGAATTCTAGTTACTTGTTGATTCTGGTTATTTTCGCATATTAAGTTGCTTGAAGTTGGTAATCAATTGTGTGCTTCCGGTGTTGGGTTTTGTATTCCCCCAACACATGGCATCAGAGCATGTTTATTGTTCATGGGGCCTGACAATGTGACCCATTAATTTATCCTCTCTGACCCTAAATATGCACTTATTTAGGTTTATGGAAATTTTATGATCTTTACACCTTGAGAATAGTGCTCTCAAGTCTTTCACATGATCTTCCCTATTCTTGGAAAAGATAGTTATATCACCCATGTATATGATAATTCACTTTCCAATAGTATCCTTAAATATAATATCCATGGAAGATTGGAAGGTGGCACCCACATTGATTAAGCCAAACCACATCCTTTTGTATGTGATTGTACCCCACTTTATTATGAACATTGTATTGATTTAGTCCTGATAGTTGACCATTATCTAATTATATCCTAAATACTCATCAAGAAATGACATCATTTGAGATTTATTCACTATATTTAATACTTCATCAAGTGAAAGCAACATGTAATTATATTTCTCTAAATATTTATTGAGGTTATGAAAGTACACACAAAGATAGATCTCTCCTTTTTAATTATGAACTGAAACAAGATTATCCACCCATGTGTAGCACCTAATAGGAAATATAATTCTTATTGAGAGAAATTTATAATCTTATTTGAATATCAATGACTCTAACAATAGATTCAATGGTATTTATATTTGACAAAGTTTGAATCCCATCTTGAGAGGGATCTTATGCATGAGAATAGAAGTATGGAACACTTCTAATTACTCATAGTTCCACATTATGGCATATTTGAAATCCTTTAAGTCTTGAAAAAAATATTTTTTCCTCCTTAATACATGTGCCTAAAAACATGTTTTGATTTATTGGCATGACCTATATTGTAATTCTGGTGTAGCATACTTTTAACAGGGGCTGATTTTTATTTTTTACCTTGATAATCCATGTCAAAAAACCATTCTAATGAGACCATGCCATTCGGTGTACTTTTGGTTTTTAAATTAATCACC